>OY482671.1:54947614-55340114 GCA_960531455.1 Urophora cardui
AAAAATATTTTTTGGAACCTCCTTTACCAGCTCTCTTTAGATGTCAAATCACTAGGATGGCCAATAAGTTTTTTTGATGAGGCTTACACCGCATATCGCAAACACCGCATTTGTTTATTTGTATACTATTCAGTGTTCCCAGACATTTTTCACCCAATGCAAAGGTATAGGAATTGAAAATTAATTTGTGTTTGTACATACATATGTATGTATTTATAAATGTATGTATATTTATTTCATTTCACTCATTGTTATTTACATTACATTAAGGTAAGTAAAATCGTCAAATATATTGGACGCTGTTTATATGTACTTAAAACTTTATTTTCTCACATACTAAAGCTTTTATTGATTAAAAAATGGTTGTTTTCCAAAAATTATATTATTCTTCTTTAGATCGTGTCTTTATTTTGATTTTCCGAAAATTATTAAACGTGTTTTTACCTAATGTTTAAATTCTGAAAGATAGTCGTGTAAAAAACGATTAAAAACTATTATTTATTGCTGGAATTTAACTTAGAAAAAAATCCTGAGTATTGCTACAATCTTAAGAATATATTTTGTGTAAATAAGAAATAAAAATTATGAATTGTTTCTCGAGGGGGTCTCAAAATATACATGACAATAGTACTCAGAGACTGTTAAAATGCGCCAAAATTTTATTACTGGATTTTTTTGTACCAGCTTTATTATATGCCTGCTTTTTATTGAGGATATGACTTCTTGCCATATTTCGACAGAGAAAGAGATTCTTGAAGCTGGATTGAGAAAATAGGAAACATATACTACATTTTCAAAATGACTCAACTGCTATTCAAAATGAAAATACGGTACTTTATGAAGTACTTTGGTGTGGATTTTATGCCAAGCTCCACAAGGATCCATCAAATTCGCATATTTTTGGATAAGCGTTGGAGTTTACCATTCTCTTTTCAGGAAAATCTTTGTGTTGGTGGACAGCTAATCCCCTTTAACGGAGAGTTCACCAAAAACAAAAATATATCTAGGGAATCCAAGTCCATTAGGTACATATAAAGGTCTTTTTGTGTTAAAAGCGGAAAGTGCTTCGGATTTTACAGTTTACGAAAGGTCTTCAACCCAATTGGATGCACCACTTGTGAAATCCGTTGGAAGAGAATTAGCCACTATGTTATAGTCTAATAAGCACATGAATGTTGAGGGCAAAAACGGCATGCATTTTCCTTCGATATTTACTTCCATTATTTCGCCCTGTTCGATATTTTGGTACGACAGGGGGCAAGGGCGAGTACCGACGGAGATTTAACGATGAGCTGTAGTAAGAGCTTTACGCAGACATCGACATTGTTCAGCGAATCAAGATTCAGCGGCTGCGTTGGGCACGTTATGTCCTTAGAATGGATGAAGGTTTTCCGGCCAAGAAAGTATTTCTATCGAAACCCGCTGAACGCAGAAGAAATGGGAGACCTCCACTGCGTTGGGAAGATCCGGTGGACAGTGATGCTGACTCCCTAGGTATTCCCATGTGGCGCCATGCTGCACAAAACAGAAACGCGCTTTATTGGACTCGGTCAGAATCGTCTAGACTTTTACGTGCCAATTAAGGAAGGAAGGAAGGGGAATAAAAGTTGCTGGAACAGTGCGAATAATCGTTTTAGCTAACCGCCCCTTCCGGATCCTAGAACAATGGCTAAACAGGGACGTGGTTCTTCTGCTGAAAGTTACAATACGAATGGAAAGGTAATATTTTCCAAATGGTTCGAAAACAAAGTTGTGAATTTAGCTTCGAACTTCATCGGAATCAGCAAACGGAGACAAAGCTAACTGGTGGGACAAAGAGAATAAAAACCTACTTCTATTTCATCCTACATTGGGCTAAAGAAAATGAAAGTAACCCGAAACACCGCCATTGAAATTACGGACAGATAATTCGATAGAATGGTGTAGTGAAAACGTCAATTAATGCAAAATGAAAGAATGTTTAAAAAAACAATAATTTTTTTAAAAAATTAGAACGTTTTTTATGCATAAAAACTTAAAATTACTGCTTAGGTTCTTTATAAATACGAATAAAGCTAACAAATGACTCTTGAAACAGTTCTTATTTTTACAGCTATTGGGAACCGCAGTCCAATATATTGGACACGTTATAACGGTAAAACCAAGGGACTTACAAAAATTTTTCTTGAAAATTTGAAATCAGCGACCCAAAATTGGTCAGAATACGAATTTTCAGATTTTTCGCTTCACCGGTTGATTTTTTGTACTGAAAGTGTTAACATTAAGGAAACTAATTAAGTAATAAGGATTGTTATTCATTTTTTCGCTAATTTCACTATTGTTAATAAATAATAACAAATGCTAATTTACATTTAAAAAAATAATCATTAAAGTTGATAATAAGGTTTTTTACATGTTTAGTTTGTCGGTTTTCAACATACTACAGAATTGTTTTGGTAATTTGACATTTGGTTAGTTTTTCAAACAAAAAATAAAAGAAAAATACAGAGAAATAAACTAGTCCCATACGGGCTTTAGATAGTTGATAAGTATTGCCACTGTGGCAGAATTATAAGACGTAAACAATAACGGCGCCCGATTGTAATTGTATGCATACAAAATTGAAAGTAGCAATTTCTTCATATACACAGTTGATTAAAAATTTCTGAATTATTTCATAAATGAAAAAGTGGAGTCATTTACTCAAAGAGGGATTGACGTAGTGATAAGGTCTAAATCGGAGTGAAATCTTCCAATTGGAGTGATGGCGGCATGGCTGACTCAGCTGTTCAATCAAACTCTCCTTCTGCTTTACCATTCTCATTTCCAGCTGATCGATCACGGTTTGATTTATTGTTTCTGCATAGACGTTACAATCTAAAGTAGTTATAGATTTTTTGTTTTTTTTTTTATATAATTTATGTACTACATATTTATGTAAATATATGCATGTATATATGTATATGTCCATAAATTTCCTGTTTATTCTATAGATAAATCTTATAAGAAAAGTGAAATCCTAATCGTCAAATGGCATACAAAGTTACATATTTTAAAGTTTCTTGCCAAAAATGTGAATGTTTAAAAAATAGAGTGAATACAAAAACAAAAAAAAAAATAAAGCATGAGTAACGAGTACTCATGAACATTGATGTGTAAACAGTTTCGAAATCGGATTTTTATTCCCTTTCCCTTATTCCTTTTTCCCCTGGTTTTCTATGGACTAAAATACGACTATCGTTTATATAATTTTTTTGTTGTCATTGTCACTGCTATATTTTTTTGTTTTTGTTTGTTTTGGTATTGGGTTTTTGATTTTTAATTTTTGATTCCTGATTTTGATTTGTTTTGCTCAGAAACATTCAAGATCATTCGGGTCAACGTTTGACCCATATTTTGAGGCTCCGTGCAGAAGTCCTGCTCAAAACCTTTCATTTGATACCAATATTGCTCAGAAACATTCAAGGATCATCCGGGTCCTCGTTTTGACCCATATCTGGAGACCCGGGTTAGGGGTCACAATTAAAAGAGCTTCGTATCGAAGTCCTGCTCAAAACCTTTCATTTGATACCAATATTGCTCAGAAATATTCAAGGATCATCCGGGTCCTCGTTTTGACCCATATCTGGAGACCCGGCCTAGGGGTCACGATTAAAAGAGCTTCATATCGAAGTAATGCTCAAAACCTTTCATTTGATACCAATATTGCTCAGAAACATTCAAGGATAACCCAGGTCCTCGTTTTGACCCATATCTAGAGACCCGGCCTAGGGGTCACAATTAAAAGAGCGAAGTCCTGCTCAAATCCTTTCATTTGATACCAATATTGTTCAGAAAATTAGATAGGTACCTATGCATATCCATACATTTGTATACATGTTCAAACAGGTTGGTCCTTTTTATTTTGCCTATTTGTCGAATTGTTGCAGAAA
The DNA here is from genome assembly GCA_960531455.1 of Urophora cardui. Taxonomy (NCBI): domain Eukaryota; kingdom Metazoa; phylum Arthropoda; class Insecta; order Diptera; family Tephritidae; genus Urophora; species Urophora cardui. Next base: position 54,951,526 of record OY482671.1, read on the forward strand.
ACAAAAGCAACTTCGCTTTACGATATAGGCTGTTTTGATATATTGTGTGCACAGTGCAAAGTCAAACGCAATAACTTCCACTTTCTGCCAAACGTTTCGCTAAACTCCTTAGCATCATCAGGGTCGAATCTTTATTTAAAAACAACATAAATCAGAAAAAAATAAAATTTATAGTATTACTATACATATGACGTTATTTGAACAACAAATTTAAACATAACACACGAAAAAAATATGAACTTACATGAATTTTTTCACCTAGCACTTGATCACATTTAATTACATTAAATTACATAAATACATTGATATATAAAAACATAAATTTGTCAAGTTATATATGTAAATGGTCCCATTAACTCAGGTACACTTGTCCTTAACTAAATACATATTACTCTCATTTATAAACAAAGGAGGTAAGTAGCTGCAACGCATTCGGTGTCTTCTTTTTTGTTTACCGTTCTCTCTCTATTTTTTAAGATGTGCAAGCTCTCTAACGTAAACCTTGTTTTCTCTTTCTTTTCAACGTCTATTATTTTTGTATTCTCAAAGTCAGCTGTATGTCCATGTGAAAAAATATGTTGAGCGAGAGCTGTGTTTGTTTTCTTTTTCCGTATGTCTGTATCATGCTCAGTAAGGCGTACACCCAGTTTTCTTTTTTTTGTCCGTATGTATACTTTGTTACAGGACGTATTATTAACTTTCTATCTGCCCAACCCTAATTAAAACACTCATTTCAGATCACATGCTAGTAACAAATCGAACGCACAATAAAACGGTTAGCACACCAATTACTGACGTAGCAATGCAATATTACAGTGTCACTTATATACCAGGTTTAACAGAGAATATTGACCACAACATACGTAAAAAAACAAGAAACATCTCCCTAGCGTACAAATCAAATCACACTCTCTCGAAAATTTACAACAAAACCAAAAGCCCAATCAACCCCCACCAACAAGCTAACGTAGTGTACGAAATCCCCTGCAAGAGCAGCGGGGAGTCGCACTGTAACAAAGTACACAAAGGGACAACATAAATAATAGCTTAAAAAACTAAAAACACGCTTTAATCTTAAAAATTGATTAATAATTTAATTAGAAACAAACTGATGAACGAAAATATAAGTATTTAAGGAAAAGCGTCGGGTGCTCAGTATGCCAAAAAATATTTAAAATCGCTGTTTTTAACTAATATTTTTATTTTGACTTTTTTGAGATTTCATATAACGTACTCTTTAATTTTGCAACTAGGTATGTATATTTTTGTACTAGTTGTACGAATCGAATATTTTCATGTTCAAATATTATTGAGCACCCCCACGCTTTTCCTTAAATACTTATATTTTCGTTCATCATTTTGTTTCTAATTAAATTATTTCTCAATTTTTAGTACGATTTTTAAGATTAAAGCGTGTTTTTTAGCTTTTTTAAGCTATTATTTATTTTTAACTTTTTAGTGAAATTTTTCATTAAAGGATGTTTTATGCGGACGCAAGACTAAAATTAAAAAGAAGTCTGATGAAGGGATGTGGTGATCTCCGAAATAGATCTACATACATATGTACATATGTATTTATAACTTCTACCAAAAATATTATTTTTTCGCATACATTTTTTCATTATAAAAAAAACATTGGTCATGAGAGCTCAAAAATTAAGCCTAAACGAAAAAATATCAACTAATATGTACTATGTGTATCGAAGCAAGATTATATACATATATATACATACATACATACATACATACATACATACATACATACATACAGGTGAAGCTAATAAAAGCGTGTTAAAAAAGACCACTGGGTGTACACCTAACTGAGCATGATACAGTATAGATGGCCAAAACTATCACATTCAAACATTTATATTTTATGAAGCGATGAGAGAATGAGGAGAATAAATCGCTCACGCGTCTCGTCAAAACAATGTTGCCAACATTTCCAATTTATGCGGAAAAGGGAATTTTAAGTAGAAGGGACTTTTTATAATGCAAATAGTGCAATAAGTAAATTTTTTGTTTTGAAAGAGAAATCCTGTCAAATATGGCTGCACACTCTTGACCTTGTTTGCCAAAACATTTTAATGTGCCTTGACAAAGATCTTTAAAAAATATTCCGTCGGTATACGGGCGCAATTGTTTCGCAAGAGCTAAAGCAATCATGTAAGAGGCTGTTTTAACTTGTTTGCTCCAATTCGGTTCACAAATCGTATTGGAAAGTTCTTGAAAGCCAACGCTTCTTTTAATCGCAAAACCAAGCTTTCTCTCTCCATATTTAATACGCCATCATAATCCCTGGCATGAATTGTCCTATAATGGCGTCCGACAAAAAATTGGTCGCCCGGGCGATATCACTATGACAAACCAAACATTTTGCCCCCTTTTCCCCATTGCTAATTATGCCTTCGTGTGGTGACATTTCATTACTGATATATTTTACGGATTGAAAAAATTTGATTCGAGTTTTCTTAGAAAGAATATTTATTTCATTTTTATTTATAAATGAAGCGTATCGCTCAAAATCAATTGATCCAGTCCACTAGGGTCTTGTGGGGAATTCAAATCTTTATTTTTCTGAATAGGTATGTCACATGTAAGAGGATTTGATGTGACTTTTCCACTTTCGAGTAGAGGTGGGAAACTATCGATAGTGCTACCATCGATAGTTTTTGATAGTTTGAAAAAAACTATTGATAGTTTTCGATAGTTTTCAAAAAATAAACCAAAACCAATAAAAATCTCAATATTTTTAAATTCAGTCCAGTATATTTTAGTACACGGAAGTGAAAGTTTGAAGTCGAAACAAAAAAATCTTCAAAGCCTTTTATAATGTTTAAATTTGTTTGTACATATACGAATATAAAACCTCAACAGAATCTGAAATAGTATGGTGCAATATGGGGATGTAAAAGTTGTAAAACTATCGATAGTACACATTAATATCGATAGTTCTTGATAGTTTTGAAAAAGCCATCGATGGTCTTCGATAGTGTTCAAAAAAATAAAATATCGATACTATCGATAGTGCCATCGATAGTTTCCCATCTCTACTTTCGAGACTTTGACCTATAATTTATAAAACATATGTATAATTAAAACTCTTATATAGGTACCACATTTTTTTCGATTTTCTAACCTTAAAAATTATCTGATCTTAAACCCTCATTATTAGGTGGGACAGATTTCGCAATATCATTAAATTGCAGTTCATGATTCGAATCTGAAAAACAATTTTATAGTGAAAATGTTTCGTACTGAAACTAAACTCACAATTTTTGACAGTAGGGTGCCTCCCAGGTAGCGAAATCTGGCTTTCTGGCCCATAATCTACCTGGGCTAACCTAGCTGTCGATCAATTGACTTATGCGTTTTTACCTTTTTGGTTATGATCAACAACGGAGTCATTTTCTTTTCGAGGAGTTTGAAAAAAAACAATCAAGTTTATTGATTTTCGACAGTAAATCTTGTCTTTCTGCTCTTTCTCGGCTGCACGTTTTTTGTTTGCTGCGCCGCTTAACTTTTTGATATTTGCACTCATTCTTCTATTTTTCACAAAAACATTAATTCACTGACCCTTTTTTGATGTTTTTAACTCGGAAAGATTTTTAAGATTACATAAAATGTACGCAGCGCATTGTATAGAGGCGCGAACTATTCAAATTAACCAGAAACAGAAAATATTTCAGATCTTAGTTTCCTTTGAAAAAGTGAGCTCGCACATTTCCCCGAAAAAATACTCCAATGCCTACTTAATTTTTAAATTTGCAATTTCAATTAAATTTACTGCACACAAGCTGCTAAAACTTAGTGTTTATATATCGGTCATTTGCTGCAAGACCGGCATAAATCAAAAAACGTGATTTTTGAGTGAATGCTGCAGAATAGTTAGTTACATCATACTTCATTTTGAGTAAAAAATTCTTTATGATTTGTTGAAAATTAAGCGCTTCAGATACAAACCAAATGTTGCATTTACTTGCGCACCATATGGCGGTTGAATCTCAAAATTGCCCTTCCTGAAAAGTTGTGTATTTTGAAAAGTGCAAATGCAGCAAATGAGCGATATGTACGACGTACATTGTACGTTCCACTGGGGCGAAGGTTAAGAACTGTACCAATGTTCTGAAATGTACTTTGATTCATTTTTTCTCTGTAAAAATTTAAAAAGCTCTCATTCTTGTTGTAATACTCAAAAAAAACATTTTTTTGATGAATAAAAAAAAAAAAATTTTGCCGTCTTAGTTTTGGCGCCCCTATTGAAACGGCGCCCTGGGCAGCTGCCCATGTTGCCCCTATGTAAATGCGCTCCTGCATACAGCTGACTTTGAGAATACAAAAATAATAGACGTTGAAAAGAGAGAGAAAACAAGGTTTACGTCAGAGAGGTTGCACATCTTAAAAAATAGAGAGAGAACGGTAAACGAACAAGTAAGGAAGCCTAATGCCGTTTTCTTTTCTCGAAAAAATGTTGCCCTGTTTGATTTTCTTAGCCATTTTGTAAGCTTGTGTGGTGATTTCAACGAATATTGTCCTCTGACTAAGTAAGAGGGCACCATTAACTACAAATTCAGCCATTTTATAGAAAGTCATGTTACGTAATTTGATAATTGAGATATTAAAGGGCAACATTTTTTGTCAGAAAAGAAAACGCCATAAGTTCGAGTGGAATCGAACATTAGATACTCAGCTGTACGCTCTCATTGTTTGTTTGCGTTTGTTCGATATAGGGTGTATTTTATATAAAACGAGTGCCGCATAAAATGGGCGCAGCCACGCCCATTTTCAAAATTTGTATCATTCATCCAACTAAGCATATGAATATTATTGTTAGTGCAAAATTGCATCCCTCTATGACTTTTAGTTACAAAGACGTCACGTTACAAATTCCAAAAGGGTGTTCCAGAAATATCTTTGTTAAAAAGTAGGCGTTGTCATAAACCGATTTCAATAAATTTTTGCGTGTCTATTAACACAAGTAATAAAAGTGTATAAACCAAGTTTCGTCATAATATCCCAATTATTTGTCGAGTTATGGGCTCCGAAATCTCGTAGATTACTTTGTCTAAAAAGAGGCGGTGCCACGCCCATTTTCAAAACTTTTTTAATTTTTTTTTTTTATTTTTTGTTTCCGGTCTATTGTGGAACTCATGTCACAAAATTTCAATGAATTATCTTTATATTTGACAAACATATCGCTTAAAATGTTTTTATTAGGTCACTTTATAATACACATATACAGGGTCATGCGCACGGGAGGGTTTTGGGGGCTAAAACCGCCCCCCTGACCAAATCTAATCTAAGTTGCAATGATTTTGCAAAAACTTTCAAAACACAGTTTATAAATTTTGCATTGAATCTTGACTCATAATTTTTGACAAAATTAGTACAATAATTTTACGGAAGAAGAAATTGGTGAAAGTTGCAAAAAATAAGGTTGGCCAATACATAAGTTCGGCACTTTGAATTGCACTTGGAGCTTTCCGAAATTACAAAGTTGTGTAGCATATGTTCGTTTGAAATTTTTCAAAAAATTGTACTGATAACAAAAAATTTTCATTTTGTGAAAACAGTGAGCAGTTTCAATTAACAAGTACTGTAAACAGTACTATTCAGGACCTGGTTAACTAGGTTTTGATGAATCAGAATTAGACCAGATAAGTCAACTATTTTGGCAAAGGGATGTTCTCATTGTTTGTTTACGTTTGACGGAAACACGGTGTATTTTATATAATGCGGATACCGCTTAAGGTGGGCGTTGCCACACCCATTTTCAAAATTTGTATCAATTATCCGACTAAGCATATGAATATTATTCTTTGTGCAAAATTTCATTCCTTTATGACTTTTAGTTACAAAGATGTCACGTCACAAATTTCATAAGGCCATTTTAGAAATGTTTTTGTAAAAAAGTAGGCGTGGGTATACACCGATTTCGCTAAATTTTTTAACATATATTAGTACAAGTAATAAAAGTTTAACTCTAAGTTTCGTCATGTGGCCGCTGTGGTGCAGTGGGTAGAGTGCTCGGCCATAAAACTCGTCAGAGTTATAATAGCGCAATTGTATTATTATTATTATACCTTTTCCTTGGGGATGACAAAGTTAATGCTTGCTTCAGAGTTTTGCTTTGACAGTTCCATTCAGTATATGTTTTTCAGAGGGACATGTTCACAATTGAAGTGAAGTGAGTAAAGCGAAGCGTAAAGTGCGCTATCTCTCAACTTCTTTAAGTTTTTGGCCCAATGCACGCTTTCTTTGCTTGCTTGGCTTTGAGAAATGTCAACAATTTTTTGAGCTCTACTAAAATGTATAAAAGTTAGCCATATGGCAGCTTTACTTCACGCGCCTCAGAGTTTCGAATAGCCGAAATCTCTATTTGACAGCGCTTGGAAAGCTTTGACATTAATTTTGACAATTCAATTTCTCCCACGGCTGCTGATTAGGTGTGTTCCCTAACAGAAAATTATTACAAATATGTAATAAATAACAGCTTTTTGAATTTTTCAATGGAAAAAATTTGCAGAAGAGAGGAATAAACTTTCAAAACTTGTTCAGCACAACATTTAGGTTCAACATTTTAGGCTTGTTTCAAGTGAAAGGAAAAGCAAAAATGAATTACGCATAACGAACTGGAAATCAAGAAACGGAAAAATGTACACTTATACATACATATATATATATATATATACAAGAATTGCTCGTTTAAAGTTATTAGATTTAAGTAAATGCTTCACATACAACAACTTTATTTCTGTCCTACAGAGTTTCTAAATGCTACATATTTATGTACCTACTCACATACATACATAAAATTACATTTTTAATAGTACATATATATGTGCTCGCGTCAGATAAGTACGTAAAATTTATAAATAAACTTTTATTATCTGAGCAAAAAAATAAAACTCAAAAAATAACTTTTATTATCTGAGCAAAAAAATAAAACTCAAAAAATAACTTTTATTTTCTGATCGAAAAACAAAACTCAAAAAATAACTTTTATTTTCTGAGGGAAAAATAAAACTCAAAAAATAACTTTTATATTCTGATCGAAAAATAAAACTCAAAAAATAACTTTTTTTTTCTGAGGGAAAAATAAAACTCAAAAAATAAAAATAGGTAAAAAAACTTTTTAAGTTAAACGGTTTTATGTTATACATACATTGCAATGTTTAAGATAAATGTACTAAAAACCAAAAAATAATAAAATAGATACAGTCGTGGGAATTATAAACATTTGCATAGACTAGACTAAAATAAAACCGTGGGGCACGTCAATTGTCTACAATCGTTGATTAAAATGTTTGTTTTGTAATGTTACACTATAATTAGGCAGTTGTTCAACCGACAACGATGGACGTGTGATAAGTAGGGCTAGAATGTGGAAAAAAGCTAGCAAGCTCGATTATAAGCGAGTTTTAGGGTTTCATAGTGGTGAGCGAGTAGTACTTTTATCATATGTTTTGTCGATTAAAGACAAACTACGAGCAGTGAAACGATTCCTCGTGTGAATGTCCAACGATAAACTAGTTGAAACATCTCTTTTATTAACATGGAGTGTATAACTATTGGAATTTCCATGAGCAAGAAAATAGTAAGTATTTTCCTCACCGTCTGCGGGCCAACTGCCTAACGACGAATTAAACGATTCTTCTATCGCACATTAAGTCGATAATTTGTAGACAATTGACGTGCCCCCCGGTTTTATTTTAGTCTAGTCTATGCAAATGTTTATAATTCCCACGACTGTATCTATTTTATTATTTTTTGGTTTTTAGTACATTTATCTTAAACATTGCAATGTATGTATAACATAAAACCGTTTAACTTAAAAAGTTTTTTTACCTATTTTTATTTTCTAGTTTTTAGTTTTTATTTCGCATTCTGTTTAATTCATTTAGTGCTTCATTATTGCAAGGTTTCTTGCCCGTTAGTTTATTGCAGTCCAACGCCTCTATAGCGACCCACGCGCCACCTATCGGAAGTTTTTTTAGGAAAATATTTCCTTTCAAGGTAGTAATACACATTCCGAATTTCAGCCAAATCGGACCATAAATGCGATTTTTGTAAATATAGCGACCCACGCGCCACCTAGCGGAATTTTTTTTTAAAGAAAATATTTCTTTTCAAGGTAGTAATACACGTTCCGAATTTCAGCCAAATCGGACCATAAATGCGATTTTTGTAAATATAGCGACCCACGCGCCACCTAGCGGAATTTTTTTTTAAGAAAATATTTCTTTTCAAGGTAGTAATACATGTTCCGAATTTCAGCCAAATCGGACCATAAATGCGATTTTTGTAAATATAGCGACCCACGCGCCACCTAGCGGAATTTTTTTTTAAGAAAATATTTCTTTTCAAGGTAGTAATACACGTTCCGAATTTCAGCCAAATCGGACCATAAATGCGATTTTTGTAAATATAGCGACCCACGCGCCACCTAGCGGAATTTTTTTTTTAAGAAAATATTTCTTTTCAAGGTAGTAATACATGTTCCGAATTTCAGCCAAATAGGACCATAAATGCGATTTTTGTAAATATAGCGACCCACGCGCCACCTATCGGAATTTTTTTTCATAATATTGCATTGTCATCGGGGTTATACATGCGTGCAAAATTTCAGATTAATCGGTTGACAGGAAGAGGGTGAAATTTGAATTACTAAATTTGACCCAAGAATAAAGAATAAATAATAAAAAAAACAAACGGGGTGAGCTAAATAAAACCGTTTAAAAATAACTTTTATATTCTGATCGAAAAATAAAACTCAGAAAAAAACTTTTATATTCTGAGGGAAAAATAAAACTCAAAAAATAACTTTTATTTTCTGATCGAAAAATAAAACTCAAGAAAAAACTTTTATTTTCTGATCAAAAAATAAAACTCAAGAAAAAACTTTTAATTTCTGAGCAAAAAATAAAACTCAGAAAATAATCGTTAAAAATCAACTTTTTGGATATCACTTATAACCGTTACGGTCCCGGGTGCTTATTTATACACAGCTATACGTAGTACAATATATGTATAGGTATTTATACTTTTGATCAAATAACGGTTGTACGTAAGACCATAAAATAATTGAGATAGATATGGATGAAAAAAAATTTATGGAACGGCCGGCCGTACATAATGTAACTGGCTCAAAAATAGAATTATTTTAATGAAATTTGGTACACAGATTCTAATGGGAACAGAGAAGGTTGGGGTTGAAAATAAAGCATATGTATATATTTCGAAAAACACGTAGAACATGATAACTAAGTCACTAATAAAGCCCGAATGATGGAATTTCATCCATGCAATGACCTTATGCCGTTATGAGAAAATATGCTGAAATTAAACAAGTAAGGAAGCCTAAGTTCGAGTGGAATCGAACATTAGATACTCAGCTGTATGCTTTCATTGTTTGTTTGCGTTTGTTCGATATAGGGTGTATTTTATATGAAACGAGTGCTGCATAAACAGAGCACAGCCACGCCCATTTTCAAAATTTGTATCATTCATCCAACTAAGCATATGAATATTATTGTTAGTGCAAAATTGCATCCCTCTATGACTTTTAGTTACAAAGACGTCACGTTACAAATTCCAAAAGGGTGTTCCAGAAATATCTTTGTTAAAAAGTAGGCGTGGTCATAAACCGATTTCAATACATTTTTGCGTGTCTATTAACACATGTTATAAAAGTGTATAAACCAAGTTTCGTCATAATATCTCAGTTATTTGTCGAGTAATAGGCGGTGCCACGCCCATTTTCCAAACTTTTTTTTATTTTTTGTTTCCGGTCTATTGTAGAACTCATGTCACAAAATTTCAGTGATATATCTTTATATTTGACAGAGATATAGCTTAAAATGTTTTTATTAGGTCACTTTATAAAAAACATATATAAAAGTAGGCGTGGCCGTCAACCGATTTTAACAATTTTCCATCCAAATGTTTGCCTAAGTAAGTAAATCACGCATAGCAAATTTCATCGATATATCTTCAATGGTTTCTGAGTTATGACATATAAAACTTTCAATGTTTGACCCTTAATAAGTGGGCGTGGCACCGCCCATTTTCCAAAACTTCATCAAATTTCTTCATAAGGGCCTGAGCTCAATACGTGGGTAAAATTTTATCACTCTAGCTATATTAGTGGCTGAGATACCAAATTTCTGATTTTTTCTATATAGGTCATGGTCCGATTTCGCCCATTTTCAATACCAACTTGCATTTCAAATTTCATCAAAATATCTCAATTTATACGCGAGTTAGAGTGCGTACGGACAGACGGACGGACATGGCTCAATCGATTTCTCTTTTCACCCTGATCATTTTGATATATATAAGTCCATATCTATCTCGATTATTTCATTATGTTACAATCCACCGTTATGAAATCAAAACTGTTATACTCTGTGTACTAGTACAGCTGGGTATAAAAAAATGGGCCAAGAGGGGCAAATTTTCAAATATTTATAAGTCAAAACTCAGGAACAGTAGCAGATAAATCGATTAAGCTTCGGCCACTGATTTGCTTCCCAAGGCAAACGTGTGGAAAAAAATTACCCAAATCGGCAGGGACCACAAATACCTACATAAAAATATATGTAAAATATATAAAACAAGTAAGGAAGCCTAAGTTCGAGTGGAATCGAACATTAGATACTCAGCTGTATGCTTTGATTGTTTGTTTTCGTTTGAAGGAAACACGGTATATAAAGAGAGTGCTGTATAAAGTGGTCGTAGCCACGCCCATTTTCAACATTTTTATCAGTTATTCAACTAAGCATATGAATATTATTCTTTGTGCAAAATTTCATTCCTTTATGACTTCTAGTTACAAAGATGTCACATTACAAATTCCCAAAGGGTAATCCAGAAATATCTTTGTTAAAAAGTAGGCGTGGTCATAAACCGATTTCAATACATTTTTGCGTGTCTATTAACACAGATTATAAAAGTGTATAAACCAAGTTTCGTCATAATATCTCAATTATTTGTCGAGTTATGGGCTCAGAAATCTCGTATATTCCTTTGTCTAAAAAGAGGCGGTGCGACGCCCATTTTCCAAAATTTTTCTATTTTTTGTTTCCGGTCTATTGTGGAACTCATGCCACAAAATTTCAATGAATTATCTTTATATTTGACAAAGATATCGCTTAAAAAGTTTTTATTAGGCCACTTTATAATACCCATATATAAAAGTGGGCGTGGTCGTCAACCGATTTCGCTAAAATTTTGAACATGTATTACCACAAGTAATAGAAGTGTACACACCAAGTTTCGTCATAATATCTCACTTATTTGTCGAGTTATGGGCTCAGAAATCTCGTATATTCCTGCTTCTAAAAAGACGCGGTGCCACGCCTATTTTCCAAAATTTTTGTGTTTTTAGTTTTATGTCCGCAGTTGGACTCCTGCCATAAAATTTCAATGATATATCTCTATATTTGACAGAGATATAGCTTAAAATGTTTTTATTGGGCCACTTTATTATACCCATATATAAAAGTGGGCGTGGTCGTCAACCGATTTTGGCAATTTTTAGTCCAAACATTTGCCTAAGTAAGTATATCACGCCTACCAAAATTCATCGATATATCTTCAACGGTTTCTGAGTTATGACTCGTAAAACTTTCAATGTTTGCCCCTTAATAAGTGGGCGTGGCACCGCCCATTTTCCAAAATTTTTATGTTTTTTGTTTTGTGTCCATAGTTGGACTGCTGCCATAAAATTTCAATGATTTTTCCTTATATTTGACAGAGATATCGCTTAAAATGTTTTTATTAGGTCACTTTATAATACACATATATAAAAGTGGGCGTGGCCGTGAACCGATTTTAACAATTTTTCATCAAAATGTTTGCCTAAGTAAGTAAATCACGCATACCAAATTTCATCGATATATCTTCAATGGTTTCTGAGTTATGACATATAAAACTTTCCATGTTTGACCCTTAATAAGTGGGCGTGGCACCGCCCATTTTCCAAAACTTCATCAGATTTCTTCATAGGGGCCTGAGCTCAACACGTGGGTAAAATTTCATCGCTCCAGCTCTATTAGTGACTGAGATACCAAATTTCCAATTTTTTCTATATAGGAAAAGTGGGCGTGGTCATGGTCCGATTTCGCCCATTTTCAATACCAACCGTCCCAGTCTCGATACCAACTTGCATTCCAAATTTCATCAAAATATCTCAATTTTTGCGCGAGTTATCGTGCGTACGGACGGACGGACGGACGGACGGACGGACGGACGGACGGACATGGCTCAATCGATTTCTCTTTTCACCCTGATCATTTTGATATATATAAGTCTATATCTATCTCAATTATTTCATTCTGTTACAATCCACCGTTATGAAATCAAAACTATAATACTCTGTGTACTAGTACAGCTGAGTATAAATATAATGCACATACCTATATAGGTATAATAAAAACATTTTATGCGATATCTTTGTCAAACATATAGGTAATTCATTGAAAGTTCCACCAAACCAAATAAATAATATTTTTTTAAATGGGCGTGACAGCACAAAACATACCGACTGGCGCCACGTATGTTTTGTTATTTTTTGCGCAAGATGCGCATGGGTCCGGCTAGTATATATGTATTTTTATATGCATTTCAGGCGGGTTTGTGTGTTCTCGCATATGCCACTTTGGCAACTCCATTTCTATATAATACAACCCCGTCCAAATTTTTGCCTTTTTCTATTGTTACTTCCAATTATGAGATTACCTATTTACTGTTGCTGTTTCATTGGGTTGGTGTAGATGATATAATATCATTGATATTGGACACATTTATAAAATCGTTGTCCCCGATCCTTCATTATTTGAATTGTTTATCGACGGTGAAACTACTTTCGGTACATACCTAGTTATAATGCATTTTCTGGCTTTGCAATTCCTTCATTGACTTCCTTTACTTTGGCAATTACAGCTTCAGAGCTATCTTCGTTTCCAGCTGCTACAGCCAATGCACATTTGGCGCGCTCTCAGCATCTCTGCTTTTGGTGGAAGGGGGTATTAACTTTTTGGAGGACAACTTAGTGCTTCGAGTTACTTTTTGATGTGTAAACATCTTTGCTGTAGCTACGAGTAATTTCGAAAAACAGGTAAAGTTTACTCGTAAACGCGTAAACCGTAAATGACCTTTGGGTTAGTGTGCTGCTGTGTCCGTGTGAATCGCTTGGCATTGTCAGTGGTAGGTACACATGTACCCTGCAGCGAAAACGTGAACTGGTATGCAAGTAAACTAGTTGATCAACCGGTAGGAGACGGAAAAAAACATACCAGTTTGCTTTCTATTAGTTGTTCAGCTGGTATGCAAAAGACAAATTCGATGTGTTTCCTTCGTTCGTCGATTTCACTACGGCTTTACATATTTCTGCAATTCTCAAACGATTAGTGAAGCACTTGGTATAAAGAGTTTATTATGTTCATCTTCACTTACATATATGAAATGAAACGACTACTTATATTTTCCGATCCCTCAGGTTTTTTCATTTTTATTTATTTATTTTACCTATTAAATATTTTTTTACATTTTTATAAAAAAAAAATTAAATTAAAAAAAAAAAACTTTATTCACCTGACTCCGACGAGATTCGAACTCGTGAACGGCTCGATTCGAAGCCAGACGCCCTACCAACGCGCCATCGCACTACTTGTGTTGAGCATGTCAAAAGCTGCACTTCAACTGTATATGTGAACTAACTTTTTTTTGGTATGTGTTCGACTGGTATTTAACTGGTATGGGCTGATGCAGAGGAAGACAATTGTCATTTCGTAGGACATTAACACACGAAAAATACCAGATGTTTACATGGGAAATTTACAGTCGGGCTAGTAGTTGACTGTACCCTGCAAACTGGTATAATTCTAGTTTGGAACTGGTTACTTTCGCTGCAGGGTAGGTACTTACAAATGCTTGCATGCATAACCGTGCAAATGCAAATATCAACAACAACAGCAACGAAGCGAAGCAATATTGGTATCAAATGAAATGTTTTGAGCACGACTTCGATATGAAGCTCTTTTAATTATGACCCTAGGATGGGTCTCCAGATATGGGTCAAAACGAGGACCCGGGTGATCCTTGAATGTTTCTGAGCAATATTGGTATCAAATGAAAGGTTTTTAGCAAGGGAGCTCCACTCTTTATGATTCGTAGGTCGGGTTCCGAGATGAGGACCCGGATGATCCTTGAATGTTACTGAGCAATATTGGTATCAAATGAAAGGTTTTGAGCAAGGCTTATACAGCGACGTCCACTCTTTATGATTCCCGGGTCGGGTCTCGAGATATGGGTCAAAATGAGGACCCGGATGATACTTGAATGTTTCTGAGCAATATTGGTATCAAATGAAAGGTTTTGAGCAGACCTCCTACAGGGAGCTCTATGCTTTATGGTTCCTAGGTCGGGTCCCGAGATATGGGTCAAAACGAGGACCCGGATGATCTTGCATGTTTCTGAGCAACATTGGTATCAAATGAAAGGTTTTGAGGGCGTGGTGAAATAAGGCCTTCAAGGCCTTATATCGCTATCGATTGATAAATAAAGCCTTTATTAAGAATAAGGTCTTATTTCACTTGAAATGTGAAATAAGGTTCTAAAGGTTGTATTTCACTTTGTGGCAAGTGCCTGGTATAGGGGACAACGACCAAAAAAGGCTAATAATCCATACCAATTTTGCGAGTTGAAATGGCCGCAAAAGTACTGTAGACCGGGCCTTAGATATTATTCCGGAAAGAGAATTCTATCGGCTGAGGGTTATTTTTTATAAGCGCGGCCGAAGGCGGTAGCCACGGTTATGACACACGTCCGCACTTGGATGGCGTAGTACAGGGTTATTTGTTATAAGCGCGACCGAAGGCCGCCTACGCAGAAAAGTGCTGCGCAAAAGCACTGTGGACCGGGCCATAGATATTACTCCGGAAATAGAATTTTTTATAAGCGCGGTCGAAGGCCCCCAACGCAAAATCTGTTTTCCGCAAAATTTTTTTCTTTATCTTCTCTTTCCGGAGTAATATCTATGGCCTGAAGGCCTTAAAGGCCTTAGTAGACCCGTTTTGAGCAGGCCTTCTACAGGGAGCTCTATTCTTTATGGTTCTTAAGTCGGGTCCGGAGATATGGGTCAAACCGATTACCCGGATGATCTTGCATGTTTCTGAGCAATATTGGTATCTCAGGAAAGGTTTTGAGCAGGGTGCTTGGGTCGTCCTGAGGTTACGATACTCAAGAGGACTCAATAATTGTATGTAGATGCCACAAGGAATAAAAGAAAAAAAGATTTACGAATTTATATTAATAAAATGGAACAATTTTATTTGTATAATTATATATATATATAAAGGAAATATTTTTATATGTATATATGGAATAGGAAAATTATACAGTGGGAATATGGAATTCAAGAACTCTTACCTCTGTGGCGCGGAATCACAAGTGACTTAGGTAACAAAAAAGAAAAGCGCGCTGACCTGCAGAAAGCTAACTTTCGTTGAGTCAACGGCTTTTCATGCACAAGTACATATGTGTGGGTGCATATAAGTGAACGAGTTAAAAATGCGTATTAAGGTGGGTCGGAATATTTAGACGCTCAGTCTAAACATGCCGGCCCCCTTGCAACAAGCAAAAGAAAAAAAATACGATATAAGTAGATACCTAAGTGCCACAGTGGTAAGTGTAGTCAAAAACATATAATTATTGCATGTTGTAGAATGTACGTGATATTTAGTTCAATGATGTTTGCCTTTTCAAAAAAAAACATTCAAATTTTCATTTAACACATATATGTATGTGTATGGATATATGTTTATGTATGTGCGTATATGTAATTTTTGATTTATTTAAATATTTGATTTTATGTATACTTATGTATGTATGCATGTAATAAAAATCAAATTATATCCAATTAAATTTGATAGGACCCTGACACGAGCAATCCGAAAATAGTGCTTTGTGTCAGTAGACCATTGCTGGTAGACAACGCTGTGCCACCGATCATTAGCCGAGGATAAATATCGGCTCCCAGAGTAAGACGCACTGGTGAAGCACGATAAAAATTGGGATCGGCCAAACGCATGAGCTGGAACTGATTGGCGATAGTCGCGTCGAGCGTCTGCGAAGGGCTAATACGGACGTGGTGAGTTGCGATGCTTGCCTGCATGGTGATTGTGGTAGCCATACCATACCGCCCTCGAAGGGTTATGGAGCATCGATCTCTGTTAATCTGCAAATTGAGATCCCGCACCAGCTCTCTATCAACGATGGAGGTTGGGGCGCACGGATCAATAAGCGCGCGTACCAAATGGAGACGTCTTCCGGCTTCGATACGGACTATAGCAGTGGGTAGTTTTGCGCCGATTGGCTGCGTTAATGGCATAGCATCACTGATATGTTTTCGACCGGATCTAAAGCTGGAGGGCAGAGAAGCAGTTGATTTTTTTTCTAATCGCTTGTTGGACGGCTCTGTCCCACCAAATGTCCGACGGAATGAGCCGCCGGTACGTGGTTCGGTATCGTTTCGACGCATCTTGGTGTGACGGTGTGGTGGTCCAAAGGGAATCGCTTTAGATCCACCTCGTTCATGGCGTAATGATGACCGAAATTTGCGTTGCTTCATCGCCTCTTGTTGATAGGCTCTCTCTCTTTCGACCCTCTCATCCTCTTCATCCATCTGCTGTGCCCAAGATTTGGTGGGACCGGTTAGGGAGATTGAGAGTGCGTCTAGGGATCTCTCATCCTCTTCGAGACGCACTGCCTCTTCTCCATTCATGTGGAGAGTTGTGTGGTGCTTCTCGCCACACCGCCGGCAGCTGGTCTGGCTGCTGCATATTTGCAAATCGTGAAAGGGGGAGAGGCAGTTTGAACAATATTTGTGTAATAATACTACTCGCAATCTCTCTTCAACCGTCTTTGATCGAAATACGGGACAAAGCCTGACGCTATGATTTTTTGTGCAGAGGCGGCATGGTATGTCGTAAACTACATGTTGCGACTCTGCTCTACGGCGCATTTGAGTATAACGACCCATTCTACATTAAATTAAAAAAATAAAAATAGTCGCTGTTGGTTGTTGGGAGAGTTTGGATGGGTTGGTTGGGTGGCAGATAGATATTTTTATATGACAAAAGGTTTGTTTCTTATTAAACTAGCAGCCAGCTGTCAAGTGGGCAAAACGGAAAGAAAATTTCAAAGTAATAAAATCAAAAGTATTTGTTTGTTTATTTTTTCAACAGCTGTTTCTTACTTTGGCAGCAAATAATTTCAGCTAGGGAAAATTTTACTAGCTGAAATGGCTCTCTTCTGCTATTTTTTTTACTCAAGAAACGATTTTCCAGCCGAAACTTGGCTAACTATTCATAACTAGCTAATAATAAACGGACCTAAAGTTTTACCCCGACATTATTTGTATTTATACTTTTACGATGAGGTTTATCGATATGTGAATTTTAAGTAATCGGTAATTGGTATTGACGCTATATTTTTAATTCGTCTGGTAGCCTATTTAGCGGATGAACTTTTCCTTCATCTGGGTACTCTGAAATCTGGATGAATTCATTTTAGCCGTATTGCCACCCTGGTGTAATGTAAACTAATGGTGGTGAGTTTCTTTCACATTGGATTTATTTACCCAATTATTATATTATTTCAATGTTTAATATAACATTTAATTTTGGATATTTTTGGTTTGTAATTTACGGAAATTATATGGCAAATTGCTCGGCGAAGTTATTATCTATCCCTTTTTGTCGTCATGATTGATTTGGAGTGAGTATGAGCAGATAAATGTCCATATGTCCAATTTTGAGTTTACCACACTGTTGCAGATAATTCTCCACGATTTCCGAAAAGAAAAGTGCTATGCCCAGCGCCATCTGCCGGAGGGTAGAAAGGTTTGATCTCTACCAAGGTTGTCGTTTCACCAACCTTTTGAGCGGAGCAAAAAATTGGTTGGTTGCGAAGGAACGGGAGTAAGTGAAAACTGATGACAGTTTGGAGGGAGAAAAATATCAATAAAATTATGACGCTATATATGTATTATTTATAGGATATGGTTTTCTTTGCTTCATTCATTTTAACATCCCGTGTTTTGATTGCTATTATCGGGTTGAAAGTCTAAATTAATGAATTTATGGTAACCCCAAATAATAACAGTTTCGCAAGTGGGGGGATAGAGGAACTTGGCGATGCACATTATGGTAATACTCTCCTCCTTTATATAGAGCTGGAGCTAGAAGTGGAGATAAAAACACTAGCTCGTTAGCTCTTTACATATCTATGTATATCTCAAGGACGCGTTGAGTGTCTGTTATTATCCTCAGAAATTAATCGTATATGATATGTCTCGTTGATTGTGATATGTCACGATGCCTTCCGAAAGGGCGAAACGTGCACAGGCACGAGTCATTTCCCACAACGTTTTTGTTCATTTGGTGGTCAAAAAGAGCGGAGCGAAAAAAATCCTTTGCTCCGGGGCTCTGGTTACGATTTATGGTTTGTGTCATTGCTATGAATACACAGCGTGTGCCTTTTAGGACTAACTGGAATTTTAGTATTAAAATAGTGGAATTTCCATTGAGGTGAAATTAACAATGAATACTGGTGCATAGTATTCATCGCTAACCTCATTTTCAATGGATTTCCGGAACCAGGCGGACGCGTGCAAGCATAAAAGTAAGTGGGCAATATTATTTAATTATTGGGTATGTAATAATGCATTTCTTTCATTTTAGGTCGCATATGGGCATAAGGAGTTGGTACACTTTATAAGTATTGTTTCAATTATGGATCTACATAGCTTTTTTTTATTTATTTTGTTCTAATTGCAGGTGAAGTACTCCGTAGCCAATTTTAAGAAATTTGATCAAATTGAGGGTGGCCCAACATTTTGTTTAACATAATGAGACGAAACAAAATATGTATACCATTAAAATATCTGAACGAAAATATCTGGGCCGGTTAACACAATCATCTTTAGAAACGAATTACGCTTATTATAAACTTTGGCATTATACTCAAATATGCTTAGCATGGCAAGTCGTTAGAACGTAACATTTTACCTACTGGACCTCTAGCCATTGTTTATACTAAATAGTTTGGTCACTCAAATAGTCTTCTTCTTCTTCAATTTAAAAAATGCGTATGTGTTTGTGCGAAAATGAAGAGAATGAAGGAATCAATGCTGTGCAATTTCGTATAATTGCTGTTACTACCAAAATGGGAGCAAAGTCGTTAGGATTTACTTCGTTTTTACTGAATTTTTTTCTTCACTACGAAAACGATTTTAATAAAAATATATCGCACCCTAAATCATAAAGTGACACCACTCAAAATTCAAATATTTTCGAGAGCCAAAAAACTTTTTTCTTTACAAGCAATCGTATGGCAAAAGACCACGTATTATGGTAATTTTTCGGTCAAAAGAGACACTTAGTGAAAAGTTTTTTTGGCAATCGCTAGAGATATGTTCTGTGTAACATTTATGAAAAAACTCGATTTCAAAAAATTTTGAGTTGTGTCAAAATTTTGAGTTGTGTCACCTTATGATTTAGGGTGCGATATGTACATTCAATAAAAAAAAGGTGCTTCGGTATTGCGAGATATGGAAGGACTTCCTCGTGGTAAAATTGCAAACTTTGAGGAGAAAAAAGAAAATATTTTACATTAAAAACTTTTAGAAATAAAAATGCATTTCACTTTTAATTCACCTGAAAACTGAAAATATAAGTGGAAACGCCATTATCACGCACTTCCACTGATGGTAAACTCTTCCCACGACACCAGATTTTCTTTTTATTTAAAACAAGTAAGGAAGCCTAAGTTCGAGTGGAATCGAACATTAGATACTCAGCTGTATGCTTTCATTGTTTGTTTTCGTTTGAAGGAAACACGGTATATAAAGAGAGTGCTGTATAAAGTGGGCGTAGCCACGCCCATTTTCAACATTTTTATCAGTTATTCAACTAAGCATATGAATATTATTCTTTGTGCAAAATTTCATTCCTTTATGACTTCTAGTTACAAAGATGTCACATTACAAATTCCCAAAGGGTAATCCAGAAATATCTTTGTTAAAAAGTAGGCGTGGTCATAAACCGATTTCAATACATTTTTGCGTGTCTATTAACACAGATTATAAAAGTGTATAAACCAAGTTTCGTCATAATATCTCAATTATTTGTCGAGTTATGGGCTCAGAAATCTCGTATATTCCTTTGTCTAAAAAGAGGCGGTGCGACGCCCATTTTCCAAAATTTTTCTATTTTTTGTTTCCGGTCTATTGTGGAACTCATGCCACAAAATTTCAATGAATTATCTTTATATTTGACAAAGATATCGCTTAAAAAGTTTTTATTAGGCCACTTTATAATACCCATATATAAAAGTGGGCGTGGTCGTCAACCGATTTCGCTAAAATTTTGAACATGTATTACCACAAGTAATAGAAGTGTACACACCAAGTTTCGTCATAATATCTCACTTATTTGTCGAGTTATGGGCTCAGAAATCTCGTATATTCCTGCTTCTAAAAAGAGGCGGTGCCACGCCTATTTTCCAAAATTTTTGTGTTTTTAGTTTTATGTCCGCAGTTGGACTCCTGCCATAAAATTTCAATGATATATCTCTATATTTGACAGAGATATAGCTTAAAATGTTTTTATTGGGCCACTTTATTATACCCATATATAAAAGTGGGCGTGGTCGTCAACCGATTTTGGCAATTTTTAGTCCAAACATTTGCCTAAGTAAGTATATCACGCGTACCAAATTTCAGCGATATATCTTCAATGGTTTCTGAGTTATGACTCGTAAAACTTTCAATGTTTGCCCCTTAATAAGTGGGCGTGGCACCGCCCATTTTCCAAAATTTTTATGTTTTTTGTTTTGTGTCCATAGTTGGACTGCTGCCATAAAATTTCAATGATTTTTCCTTATATTTGACAGAGATATCGCTTAAAATGTTTTTATTAGGTCACTTTATAATACACATATATAAAAGTGGGCGTGGCCGTGAACCGATTTTAACAATTTTTCATCAAAATGTTTGCCTAAGTAAGTAAATCACGCATACCAAATTTCATCGATATATCTTCAATGGTTTCTGAGTTATGACATATAAAACTTTCCATGTTTGACCCTTAATAAGTGGGCGTGGCACCGCCCATTTTCCAAAATTTCATCAGATTTCTTCATAGGGGCCTGAGCTCAACACGTGGGTAAAATTTCATCGCTCCAGCTCTATTAGTGACTGAGATACCAAATTTCCAATTTTTTCTATATAGGAAAAGTGGGCGTGGTCATGGTCCGATTTCGCCCATTTTCAATACCAGCCGTCCCAGTCTCGATACCAACTTGCATTCCAAATTTCATCAAAATATCTCAATTTTTGCGCGAGTTATCGTGCGTACGGACGGACGGACGGACGGACATGGCTCAATCGATTTCTCTTTTCACCCTGATCATTTTGATATATATAAGTCTATATCTATCTCGATTATTTCATTCTGTTACAATCCACCGTTATGAAATCAAAACTATAATACTCTGTGTACTAGTACAGCTGAGTATAAAAAGGGGGCAAATAAGTCAAGCAGACAATCATAATTGTTACATTTTTAAACGGTTTTATTTAGCTCACCCCGTTTGTTTTATTGTTGGGTCAAATTTAGTAATTCAAATTTCACCCTCTTCCTGTCAACCGATTAATCTGAAATTTTGTACGCATGTATAACCCCGATGACAATGCAATATTATGAAAAAAAAATTCCGATAGGTGGCGCGTGGGTCGCTATATTTACAAAAATCGCATTTATGGTCCGATTTGGCTGAAATTCGGAACATGTATTACTACCTTGAAAAGAAATATTTTCTTTAAAAAAAAATTCCGCTAGGTGGCGCGTGGGTCGCTATATTTACAAAAATCGCATTTATGGTCCGATTTGGCTGAAATTCGGAACATGTATTACTACCTTGAAAATAAATATTTTCGTAAAAAAAAATTCCGCTAGGTGGCGCGTGGGTCGCTATATTTACAAAAATCGCATTTATGGTCCGATTTGGCTGAAATTCGGAACATGTATTACTACCTTGAAAGGAAATATTTTCCTAAAAAAAACTTCCGATAGGTGGCGCGTGGGTCGCTATATTTAGAAAAATCGCATTTATGGTCCGATTTGGCTGAAATTCGGAACATGTATTACTACCTTGAAAAGAAATATTTTCTTCAAAAAAAATTCCGCCAGGTGGCGCGTAGGTCGCTATATTTACAAAAATCGCATTTATGGTCCGATTTGGCTGAAATTCGGAACATGTATTACTACCTTGAAAAGAAATATTTTCGTAAAAAAAAATTCCGCTAGGTGGCGCGTGGGTCGCTATATTTACAAAAATCGCATTTATGGTCCGATTTGGCTGAAATTCGGAACATGTATTACTACCTTGAAAGGAAATATTTTCCTAAAAAAAACTTCCGATAGGTGGCGCGTGGGTCGCTATATTTAGAAAAATCGCATTTATGGTCCGATTTGGCTGAAATTCGGAACATGTATTACTACCTTGAAAAGAAATATTTTCTTCAAAAAAAATTCCGCTAGGTGGAGCTGAGATCGGGGTAATTAAAACTGAAAATCCTATTTGCAGGGACTACGTATAGAGGCGTTGGACTGCAATAAACTAACGGGCAAGAAACCTTGCAATAATGAAGCACTAAATAAATTAAACAGAATGCGAAATAAAAACTAAAAACTAGAAAATAAAAATAGGTAAAAAAACTTTTTAAGTTAAACAGTTTTATGTTATACATACATTGCAATGCTTAAGATAAATGTACTAAAAACCAAAAAATAATAAAATAGATACAGTCGTGGGAATTATAAACATTTGCATAGACTAGACTAAAATAAAACCGTGGGGCACGTCAATTGTCTACAATCGTTGATTAAAATGTTTGTTTTGTAATGTTACACTATAATTAGGCAGTTGTTCAACCGACAACGATGGACGTGTGATAAGTAGGGCTAGAATGTGGAAAAAAGCGAGCAAGCTCGATTATAAGCGAGTTTTAGGGTTTCATAGTGGTGAGCGAGTAGTACTTTTATCATATGTTTTGTCGATTAAAGACAAACTACGAGCAGTGAAACGATTCCTCGTGTGAATGTCCAACGATAAACTAGTTGAAACATCTCTTTTATTAACATGGAGTGTATAACTATTGGAATTTCCATGAGCAAGAAAATAGTAAGTAATTTCCTCACCGTCTGCGGGCCAACTGCCTAACGACGAATTAAACGATTCTTCTATCGCACATTAAGTCGATAATTTGTAGACAATTAACGTGCCCCACGATTTTATTTTAGTCTAGTCTATGCAAATGTTTATAATTCCCACGACTGAATCTATTTTATTATTTTTTGGTTTTTAGTACATTTATCTTAAGCATTGCAATGTATGTATAACATAAAACTGTTTAACTTAAAAAGTTTTTTTACCTATTTTTATTATTCCTTTATTTCAATCGGATGAGAGTTTGTTGCTCAAAAGCTTTATTCTGACGTTTGATTTTGGTTGGAGAATATCGATAAAGTTCAAGTCAAATTCCAATATTTTTTTGAAGTGGAGAAACAGAAACATTTTCATATCGAAAAATGGGCTGTTTCTGAATTCAAGTTAAAAATTATTGTTGGAAATTGGAAAATGGCTTTGATCTCAATGAAATTCAAATGCATTCAAAAATGCTTATTGGGTAGCAACGATTTGCGTCATGGATATTTCATTTTTGTTTTGAAAAAATAAATGTGTATCTATATTTTTGATTCATACAGTAAGTCGAAGTGAAAATGACCCACGTTATGTTGTCCGAAGTTTTATGCAAATAAAAAATTATACACAAACAGATTGAAAAATAAATTTATGTACTTAGGTATATTTTAGAATAAACCACAATTTAGAATTTCAAAAAATATTTGATGAACATTATTTTTTAGTTATAAAAATAATAGCTAAAACCGGAAAAGTTCATGAAACGGGCTCACAGTGAAGGTTAGCCACTAAGAGGAATATGCCCTAAAACGGTTTTAATACTTTTTTGCCTTGTTTCAACAGTTCAATTACTCTATCCCTAATATCTAAACTTGTTTGTCGGCCCATCTTTGCACATTGACATCCAAAATACAACTAATGCATCTATTGGCGCACTTGAATTAAATATAATACAAATTTTATTAGCAACCAATGTGTTTTATTCAACTAACAAAACACGATTTTTACGCGCTCTAGCGTGTGTTTTATGATAAGTACACCTTTTAAAAATGGAAAAAAATTGCCTGATCTGTTTGTTTTTTATATAATTAACACATAATGTAAAATGTGAACTGTAAAAATATATAAGAGAGAAATCGGTGTTCTAGAGAGAAAGTTTAAGTATTTAAATTGGAGTTGCCAGAAAGCTTGCTTTGATTGTGACGCGTATATACGTGTATGCTTTTGTTTTTCATCATTTCTGGGATGTTGTTGAAACTTTTCCGTCGCAAAAAATAAGGAAAGTCAAGTAATTGTTAACAAAGATATTTAATAATAAAAATGTCTGAATAAATAATGGCTCACTTTCTCTGTGACTCACTGTATCCCCATCAAAACAAACTTCAACCATGGGAATTGTTGTTGCAAAAAGTGACAGGCACATTATGTGTCAATGGGAGAATGGGAAACTAAATAAACCAAATGTGAAGAAGAATCGACCACAGTGTTGTATTCAAACGTCGCAAAATCTTCACAAGAAAATAGCCAAAATTCCGAATAAAATCAATTAAAACTCAAAAATATGTTAATTTTTTGTTATTATCGCTACAAATATAGCATTACAAATTCAATTCACCCAATAATTTTAAAGATTTAAAGATTTCAAAATTTATATGAATTTTTTTTTCTGTAACTTTTGCACAGCACTGCAGGGTGACAGGCACAACATGTCAAAGAGTGTCGCAACTTATAGATATAAACTATGCCTCTAGCTCGCAAGATACAATCAATATTAACTGATATCTCTGATGACGCGCCGCCTGTATTGCATAAATCGTTCACCACCTTTCCAGTATGCAAAATTTGTAATATATTTTTTTTGTTAACCTGGATTTTGTTGATGGAATGGCCGTCATGCTGAAGATGATACGACACGAACTGCATAATGTGGCTACTACACTTGCTGCTAGACTTACGCCCAACATTCTGGCTATGCTGTCCATGTTATCATAAAAAGCTTACCTAAAGAAACTAGATATTTCCTAGCAAATTCAACGGCGGAATGGATGTGGATTTTCCGTGAGGCCAGTCTTTTATTATAACATAGGTAATATACATATGTATTGCTTGTGTTCATGGCACTCTCACTGATTCACCACCAATCATGTCTTCATAAATAGCGGAGGGTACGGCATCGGAATTATGATAGTTAATATGAATATTCTATTCGTAAACTCCCAATATTTTTTAATGGAAGGAATTTGTCTCGTTTGCAAAAGAAGTTGGGCTGTTGCTTTATCCATTTGAAGAACTATTGCGGATCTATCGCCACCGTCTAACCTACAGGGTTGCTTTGTGCTTTTCGTGTAATTCAACCTCCAGAGGCAGTAGATGTTCACTCTTCATGTGCTGATATGGCGTACAGAAGTTTAAGTGCTAAGCCGGTACCCATTAATCTGGTTACTTTGATCGCGGATTAAGATTTGGTGGTTGCTTCGATATGGTGAGTGCGTCAGATTTTTATTCAGTATATATGTACATACATAGTAAATACACATATCCTGTGTGCGATTTTTGGTTGAAAATATACCAGAATCTGGGAACCATAGTGAATGTCAAGTTAGATTAAACCGACTACCGGGTTTATTGTTTTATTTAATTTCCCTTTTTTTGTTTATCAAAGGCAAATGGGCAAGTTTAATTACGAGTATCTCACATTTATTACATATTCTTTTCAAAATTTTTCGCACGGAGGTGCTTTTGAAACTGATTAAAGCGAAATTTATTGTATTGTGCAGGCAACTTTCTGGGGGTATGTATTTACATATTTTGGGCTCAATGGGAATGTAAGCACCCACTTTCTGGGTCTATAAAGCTTATAAGCATTTGTGCATACTTGGAATATGGACTGGTTGTTCGATGACTTTGTGTTGATATTTATACTCGCGATTGTATGCATGTGAGAATGTGTTGATGTACATATGTACAAATATCATGCGATGTGGATGTGATATGCATGAAATTATAAATTATTTTATTTTTTTTTAAAATTGATTAGTGCTTCTGCATGCTTTCAGCATTGATACAAATGAAGGGTTAGGGTATGCATGCTCCCTGAGAAACTATACGTGTAAAAAGGAAATAGACGACCTTTTATACTGTCGTGCATACACGACTCCAATTCATGCTTCCAAAATTGATGTTGTATCCATACACAGTAAAAATTTTAGTTTAATTTTAATACCATTTTGGTATTTATATATAACAATGCCAAAAAGTATAAAATTAAAACCATTCTGGTTTAAAAAAAAGAAGAGAATATGAGAGACAGAAATTATTCTTGGTATCAAGTTAATACTATTATGGAATTAAATCAAAACCAAATTTTAATTATTTTTAGAATATTTTTGGTATTAAAAATACTTGAAAAATACTATCCGAAAATTGGAATAAATACTATACTTTTTTGGTATTAAATCAAAACCAAAAATATGTATGTATATAGAAATGCACATTTTATTTCATATATATACATACATATATACAATATTACAGCGATAGAAATTATCACTTAGTCTTTGTTGTTTGTATTCCTCAATAATAGGGTGGGATGCTTCTTTGTCGAATTTTACCACCGTCAGTAAAAAAAACTGCTACAGCTATTTGCCTTTGCCAGAGAAATTTCGGCACTGTCGCGGTCTTGCAGGTATATTGTTGCCTCAAGACTGAAAAAAAAAAATAAATAAAATAAAACTTAGCCTCAAAATATTCACTTAATCTCCTGTATTACTTACTTGATTGTTCTATCATGCATGGTTTTCGGATAATTTGCCTTAATAAATTTAATTTCTCCATCGTACCTATTTGACTTTAAAAAAACATTTTGTATATACATATCTACATATTTCGACAAATTTTTTTAATACTTTTTTGGTTTTAATTTCAAATCAAAACTGAGAAAGAGAGAATTTTAATACTTTTCAAGAATTTATTTTTAAACCATTTTGGTTTAAACAAAATTTTTAAACTTCCCATAGTTTCAAAATAAGAATTTTTGGTATTAAAATTCATATTTAATTCCAAGAGTGATTAAATTAAGTACCAAATGATATTAGAAATAAACTATCATTTTTTACTGTGTAAGATTCCAACGGGGTAGTGCAAATGTTTATATGTAGTTGGCTTGTTGTGTTGTCTGGGGGTTTTGTGTATCCGTATCCAGTTGGTTTGTGTTTTCGTCATAGGGGGGTAACAATATGATTTTGGAAACTGCCCTTGTGGTTTGTCCCCTTGGAGTGTCGAGAACAACTACTCTGACTTTGCCATCTGTCCCAGGATGTATCTTGGCGACCCTTCCCAACCTCCATTCGTTTGGAGCTAAATTATCCTCTTTTATCACTACTAAATCTCCTTCCTTTAGATTTGATTTTGGGAATTTCCACTTGTTTGGCTTTTGTAGTTCGTGTAAATATTCACTTTTCCATCTTTGGCAAAAGGTTTGATGTAGGGCTTTTAGTTTTTCCCAACGATTGACGATTGATGTTCGGCGTTCGCTTACATCAATTTCAGGTGGGGCCAATAAATGTCCGCCTACCAAAAAATGCCCTGGTGTAAGTGGTTCTAAATTAGAAGGGTCATTGGATATAGGGCTGAGTGGTCGTGAATTAAGGCAGGATTCTATTCGGCATAGAAGGGTAGCAAATTCTTCTATGGTAAATTTCCCATCTGACGCCAGCTTTCTGAAATGCGTTTTAAAGCTTTTAACTCCTGCTTCCCACAAACCTCCCATGTGAGGAGTGGCAGCAGGAATGAAATGCCATTCCATATTTTGGTGGCAATATTTGGAAAGAGCTTGGCCTCGGGAAATAGATACAAATTCTTTAAATTCAGCTCGTAGAACTCTTGAAGCGCCTACGAAATTGGTTCCGTTATCGGAATATAGGTTTTTCGGACAGCCTCGTCTGGCTATAAAGCGATCAAACGCTGCCAGAAACGATGAAGTACTAAGGTCACTAGTTGCTTCTAGATGAATGGCTTTAGTACTGAAACAAACAAATAAACAGACGTAACCTTTCGACATTCTGCACCCTCTGCCACTGTATGACTTAATGTCAAAAGGACCGGCAAAATCGACACCGGTGTTCGTAAAGGGGCGTGAAAAGGTTATTCGCTCCGAAGGGAGATTTCCCATAAGTTGGGATTGTGCTCTTTTACGATGAATAATGCAGAGTGAGCTCTACTCTTTATGATTCCTAGTTCGGGTCCCGGATGATCTTGCATTTTTCTGTGCAATATTGGTATCAAATGAAAGGTTTTCAGCAGGACGTCTACACGGAGCCCCGAGATATGGGTCAAACGTGGACCCGAATGATCTTGCATGTTTCTGAGAAAAAAAAAAAACAAAACAAATCAAAATCAAAATCAGAAATTAAAAATCAAAAACCAAACACCAAAACAAACAAAAACAACAACATGTAGCAGTGACAATGACAACAAAAAATTATAAAAACGATAGTCGCATTTTAACCCATAGAAAACCAGGGAAAAAAGAAATAAGGGAAAGGGAATAAAAATCCGATTTCGAAACTGTTTACACATCAATGTTCATGAGTACTCGTTACTCACGCTTTCTTTTTTTCTCAGCGTACGGAATGTTTTTATTTACTGTTTTGTAATTTAGGGCGCTTTCACATTACTCGGTGCGGTATCGGATCGACATTTTTTGTTTTTACCGAAAGTATACCGAAAGCTTACCGACCACATGTATTTCAATTGGCACTTTCACATTAGTGTTGCATACATGAAATCTGTAGTGAGTTTCTGTAAGAAATCGAGTGGATTTGTCTATTTTGATGACGTCACGTCGATTCTATCAAAACTTCTCTATTGATCGATAGCGAGTGTTTCTATAAGCATTAATCGATAAAATTTGGAACAGCGATGGAAATAGAACGCCAATCGAGAACTTAAACGCCAAAATAAATGTAAACAACAAATAAATTGCCAAAATGGAAATAAACTAAAATATTAAAATTCAGTGTTTGAGTCTATTAGTTTTGCAACTCGCCATACAAGGGGACAGGAGAAATCTTTTGAGAGCACAAAGACGCTCCTTAAGAGACTCTACAAATTCTTTAAATATATATCGTCGTTTAAAGTGCATTTTTGCGTAAGAGGTATTTTCATTTTCGAGTAGCGGACATTGGTTGAATTTTACAGGAGAGCAAAAAAACTGTTTCATTTCAAAACCGTTACTTCTTTCTGCGTACAAACTTAAATTTAAATAGTTACGTAGATCAGTTTGTTAGCTAAAACATCAACTTAGTGTAGAAAAAGAAACAAATTGAATTATTAGGACTTTTTTTTTTCATGTGCGGTTGTGCAATTTTTATTTGGCACAAAAATCACGCACAAGCGGTTATGAAATGGCAAAATGTTCAATATAATTCTTTTTTTTAGTATTTTATAAAGAAAAAAAGTAACAAAACTTAAACTTATATTAAATTTAAAGCTAAAATTAATATTTTTAATTAAGAAAACGTAATTTTGTTTACACATTGCTGGAGAAGTCGTAAGGTAAATGTGGTAAATTGTCATAAAAGCTATAACAATCGTATGGCATCACTTGTTTTAAGTGTTTTAAATCTTGATATTTACTTTTTGTAATTTTGAGGTGACTTGTGGATTGGATTACGAACATCCGTGTTCAATCTGGTTTATAACCTGACTTGAATGTCTTATAAATTTTCGCATAAGAATCATGGCCTACAAAAAACATGTTTTTATCGCAATGTAATAAATTAATTTTTATACACAGCTGTAATAATACACAGATTTAAATATTTTTATGAAATTTTGTATACAGGCATATCTATATGTTTGTTTTCTCGTTTTTGGGAATAAAATTGAATAAGACAAAATTTCATTGTAGTTTTTCAATGCAAATTGTCTTAAATTTTAAGGTTTTATTGAAACAAAAAAAAAAACGTCCAGGAATTATAATTTTTCAGAAATTAGAATCACCCTAAAAACAAAGTGGTTCTAATTTGTGAGCGTCTACTGTACCACGATAGATAGAAGACCATAAACAGAAAAATTTTGGAAAATGGGCGTGGCACCGCTCTTATTAGACAAAGGAATCTACGAGATTTCGGAGCCCATAACTCGACAAATAATTGAGATATTATGACGAAAATTGGTGGACTTATTTCTACCACTTGCGGTAGTATATGTGCAAAATTTTAGTGAAATCAGTTTATGACCACGCCTACTTTTTAGTAAAAAATATTTCTCGAATGCCCTTCAGAAATTTGTAACGTGACATCTCTGTAAATAAAAGTCATAAAGGGATGAAATTTTATAATAACAAGAATATTTATACGTTTAGTCGGATTATTGATACGAATTTTCAAAATGGGCGTGGCTGCGCCCACTTTATGCGGCACGGGCTTTATATAGATTGCACCGTGTTTCCAGCAAACGTAAAAAAACTATGAAAGCTTACAATATTTGGCTCCACTCGAACTGAGGCTTCCTTTCTTGTTTTGTTTTTTTTAATTTTTGATACCTTTAGTCATAATTTGGTTGGGAAAATTGTAAAGATTGTAGCAAAAAAACGTAGTATCAGAGCTTACCAATTAGAAACTTCATTTAATTTGTTTAAAATAATACCAGCTTGATATTTACCTGACATTATTTGTTTAAAATATTTAACTTTTGCTCCCTTTCATATAAATTGGCCATTTAATTTATTTATCTAATAACATATAACTTCGCTTGTATGAATGAACTGAAATTATACGCGGTAATGCTGCCAAATTTTAACAATACTCTTCATAAGCGATTATGAAATTTACTGTTATTATGCGTTTTTGTTGTTAGAATTGCAAAGTTTTGGTATGGATCGATAGAGCTGAGCGTCAGGAACTCAGGGTTGGAAAATCTCATTTTTGGCAAAAATGTCCCTTACTCGGAAATGAAAATACCTCTTACGCAAAAATGCACTTTAAACGACGATATTAAATATATTAAAATGTATATTCATTAACATATAGCATATATATACATAAATAATTTGTTTTAATTAAAATATACTTACATTCTTGCTGAATTCGGCTGTTTTGTCAATTTTTTCGACCGGTGAAAGTTTTCTCACCGTTTAGAAAGTTGGCGAGTATATTGATAGATAATATATCGACTATTTTGCTTACAGAAACGCCTTAATCGATCATTCCTACTGAATTGGAATGGAACATATCAGGTGATTTGTCAGTTCTATCGATCCATTCGACTCATTTTCATACAGAAACGCATGCATCGAGAATGACGTCATGATGACGTCAATCGACTATTTCAGTAGAGAAGATATGAGTTACAGTAACTCACTACTGAGCGGATTAATTTGGGTATACCGCAACGCGGTAAGACCGGTCAGTAAAATTTGAAGAATTACTGCATACATTTTTGAGACGTAATAAAAGAAGAAGAAGAAAGTCAGTAAAATACTCGCTGCTGCAATAAATGTACCAAGCTATAACGTCTTCCTCATCGCTAGAAGAAATTATTGTTATTATTGAGTGATTTGTTGAATTAAAAAAATTTTTTTTGTAAATTTCGATGTTTGTTTCCCCATTTTTTACCGATTACGCACCGAAAATATTCCCACAAGTGTGAAAAACACAGCAACGCGGAATCGTTTCGCTAAGCTGAAAATACCGAGCAAAAAATGTCGATTCGAAGTCGTACCGAGTAATGTGAAAAGGTCTTTATTTCGCACACGTTTTATTGTAAATTTTACACTAGGCAGGCACCAATGTTACAGACTCGGTTGACAGACGGATTTAATTATTGCAGAAGCAAACGAAAAGACGATAAAACCGGCAGCGCATTAAAAACACGTCTACTCAAGCATATCTTTCAAATATCCAGCTAAATTATGATCAATGATTAGTGGCTCTAGCCCTAAAATTAAAGCTTCGAGGAGCCTATCCTATTAGGCAGTAAAACCTCCAAATTACAAAAAAGCAGCTTACTGAAATTCCTTCCCGGCTATTTTTATTATAAAATACAATGTTGATGGATGCATTGTTGTGGAAAAATTTCATAGTTATACCTACCTTCGTTTGGGTGTTATGATTTTTGTCGTCCTAAATTCAAAACTCGTACACTATACGTCGGAATGAATATTTTGCCGTCAATCTAGCTGTTGAATATGAGCTCGCTTACTTGTATAAGTGCACGTTTCATTTGTATAAAAGGCAAACATCTTTGCAATAAATAAAGTATTCAAAGGAAAACATCAAGCCAATCGCTTCATTTAAATATCTGGTGACCCCAAAGTAAAGAGACACGACTAAAATGACGAAGTTCGAGGATTTAATTCAACAACAATTGGGAACTGGAGAAAACATCCAGACCATTATAAGAAATTACAAAAAAGATCCTCAAACAAGGAAAACAGCCGCCTACTATGAAGAGCGCTTAAGGAGGTTGGAGAGCGAGTGATCAACATTCGAGACCACAGATATCAAAATTCGTCTACTCGAAGACGCTCCAACCGACCACGATTACTTCAAAAAAGACTACTATGGGTCCATAATTAATGTCGTCAACGAATACCGAGAGTTGTTCGAGTCGGTATTACTTCAAGCGGCTCAGAACCAACAAAGGGAACAAATTACTGCGACAGCTAGCGGGCTAGGGAACACAGCTGCGAACAATCAGCAGCCCAAGCCGGATTCAGATACAGACAATTTCATAAAGCTAGTTCGTAGACAGAACATAGTGATGGCTTCGTTGCGGCGAGCATTAATGGACCACCGTTCACCAAGATGTGAGCCCGTAATAAATAAATTATGGAGTACCATTATGGAGTTTCATCAAATTGTATGAAATGTTCGACGACCCCACTGAGCGGGGTTACGATCTCATTCAATTTATTACACTGGAGGAAATGGTTCGAAACTCCCTGCAGGAATCATGCAATAGCAACGTAACGGCAAACCCAAAAGCGTTCAAACCACATTCAATCACATTGCCAAAAATAACAATACAAAAATTCGATGGCAATTATCTAAAATGGCAGGAATTTTGTGACTTGTTCACACAGTTGGTAATAAGTCAACCTTTATCAAAGGTCCAAAAAATGTATTATCTCAAGACTCACGTGGTGGGGGAGGCTGGAAACTTGATAAAACATTTCACCTCAACTGTGGAAAATTTCGAAGCTGCGTGGCTTGTGCTTCTAGAAAGATACAACAATAAACGTTTGCTTGTTAGCAAATTAACCAACGAGCTTCTAGCAACAACTGGGGGTACAACGGTGGACAACATCAAAAAGCTGCATGACAACACTAAGGAGTGTTTGTTGGCATTACAAAATTTGCAGATAGACACTACCACCTGGGACCCTTTGCTGCTTCATCTACTCCTGAAGAAACTAGATCAACCAACAAGGCTACGATATGAGCAATCATTAGAGAAGCCGCGAGAGGTTCAAACTATTAAAGAATTCCTCCAATTCCTGGAAAAACATTTCCAATCTATGGAGGTAATGGGCGCCAAAACTCCACACCCTGCCGCAAAGGTCTGCACTTCAGTCACATCAAAACCACAAAGCAGTGACGCTTGCAGCATGTGCAAAAAGGGAAAACACCAATTGTTTTCCTGCAGGGACTTTCTGCAACAATCTCCATCGGCCCGATTTCAATTTATCCAAAAGCAAAAATATTGTCACAATTGCCTTAGACCTGGACATGCAGCCAAAACCTGCGCATCAAGATGCTGTCTTAAGTGCAACAAAAAACACAACACGTTGCTACATTTTGGGGAGACAATCAAAGACGACCAACCAACATCTGCAAGTAATTCAACAGAAGGCCATGGACCAAAAACCACACAAACGCATACAAAACAAGAAGCAGCTTCACTGGCAACCGCCAAACAATCAACATCAAAGGCCTATGTACTGCTCAGCACAGCTATGGTGAAAATCAAGGGAAATGGAAGGGAAATACATTGCCGGGCAATTCTGGATTCAGGCTCACAAGTAAATTTTGTTACGGAACGGCTGGTAAAGCGACTGGGAATATCGACGAAACCTTCATTCATCTCTATCAACGGCATTGGTTCGAGCAATACCAAAGTACAACATCACGTCAATGTAGCATTGCATTCAAGAATCAACAGCTTCACAACACGGGTCGAAGCAGCAGTATTATCTCATATCATAGCCCCCCAGCCTTCTCAAGAAATCAATATCGATGATTGGAAAATTCCAGCAAACATCACGTTAGCCGATTAAACATTCAATCATCCTGATAAAATCGACATGTTGTTAGGGGCGGAGTTTTACAACCAGCTTATGGCAACAGGACATATCAAGCTATCAGATGACCTACCGAGTTTACAAAATACGGTTTTGGGGTGGATCATCGCAGGAAAAATTAGTGGAAACCACCCACAGAACGCTGCATGCGGAATCTGCAGAAACGATGACATCAATCTGGAAGCGGCCTTTGCTCGTCTGTGGGAGCTCGAGGATGTGGCAAAATCGGAAAAACAGCTTTCTATAACAGAAAAAGAGTGCGAAGCTCATTTTGAGCAAAGTACAACTGTTGCCAAAAATGGCAGATTCATTGTAAGGCTACCATTTCACGACAATCCGGGGGCCTTGGATGAATCGTATGAAATCGCGTATAATCGATTTCTATCACTGGAACGTCGATTAGCAAAATCACCCGAAATAAAGGATCAGTATGTGAAATTTATGGAAGAATATAAAAGACTGGGCCACATGACGCAAGTGAATATTGACTGCATCAATGCACCCAGGTATTTCATTCCCCACCATTGTATCGTCAGACCCGAAAGCCGCACTACAAAATTACGTGTGGTATTCAACGCATCTGCCAAAACATAGTCAGGACTTTCCTTGAACGACCTTATGTACACTGGTCCCACAGTTCAGAGCGATCTGTTTGCTATTTCACTTCGTTTCCGTTTACCCAGGTACGTTTTTACCACAGATGTAGAAAAGATGTATCGACAGATTTTCGTGCGTCCGGGGGATAGAAGGTTCCAACTCATCATTTGGCGACAAGATCCGAGTATGCCAATAACACATTATCAGCTAAATACAGTTACTTATGGAACAAGATCTGCTCCATACTTGACAACAAAATGTTTGCAGTCAATCGCGAAGGAAAATCTGACACAATATCCTCTTGGTGGTCAATTTCTTCAGGACAATTTTTATGTGGATGACGGAATCGATGGGTCAGACAGCCTAACCACAGCAATAGAAATCCAACAGCAACTGATTAATATTTTGAACCAACGGGGCTTTAATCTACAAAAATGGTTTGCCAATCATCAAAACTTACTACAGAGTATCGGCATGGATGAAAACGAAGTCGACGTAGACTTTGACAATAACGTGAATCAAACCATTAAAACCTTGGGATTAACATGGATGCCCAAGGTTGATCAATTTTGCGTAAAGGTATGTTTAGAAAATAGCATTCTGACAACCAAACGTTCAGTAAGCGCCGATCTAGCTAGGCTCTTCGATCCTTTGGGCATACTGGCACCGGTGGTAGTAATGGCAAAAATGTTTGTTCAAGACCTTTGGAAGCTAAAACTCACATGGGACGAAGCGCTGCCCGACAAATTACATAAAAAGTGGACGGCATTCAGAACAGATTTGGAAAAGTTGAACAATATGAAGATATCACGCCACGTATTTGAAGGGCACATCCCAGCAAGTGCACAAATTCATGTGTTCGTAGATGCATCTGAAAAGGCATATGGTACTGCGATTTACCTCAGATCGGAACTGGACGATGGACACGTAATGGTACGCCTACTGTGTGCAAAATCACGTGTTGCACCTTTGAAGCGGCAAACTATTCCCCGTCTGGAACTGTGTGCAGCAGTATTGGGATCCCAACTAAGTGCAAGAATCAAGACAGACCTCAAACTGGATGTCCTTACTTACTATTGGACAGATTCGCAGATAGTGTTGGCGTGGATCAACTCATCTTCAGCATCTTACCAAACTTTTGTAGCAAATCGAATTGCGGTTATTCACGAACACACCATCCCTGAAAAATGGCGGCACATTGGTTCCAAGGAAACCCCAGCTGATATTATGTCGCGAGGATTGCCGCCAGGCAAACTCGAAGCCTGTAACTTGTGGTTCTATGGGCCTAAAATCTTACTAAGGCAAGAAGCATACTGGCCTCCAAAACATTCGAAGGCGCTGTCACCAATGAACCAGAGTATCAATCTGGAACTGAAGAAGGTAACGTCGGTACCCATTACAACAAATGACATTGAAGAAAACATTCTTCATGGCATCCGACATAATGGCTCGTTCAAAACCCTACAAAGAACTGTAGGTTATATGTTGAGATTTATTAACAAATCGCGGAAAAAATCGTCGCAATCTTGGATTACACTAAATGTACAAGAACTTAACAATGCGCTTGTGACAATCGTTCGAACAATACAGCGACTGACATTTGCATAAGAGCTTAAGGATCTTCAAAAATCCAACGAAGTTCACAAAAACAGTTCTTTCCGCAGCCTATCACCATTTCTAGACAATGATGGCATCATTCGCGTTGGGGGACGACTACACGAATCAACACTCACGTATGACGCCAAACATCCAATGCTACTTCCATACAACAATCCTATTACAGAGCTAGTGATACAAATGATTCATAAAGAAAATCGTCACTGTGGACCTCAAGCCTTGTTGGCTCACACAAGACAAAAATTCTGCCCAATAAAGGGAAAGATATTAACACGATCAGTTGTGCTTAACTGTGTAAGATGCACCAAGGCCAAACCCAGATTGCTGACTCAAATCATGGGCAACCTTCCTTCTGCAAGAGTAACTCAAGCAAGACCGTTCATTCTTCATTCATTCTTCAAGGGAATCAATTTTGAAGCAATGCGCCGCAAAGGGAATATAATTTAATTTCATTCCCCCGAGGACTCCACATTTTGGTGGCTTATGGGAAGCTGCGGTAAAATCAGCCAAACACTTACTAATAAGAAGTGTATCTACAGCATCTCTCACATACGAAGAAATGGAAACAGTGATCATTGAGGTAGAAGGAATCCTTAATTCCAGGCCAATCATCCCAATGTCAGACAATCCGAATGATTTAGCAGCGCTAACTCCTGGCCATTTTCTCATAGGAGAACCAATAAATGCACAAATTGATGTAAATTACAGGCCACAAAAGATCAGTCTACTAACAAGATGGAAGCTGGTTTCTCAACTTAAACAAGAGTTCTGGAAGCGATGGTCTCGCGAATATTTATCGGAACTCCAACTTAGAAATAAATGGAAGGTCAAGCAGAACAACGTCAACATTGGTGATATGGTGATAATTAAGGAAGACAATACCCCGGTACTTCATTGGCCGTTAGGAAGAATTATCAACGTTTTTAAGGGAAATGATGGTATTGTGCTAGTAGCGGAGGTAAAGACGGCAACTGGCACGTGAAAGGGGCCAATTCATCGGCTGGCACTACTACCAGTAAATGAAGAGAGTGAGGCGGAGCCAAAAAATCAATCAACAACAACACCATCCGAAAAAGACCAAATATCAGCGAAACGAGGGGTCCTGCATTGCTGTTACAATCCCCTTCAGCCTCTTAATCACGATGGGATAGCCTAGCCTGTTGGTAGTAATGGCGTGTGCACTGGCTTTCGTACCGGAGCTTCAGTCTGGGGGGGTTCAAAAAACACTACTACCAAATGAATCCAGCATCAATCAGCTTGGGGACTAACAAGAATAACATCGTTGCACACTAGATACCTAATAACGGAAAAACAGTACCACAGCCTTTGCCAGTGAAAACCCATCGCCATGCAGCACGTAGTTTACTTTAGCGGCCGCTCTTGACCCACCCTACCATGGCTTTAAAGGTGTTAATAAAGCCCCAATGACCTACTCACACTAACTTAAGAATCAGACCAAAATGATTAGTTTAACAACTCATCACTCAATAAATTTATTATTATTTCAAAGCATTTTGTTTTTAATTTTCATTATACCTATATGAAACTGTGCGTATAAATGGCCTCATTTATGCATGTGTAAATACATACATTCTACTTAATCTAACGTAATATTAACAATTTACTTCATATAGGCTCTTAAGCTATCTGGTTTATTACTTAGTAAGGATGCTTATGGGGTAACTATATTGATCAGCTGTCCAAAACTGACCTACTCCAACAATTTGCGACTTATATGGTCATCGACCTCATTTACTTACGTACATAAGGTAAATAATGAGGCTCTCACCTCAAAACCAAATCAAGGAAAATAACACCGACTCTTTGACTTTGCGTAACCGCAATTAATCTCCCTAAACAACCCAAACGCAAAAAAAAATGAAAAATCCAAGAGAACCTCGCTCAAATGCTCGTGTCTTTGTTTACATCTGCTAACCTTAGGTTCTACTATCTATACCACATACCTATTTGCATACATATATATATATATATATGGATATATATGTATATGAGATATTATGTACCTAACGTTGGTACATTGGTACATATCAGTCCAAAATCCAACCAAACCGGAGGATTATCTCATATATATATATGTATGCACATAGTTAGGGTAAAAGGTACGTATATGACCATATGGAAAAACTTAATCATTTCAACATACATACATATGCCAGACATATGTATGTACATACATGCATCGATAAAAATAAGTAAGTCATTAAATGTGTAATTTCACTTACGTTTTCAGTGGTATATTTTCCCACGCAGTCTCACGGAGCGAAGAAGGCCTTCCTTGCTGTTTAAGAAGCTGCTGAAACGTTAACTCTATATGCCTGTACACATGATTGTTATATTTTTTTAAAAATCAAAAAAAAATGTCTGGAAAACAGATCCAATTAATGGCCGCGACTGTATTTTCGGGCAGCGAAGGCTGATCAAGGGAAATATAGAGTCGGAGCGATCTTCCAAATATGTATATTACTTTACTTTTGGTTTTTCCGTAAAAGAGCGAGAGTAATCAAAGCAACTAAAAAAAAAAGTGGAGTTGTGACAACTTTGTTGAACTCGGTTCGCTTTGGACGCTCACCACATGGTTGCTTATATATAATTATGTATGAAGGTATATATGTATGTAGCTAAATATGCACAAAAGTCACTAAGCATGTGGGTTAGTTTTCCTTTGCATGCACGTGGATGTGAAAATTATCGAAGGTAAGTACCACGGGTAGTATCAAGGTAAGTAATTAGAATTCATAATGATCACAAGGTAAGTATGTATGTATCATAATACAACCTTTAAGTTTAGGAATATAGGTAGAAATCTTTAACTATTGTACCTAGGTAATCTGCTTAATTTTCTTTGCACATTTCGTAGCTCTAAGCACTATTCCATTAATAAAATTCAATATTAGCCGGTAGTATACTACGGCATTGTGGAAAGCCGACTTTTCCACAAGAGGTCGGAAATGTTTCACATCGACCTAATTCTATTCTTTTTAGTTTTTTTTTGTAATCCCTTTTTGTTTTGTTCACTATTTAGCAAATAAAATCACTTCCTTTCCGGACTCTGGAACACCCGTCCTTTTCCTTTCCGTCCTTTTGGGTTCTTTTGTAAATGCAGAATGGATGTATTTCGCTATGTTGGTAATTGCTGGGGTTCGAGGCGTAAACCTTGCCTTCAGAAACCACTGGATGCCGATGTCTGCGCCTTTTGGTTGCGATATGGGGAATATTTATACCTAAAAATATATTTTTTTTTTTTTTTTTTTTTTTTCCTATTATCTACATGCCACCATCCCTATAGAAAGCAGAAGAAAAAATCTTACCAAGTTCCAACCGATGTTCGCAGCTTGAAGATTTTCGGGAAAAGAAAGATTTTGAGACCGGATATGACACATGTGAAATTTTGACATCGCGTAAAGCTTATCGATATCTTGGTCTATCGAATGTCGAATGGCAGTACTGATTAGTCGCTTCAGTGTATTGACATAACAGGGTGTATTAGTGGGAAGAAGTAACAAAAACTGAAGCGGTAATATGGGGATAATACGAGAATATATTTTGAGGAGGAAAGTTAAAACTATTTTCGCACTTAATTGTCATCATCATGTGCCCACGGTACATATTCCCCCCCACCTAGAGTGTTGGTGCGGTCTGTATCTCGCCTTTGTCTTTTCGGATATCTTTTTGGTTATAAACTCCACGCTTCCCAGTATCCTCATCTTGCAACTCATATAAGCAATTGCCCTTCCTTGCAACAACTTTTGCCTTGATGAATTTCGGGGCAAACTTGGCACAAAATTTCTTTGAAGCGTCGCTCAAAACAAAATTTCTTCTATAGACAGAGTCTCCGGCTTTAAATGTCTCGGCAGAACTACGTAGATTGTATCTTTTAGCCGAACACTCGAATGCTTTCTTGATGCTATCACCAACCGAATTTCTTATTAAATCTATCTTGTCCGACCTGCTAAGGGTATTTTCATTTACGGATCCAAGTTCACGCAGCAAAGCATATTCGTCACCGTGCGACGACATATGTTGACCAAAAAGAGCATAATATGGCGTGCATCCTATGGATTGATGGAAGGAACTTCTTAAGGCCTCGGCAATACTTGCCAAGTGTTTATCCCACAATGTTTGGTCATCTTTTAAATATGCTCTTATCCCTGCAATTATCGATCGGTTAACCCGTTCGCTTGCATTAGCTTGCGGGCTATACAAGGCGGTATATGTATGTTTTATGCCTCG
This sequence comes from Urophora cardui, assembly GCA_960531455.1. Lineage (NCBI taxonomy): Eukaryota > Metazoa > Arthropoda > Insecta > Diptera > Tephritidae > Urophora > Urophora cardui. The sequence goes on from OY482671.1 coordinate 54,992,567, forward strand.
TTCAATAAGTAAGTTATTGAATTGAGATGACTTAAACTGCTTCCCGTTGTCGCTTAAGATGATCTCCGGGGTTCCGAACACACTAAAAACGCTTTCCCGAAGAAAATCGCAAATACCCTGGGCATTAAAATTCTTAACTGCTTTGAGTAGCGGAAACTTCGTAAAGTGATCTAAAACAATAAAAATTCCTATATTCCCATTCTTCGAGCGTGGATAGGGCCCTAGTAGATCGACGTAGAGCTTCTGGAATGGACGCTGAACTGTATACTGCGCTGACATAGGATGTCGTAAGGTGGTATTTGACGGTTTGGTTCGTTGGCAGGTTTCGCACTTTCCAATATATTCCTTAACATCAACCGTCATAGTCGGCCAATAAAAATTAAGCCTTAACCGCTCTAATGTCTTCGCTATTCCTCCGTGACATTTGTTAGGCTGACAGTGAGCATTTTGTATAACATCTTCTACCAATTTTTTTTGGAATCCATAATTTCCAGTTAAATATTTCTCGCTCAGGGTTACCATTGGGATGTTCAGTCCTTTTATATACGCGATCATCAAGGATTTGTATATCTGGTAGGCGACTTTGGTTAGTTGTAACGTGACTAATCAATTTCTTATATTCTTCGGACTGGAATTCTGACGACTCTAAATCAACCAACGGCCGGAATTCTAACTCATTGATTTCTTCGAAATTTTGTCGCGATAAAGTATCAGGTACTACATTTAATGTACCTTTTCTATGTTCTATTTTGAACCTAAAACCCTGCAATTTTAATGACCATCGGGCTAATCTGGTGGATAGATCACTCTGTCGCATCAGCCACTGCAGACTCGCATGGTCGGTAACAATAGTAAAATCCTGCCCTTCGACATAGGCTCTGAATTTTTTTAAGCTGAGAATAGCAGCGAGGCACTCTAGCTCAGTAACACTGTAGTTACTTTGTGCCTTATTTAATTTTTGAGAAAAATATGCTATTGGGGCTTCGATTCCGTCATCATTCTTCTGAGCAAGAACCGCACCAACACCAAGTCTGGATGCATCGCATTGAATTATAAAGGGCTTTTCATAGTTCGGACTGGCTAACACGGGGGCTGAGCACAGCCTATGTTTTAGAGTATCGAAAGATTTCTGGGCTTCTTCAGTCCAAGTAAAGGTTTTATTCTTTTTCAACAAATTAGTCAAAGGTGTCGTAATAGATGCGAAATTATCTACGAACCTCCTGTACCAACCGGCCATCCCTAGGAATCGTCGAATTTGTTTCACGTTAGTTGGTACTGGATAATTCGTAACGGCTGAAATCTTATCTGGGTCCGTTCGCAAAGTGCCATTTCCCACGATGTATCCCAAATATCTAACCTCCTTGATGCAAAACCTGCTCTTTTCAACATTAATTGTAAGACCAGCTTTTCTTAAACAAAGGGCAACTTCAGAAAGAACGGACATGTGTCTGTTGAAATCTTCTGAAACAATAAGAAGATCATCTAAGTAGACGAATACTTGATTTTTCAACTGAGGTGGAATGACACGATCCATCAAGCGGCACAGTGCTTGAGGAGCATTGCATAGGCCGAAAGGCATTACGCGGTAACGATACAATGGACGATTGGGGACAGTAAAACAAGTGTAATCGCGAGAATTTTCTGCCAAAGGAATTTGCCAAAAGGCTCGGCGCAGATCTAGTGAAGTTATGTATTCTGCCTTTGGTATTCTACTTAATATACCATCAATATGTGGGAGGGGGTAAGCGTCCTTAATGGTTACGCTATTAATTTTTCTGGAGTCAAGACACAGACGGACTTTATTTGGCTTCTTCACTAGTACAACCGGACTGGACCAAGGACTAGTAGGAGCCTCTTCGATTACACCTAACTTCAGCATTTCATCAATTTCGGCGTGAACTAATTTTTCGACCGCAGGCGAAATGGGAAAATATCGTTGTTTGATCGGACGGACGTTAGGCTGCAGTTCTATTTCGTATTCCATGAGGGACGTTTTTCCTAAACCTTCCTTCTCAAAGCTTGGAAATCTGTGTTTAATCATATTTAACTGAATATGCTGCTTGTCGTTTAACAAAAGGGAGTTTTCATCAGGCTTTACATCAAGAGTAATTTCGGATACTATTTGCGGTGCGATTCGGAATTTAATCCAAAAATCTACTCCAAGAATAACCTTTTGCGACATACTTGGTATGACAAAAAATGTTATTAAATCTTGTTTTCCTTCAAATTTTACTTTTAAATCTATAACACCGAAAACCACTTGGGATTTACCGTCAGCGGTACAAACTGCGGCCTTATGCTCTCGCAACTTCTTCTCCTTGCTAATTTCTCCCGCTAGGGTGGAACCTATACACGAGACTTGAGCTCCGCTGTCTAGAAGTCCTAAGTATTCTGATCCAAAAATTTCGATTTTTGTATATGGCCTCAAATCAGATGGTTTCTCTGTTAGTGTACAAACTACTTGGTTGAGGGATCTTCGTTTTTCCTTAATATTTCGCCAAAACTCTTTGATTCGGACGGACGAACGACTAACGTATGGGGTAAGTGCTTCCCCTTTTGAAAAAATTCTATTTCTAACCTCATTGTAATTTTTCAGACGGACATCATATGGCACAATCTTATGGACAAACGGGATGGTTTCCAAAAATTCCTTCGGTCCTAGGGTTTCAGATTTATTAGATTTACTCAGAAGTAAAAGTAGGGGTTTCGTTATTTCATCTTTGGGTCTTGGCGAGGATTCGACCTCGAAGCCTCGCCCGTTTTCGAGTTTCCCGAACATGTTTCACATTTTGGTCGGTAAGCATTCGGTTTTCCACAACCATAGCAAAATACTGTGCGATCTTCCACACAGTCCAAATACCTATGGCCCTCCGCTCTGCAGTTCCAGCACACTAGTTTCGTGAGGTCACTTGATCGCTTCAGTACCTCGTCTATTTCACATTCGTGTGGTGCTGGAATATCGTCTTCATATTTAATCTCATTAGCGTATAGTCGTGATGGTGGGCGTGCCTTTGCAGATTGCAATGATGTGTTCGGCTTATTGATTTCACTGGCAAGACTTTCGCCTTTCAAGCATAGCCTGCGCAGTTCTGCAAGGGAGTTAACAGGCACATATAGCAACTGTTGTCGGATGTGGGGACGCAAATTATGTTGAAGAATTTCAATCAATTCCGCTTCTGTCAATGGTATTTGTAACGGTTCTGCAAGCTTAAGGACAGAGTTCTTAAAGTCATCGAAGTTCTCAGTCAAACCCTGCTTCCTGCTTCTTATTTGTTCTTTTAGCTCAAAATCACTTTTGTGTTGTTGGAAATTGGTTCTAAGAGCTTGACATAGGGAAGTCCAAGTAACCCGCTCTACCGAACGGCGGTATCTCCAATACCAGTCCTTTGCATTATGGGTGAATAAACCTTGTACGTGCTCACACAGAAGGTTGAAATTTCCTCCAAGGGTATCTGTTACCTGGCACTCTATGCGGTATATGAAGCTATCGACCGACAAACGCGAGGATCCATCAAACGTTATGCCCCAACTAGAAATGAGTTGGGCAATCCTACCCGAATTAGGAACGCTGGATATGTCGCTAAAACGTAACTGATCTATTGCTTGACGGAAAGTCTGGTTGGAATTGTTTGCTAATTGTGGCATGTCTCTTGGCCAGTGTGCAGTCGAATGCTCGATAGGTGCATTTAATGGTGTATTGTTATGTACAGGGGTAGCATTCCCTACTGGCTGAACCGGCGGATTCATATTCTGTTCATTCAAATTTAACCTTGCTAAGACGTTGGCAAGAGTGCTCTCAAGTCTTTGTTCGATGATGTGTGAAACTCGATTCTCCAGATCGTCGACTAATGTCGCCTGCCTAGCAGCTATCACTGCCGAAACAATATTTCTAACCCTACCTTCTTCATCCCTATTACTCGGATCCTGCGAATTTGAAATGGGCAAACTCATGGCTCCTTCAGAACCTTGCTCTTGTCCATTTCGAGGAAATTCTAAGTTCCTGTTTGCTGCTTGGTAGCTGGCGCGAGTGACTACACCAGTACCCTGCTTAAAATCCTTACTCGAGCATTTAGCTCTACACTGAGGGCAAGATGGATTCTTCTTAAGCCAATTCACTAAGCATGTACGATGAAAAGAATGTGAGCACGTCGTGGTTAAAATATCCTCGCCATCAGCAAGAACTTCTTGGCAGATAGTGCAGGTAGACATGGTGGGAAAAAATATTTTTTTTTTCAAATAGTCGAAAATCGAGAAAAAAAAATTTAGTTATGTAGGTGAACAGAATTAATATCACCTAGTAAAAATTAAGAAATCAAATTTTCTAACTTAATCACAAAAACTGTCTTTGGAACTTTCCGATTGAATAGGTACGTTTATATATGTATTCATATATCAATAACAATAGCTGGACAAAAGTTAACTCCTGCAAATATATTCGTGTTATGTGCATTCGATGTATATATGTATGTATATCGGACGAATCTTTACGCAAATATTATTGCCAAAAATTTGTATGGCTCAAATGTAAGTTTGGAACAACAACAAAAAAAATTATCAAAGTATTGGTCTGACTCCCGAGCTGTGTGGTAGTCATTTTGGCGGGGGAATTCCCTGTCAAATGGCACGGGATACTCAAAAATTTCGGTACTGAAAATGAAATGTTGGCAAAAAAAACTATCGGTTGGTCCACGGACATATAGTCGAATTGACACCATAATTCCAAATAGTTAACTATCCAAAAAAAAGCAAAATCTGAAAGTCATAACTTCTCTAGTTATGTGTTGAGTTTACACCAGAGCATCAGCGGTCAGATTCCTAGACATAAAGCCTTAAGAATTCTGCAATTCCAGCATCAGGATTGGCTTACTCTTAACAACTAATTAACCACACAAAAAAAATAACCATTTAATTGAATTGGTCAAAACCAAAAACATTTAGTTTTAAGTTATGCATTTCCAATCAATCGAAAAAGGCTACTTTAGCTCCAATTAATTCTATTAAAATATGTATTATTGTATAAGCGGACGGACAAAAATATTCCAAGAGGGAATGATATACAGGGACCGGAAGCATTAGGGCTACTGCGAGTACGCCACTGGTCGTCGGGCCCCACGTTGGGCGCCATTTTCTGTTACAATCCCCTTCAGCCTCTTAATCACGATGGGATAGCCTAGCCTGTTGGTAGTAATGGCGTGTGCACTGGCTTTCGTACCGGAGCTTCAGTCTGGGGGGGTTCAAAAAACACTACTACCAAATGAATCCAGCATCAATCAGCTTGGGGACTAACAAGAATAACATCGTTGCACACTAGATACCTAATAACGGAAAAACAGTACCACAGCCTTTGCCAGTGAAAACCCATCGCCATGCAGCACGTAGTTTACTTTAGCGGCCGCTCTTGACCCACCCTACCATGGCTTTAAAGGTGTTAATAAAGCCCCAATGACCTACTCACACTAACTTAAGAATCAGACCAAAATGATTAGTTTAACAACTCATCACTCAATAAATTTATTATTATTTCAAAGCATTTTGTTTTTAATTTTCATTATACCTATATAAAACTGTGCGTATAAATGGCCTCATTTATGCATGTGTAAATACATACATTCTACTTAATCTAACGTAATATTAACAATTTACTTCATATAGGCTCTTAAGCTATCTGGTTTATTACTTAGTAAGGATGCTTATGGGGTAACTATATTGATCAGCTGTCCAAAACTGACCTACTCCAACAATTTGCGACTTATATGGTCATCGACCTCATTTACTTACGTACATAAGGTAAATAATGAGGCTCTCACCTCAAAACCAAATCAAGGAAAATAACACCGACTCTTTGACTTTGCGTAACCGCAATTAATCTCCCTAAACAACCCAAACGCAAAAAAAAATGAAAAATCCAAGAGAACCTCGCTCAAATGCTCGTGTCTTTGTTTACATCTGCTAACCTTAGGTTCTACTATCTATACCACATACCTATTTGCATACATATATATATATATATATGGATATATATGTATATGAGATATTATGTACCTAACGTTGGTACATTGGTACATATCAGTCCAAAATCCAACCAAACCGGAGGATTATCTCATATATATATATGTATGCACATAGTTAGGGTAAAAGGTACGTATATGACCATATGGAAAAACTTAATCATTTCAACATACATACATATGCCAGACATATGTATGTACATACATGCATCGATAAAAATAAGTAAGTCATTAAATGTGTAATTTCACTTACGTTTTCAGTGGTATATTTTCCCACGCAGTCTCACGGAGCGAAGAAGGCCTTCCTTGCTGTTTAAGAAGCTGCTGAAACGTTAACTCTATATGCCTGTACACATGATTGTTATATTTTTTTAAAAATCAAAAAAAAATGTCTGGAAAACAGATCCAATTAATGGCCGCGACTGTATTTTCGGGCAGCGAAGGCTGATCAAGGGAAATATAGAGTCGGAGCGATCTTCCAAATATGTATATTACTTTACTTTTGGTTTTTCCGTAAAAGAGCGAGAGTAATCAAAGCAACTAAAAAAAAAAGTGGAGTTGTGACAACTTTGTTGAACTCGGTTCGCTTTGGACGCTCACCACATGGTTGCTTATATATAATTATGTATGAAGGTATATATGTAAGTAGCTAAATATGCACAAAAGTCACTAAGCATGTGGGTTAGTTTTCCTTTGCATGCACGTGGATGTGAAAATTATCGAAGGTAAGTACCACGGGTAGTATCAAGGTAAGTAATTAGAATTCATAATGATCACAAGGTAAGTATGTATGTATCATAATACAACCTTTAAGTTTAGGAATATAGGTAGAAATCTTTAACTATTGTACCTAGGTAATCTGCTTAATTTTCTTTGCACATTTCGTAGCTCTAAGCACTATTCCATTAATAAAATTCAATATTAGCCGGTAGTATACTACGGCATTGTGGAAAGCCGACTTTTCCACAGGAGGTCGGAAATGTTTCACATCGACCTAATTCTATTCTTTTTAGTTTTTTTTTGTAATCCCTTTTTGTTTTGTTCACTATTTAGCAAATAAAATCACTTCCTTTCCGGACTCTGGAACACCCGTCCTTTTCCTTTCCGTCCTTTTGGGTTCTTTTGTAAATGCAGAATGGATGTATTTCGCTATGTTGGTAATTGCTGGGGTTCGAGGCGTAAACCTTGCCTTCAGAAACCACTGGATGCCGATGTCTGCGCCTTTTGGTTGCGATATGGGGAATATTTATACCTAAAAATATATTTTTTTTTATTTTTTTTTTATTTTCCTATTATCTACATGCCACCATCCCTATAGAAAGCAGAAGAAAAAATCTTACCAAGTTCCAACCGATGTTCGCAGCTTGAAGATTTTCGGGAAAAGAAAGATTTTGAGACCGGATATGACACATGTGAAATTTTGACATCGCGTAAAGCTTATCGATATCTTGGTCTATCGAATGTCGAATGGCAGTACTGATTAGTCGCTTCAGTGTATTGACATAACAGGGTGTATTAGTGGGAAGAAGTAACAAAAACTGAAGCGGTAATATGGGGATAATACGAGAATATATTTTGAGGAGGAAAGTTAAAACTATTTTCGCACTTAATTGTCATCATCATGTGCCCACGGTACATTGCATCAAGGACTTACAACCCTATTAATTACACTACTAATTCTGCCAATAGTTGTGGGGATTCAAATTCAAAACAAGCGATTTGGATCAAGGCTTGGTATTCACTTTGAAGGATTGGGGTCGGCCGCTCTTTCGACAACAGAATGGAACCTCCTTATATATTACGACCTGGAGGGCTTCTCGACGGAGTTATCTTTACTGGCGAATGGTACAAAGTTACTGCGCCAACTGTGCCAAGAAAGCAAACAGATTAGTGCATGTCAATCTCTGGTAACACACTTCAAACAAATTCAAGGAGAGCTGCAGTCGGACAATCCAATCTTGAAGTCCAATCGCTAGAAAAGAGGCGCGATAGACGTGGTCGGGAATGTAGCTCATTCATTGTTTGGCATTCTGGATTCAGAATACGCAGAGAAAATGTCCAGCACAGTCACACAAGTCAAACATAATGAAGATTACCTACTAAATCTAATCAAAAATCAAACATCCGTTGTAGACTCCACCATCAACATCCTAAAGCGAGACCAAAATGCTGTCAAGGAAAAATTCGACGTCATTGATCAGGAAATCAGTCAGATATTCAACATAGTACGCAAAGAAACGGAGGAAATATACCAAGGAAGAATATATCGCATGTTTTTGACTTTATCTGTTCAACTAACCCTTATTGCTGCCAACTTACAAAGAGTGCAATCTTCAATATTCGATGTTCTAACCGACTCTCATCAGGGGAAAATAAGTCCTCTGCTCCTGACGCCAAGCCAATTACAACTCGAAGTGAGCAAAATTAAGTACCACATCTCAACATCATTGGAATTACCTGTCCACCAGGATGATTTGCTTCAGTTATACCAGTTAATGAAGGTAAAAGGAGGACTCAGCCAAAAGCATGCTGTGTTCAGCATCACCTTGCCTCTAGTGGAACGTGATCAATACGACCTGTTCAGTATGGTTCAAATACCCAATTGGATAAATAGGACCATGATCGAAATTCAAGTTGTCGATTGCGGAAAACACCAAACACTTCCACATGGATACCATTACAGTACGAGAACCAATGGATATATGCTACATCAACCCGCGCAACAGCTGTATGTGAAAAGGAAATTGCACAGCTTACCCTAAAGGGATCGGGATTGTTGTCACTACAACCAGAGTGCATACTTAGGCAAAATTTTGTGTCACTTCAAGCACATCAGAAGATAACCAGGAGGATGTGGTCATCTTACACTAGCCTAGGTGATATCTCCAAGCTGGCCGCGGCAGACCACTTAAGTAGTCTCAACATAACAAAAACCCCAGAATACGTGCCATCGGAACAAAATTTAACTCTATTGCAATCCGCGTTGGCTAATCATCGCTTGTGGGAGCTGCCAAACAAATTGGAATCACAAAACACTCACCACATTGCCGTTGGTTATACAGCATTGATAATAGCGGTATGTCTTTTAATATTCATGATGGTCAAAGAAAAAATAAAATACGCAAAACAAAGAGTGACAACTCCTACGGCGACGAACACATCAAGCCCAAATAAGAGGCCCACACCGATGTATCTTTTTTAAACGGTTTTATTTAGCTCACCCCGTTTGTTTTATTGTTGGGTCAAATTTAGTAATTCAAATTTCACCCTCTTCCTGTCAACCGATTAATCTGAAATTTTGTACGCATGTATAACCCCGATGACAATGCAATATTATGAAAAAAATTCCGATAGGTGGCGCGTGGGTCGCTATATTTACAAAAATCGCATTTATGGTCCGATTTGGCTGAAATTCGGAACATGTATTACTACCTTGAAAAGAAATATTTTCTTAAAAAAAAAATTCCGCTAGGTGGCGCGTAGGTCGCTATATTTACAAAAATCGCATTTATGGTCCGATTTGGCTGAAATTCGGAACATGTATTACTACCTTGAAAAGAAATATTTTCGTAAAAAAAAATTCCGCTAGGTGGCGCGTGGGTCGCTATATTTACAAAAATCGCATTTATGGTCCGATTTGGCTGAAATTCGGAACATGTATTACTACCTTGAAAGGAAATATTTTCCTAAAAAAAACTTCCGATAGGTGGCGCGTGGGTCGCTATATTTAGAAAAATCGCATTTATGGTCCGATTTGGCTGAAATTCGGAACATGTATTACTACCTTGAAAAGAAATATTTTCTTCAAAAAAAATTCCGCTAGGTGGAGCTGAGATCGGGGTAATTAAAACTGAAAATCCTATTTGCAGGGACTACGTATAGAGGCGTTGGACTGCAATAAACTAACGGGCAAGAAACCTTGCAATAATGAAGCACTAAATAAATTAAACAGAATGCGAAATAAAAACTAAAAACTAGAAAATAAAAATAGGTAAAAAAACTTTTTAAGTTAAACAGTTTTATGTTATACATACATTGCAATGCTTAAGATAAATGTACTAAAAACCAAAAAATAATAAAATAGATACAGTCGTGGGAATTATAAACATTTGCATAGACTAGACTAAAATAAAACCGTGGGGCACGTCAATTGTCTACAATCGTTGATTAAAATGTTTGTTTTGTAATGTTACACTATAATTAGGCAGTTGTTCAACCGACAACGATGGACGTGTGATAAGTAGGGCTAGAATGTGGAAAAAAGCGAGCAAGCTCGATTATAAGCGAGTTTTAGGGTTTCATAGTGGTGAGCGAGTAGTACTTTTATCATATGTTTTGTCGATTAAAGACAAACTACGAGCAGTGAAACGATTCCTCGTGTGAATGTCCAACGATAAACTAGTTGAAACATCTCTCTTATTAACATGGAGTGTATAACTATTGGAATTTCCATGAGCAAGAAAATAGTAAGTAATTTCCTCACCGTCTGCGGGCCAACTGCCTAACGACGAATTAAACGATTCTTCTATCGCACATTAAGTCGATAATTTGTAGACAATTAACGTGCCCCACGATTTTATTTTAGTCTAGTCTATGCAAATGTTTATAATTCCCACGACTGTATCTATTTTATTATTTTTTGGTTTTTAGTACATTTATCTTAAGCATTGCAATGTATGTATAACATAAAACTGTTTAACTTAAAAAGTTTTTTTACCTATTTTTATTTACATATTAGCAACTGGTACTTTTAACACGGTGATGACCTAGGAAATGGCAATTGTCAGTATCCACACCAGAGTCATACCACTTGACTGACTAGGCAGTATCCATACTAGCATCATACCAATTGACTGACTAGTCAGTATCCACACCAGCATCATACCAATTTGCTGACTAGTCAGTGTAGATATCAGAACTATACCAGTTGACTGACTAGTTTTACATGCTACTCCAATGAAAATAAAAACTGCAAAATAAAGTTTCTAATACATTTATTTAGTTATTAGAATATGATATTTAAATTAAAGAATTCAGGTGCATTAGATTGTGATCTTGCATATTAAATATTTAGGAAAATTAACATTAACATTGTGAATAAGTAACACGTTGACCATTCTAAGCTTGACATTTATATTGATGATTTTCTGGCTTTATACAAACATATCATGTACTTTTTTGTATGGCTGAAGTAGTATCTAATATACAGGGCTATATTAACATCTCAAACTATGTTATATTTGTGGTATTCACCTGATTTAATGATCTAACAATTTGCAACCAACTAAATCATACTTCAAAGTAATTGAAAAGAATTGAAAGTACTTGAAAAGAATTGAAAAATGTACTTGAATCGATTTTTCCATTCTTTTCAAGTACTTTCAATTACTTACAATCTTGAAACCGATATTTAAAAAAAATTACAAAAATAAACGATATTTTATATTTTTTACATGTCGCTTGTAGTCCATATTATGTTTATTTAACAAAATGAATTTGAAATTTAAGACAAATAAATAATTAAATTTAATTTAAAACAAAAAAACTAATTAAACGTAAATCAATTATAAGAAAAAATATAACGTATCTTAATCCTAAATCTCTAGAAAAACTGTCGAAATTCGACAGTAGGCGCACTCTATTTTTTTTTTTTTGTTAATATTGGTTTCAACTTGACGTTCCGTCGTCGATTGTAAGTAATTGAAAGTACTTGAAAAGAATTGAAAAATCGATTCAAGTACATTTTTCAATTCTTTTCAAGTACTTTCAATTCTTTTCAATTACTTTGAAGTATTTGCTAAAACTTCAATTCTTTTCAATTCCTTGTACTTGTACTTGTAATATTACTTGCATATTCTGAATGTACTTAGTACGGACCAGAGATGCTTAACGAACGAACGGATTCTATTTCGTTTTGTTAATTCACAATGCTAAATTATCAAAATGGTTTTGTTTCGTTAATTCGCAACGCTAAATTATCAAAACCATTTCGGTTCGATAATTCACAAAACTAAATTATCAAAATGCAACCGGTAACGTTGAAACGAAGTAAATCAACAAAAAGATTGCCTGCACGAGGCGCATACATAAACAGCTGCCACTCAAATCGTAGCAGTTCGTGTGCATATGCATATATGTATTTATGCGAGTACTCGGCCGATTGTTCGCGACGGCATTGCGAGCGCACTAAGCATTTCAACGTTATAAATATGGTCATTCAACGAAATGAAATAATTTTGATAATTTCTTTTCGCTAATCAACGAAATGGTATTATTTCGATAATTCATTATCGTTATTTTGCGACTATAAATTATTTTGATAATTGCGTAAACGGTAAAAACCTAAATAGTTTCAACGGAAACGATGGCTTTTTTTCGGTAAACGATAATATTAACGTTACGATGCATCCTTGGTACGGACTGATTACTTCAAGATCAAAATAGAAATTATTTAAGTACGTAATAGTCCAATTACTACTCAGTATTACCCAGGTATGCTTAAAATAAGGGTTGTACTTAGGGACGCGAATTTCGATACGATACGATACTAAATCGATATTTTTTGCATTTGATACCGATACTTTTTACTCGATTCTTTTGCAATGATATTTTTTGGTATCAAGTACTTCAACCACGGTATCGAACAAATGAGTACATTCAGTGATGGAAAATTAAAATTGTGTCATATTTGTCCATTTGGAGATATATGATTATATGTTTTTCATTTTCATACGATAATTTGACGTTTGCAAATAAAAAATCGTCATTTCGGCGAAAAAATCGTCAATATCAATACTAAGGACAAAGATATTTTGCTATCTACTTCTCGATGTTAATATGATATCTATGTCTTTGTTGAAACCTGGCTTAACGGAGATTTTTTCGATGCGGAATTTTTTAATTCGAATCAATTTGTAGTTTATAGAAAAGATAGGGATGCTTTAAAAACAGGACATCATAGAGGTGGGGTGTCCTAATTGCAGTGAACAGCAATTTATGTTCTTCAATACATGAGCTGTCAAATAATGATACCCTTCTTGATCAGCTTTGCGTATGTATTATTGGTAGTTCTTCCCGAAAATTGTTAATTTGCGTATCATATATTCCTCTGAATAGCTTAGATAGTTTGTATATTGAACATGCAGAAAATATTATTAATATTTACGAAAAAAATGAAGACTCTAATTTCTGCATACTTGGTGATTTCAACCTTAGTGACATATTATGGTCTGACTTTCAATATAATGGTCTCTTAACACCAACTAATGTTAATAGATCATATGAAATTCACTTCTTAGATAGTTTACTTAGTCTTAATTTAATTCAAATAAACACTTTACTTAATAAATTATGTAAAATGTTGGACCTTGTATTTATTGATGAAAATACAATATTTAAACTTTTTGAATGTCAATTCCCAATTAGTAAAACTGATAAGCACCATGTGCCTCTTGTAGTAATTTTAGAATTTTATAATGCTGTTGAAATTAAAAAGGATAATTCTCTTACAAGTTTCGTAATGCAGACTTTGATAAGTTAAATGTTGCCTTATATGAAATTAGTTGGGACAATGCTCTTAATACCAGCGATGTTTGTTTATGTTTTGAAATGTTTTTGTTAAAAATTCATGATGTTTTTTCAAAAAATCTCGCCGTTGGTCGTCCTATGATTCATAAGTTACCTTGGTACAACAAAACTCTGAAAAAAGTTAAAAACCAAAGAAATAAGTACATATTATAAACTCTACAAAGTTCAAAGTAGTAATTTAGATTTGAAAGAGAAATACATATATTTCATGAAACAGTTCAATGTTCTTGATAAATTCTTATACAATCAATACATCCGTAGATTTGAATCTCAACTTAAAGGAAATCCAAAAGCTTTTTGGAAATATGTACGTTCCAAAAAGGGTTCTACTAATATTCCAACATGCATGAAATTTAATGCAGCGTATTCTCAATCACTAGCGGAGTCTGTAAACCTCTTTGCAGACTTTTTAAAATCAAATTTTATAGTGGATGACGATCCTGTTTGTTTGCCTGTTTGTAATAACTATCCGTGTACTTTGGAGCTTTGTCGGTGACTGAATTGGATGTTGTTATTGGTATTAATGCCATTAAGACCTCTCTAAAAATTGATGCAGATGGATTATGCTCGTATTTCTTAAAGCAATGTAAATTTATTCTTTGTGCACCAATTTGTCTGATTATTAACCTATCTCTTTTTTCAGGCGTGTTCATAGATCGGTGGAAGGTTGCTTCCATTACTCCGATTTTCAAATCTGGTAGCAAGAATGATATACGTAATTATAGGCCAATATCTAAATTAACAGTTTTTTCGAAGCTTTTCGAGCAAGTGGTGAAAGATAAATTATACTTTGCTACAAAATCTATTTTAGAACCAAACCAACATGGATTTGTTAGAGGGCGCTCTACTGTAAGTAATCTAGCGGTTTTTTCGCAATATTGTATCTCTGGACTTAATTCCGATTTTCGAATTGATACAATATACACAGATTTTTCGAAAGCATTCGATAGTATTTTAATTCATAAACTGCAATGCATTGGATTCCATTCAGGTTTTTTGGAATGGCTAAAATCTTATCTGTCAAACCGGCTGTTATTTGTCGAAATTGAAAACTGCATGTCGGTCCCATCTACAGCGTCCTCTGGAGTACCACAGGGTAGTATTTTGGGTCCAATGCTATTTTTGCTTTTCATTAATGATATTGGCTTCTCATCTCTTGCAACAGGACATAAATAACCTAGTCGAATGGAGTGGGAGGAATAAACTCTCATTGAATATTAGTAAATGCTTTTATATGTCTATTTCCAAATCGTCAAAATTTCGACAGTCATGTTATTACATCCTTAATCACCAACTTAAATCAGTGAAAGATTATGTTGATCTTGGAGTTGTGTTCGATAACCGTTTTACCTTTAGGAATCATTTGAGTTATGTTCTTCCTAAGGTGTACGGTAACCTGGCTTTTTTGCGCTGATATGCGAGAGATTTTAAAGATTCTTATACCAGGAAACTTCTTTATATTACTCTTGTTCGTTCAAAGCTTGAGTATGGTGCTTTTATATGGAATCCAATTTATTATTGTCATGCTAGTAGATTAGAAAGGGTTCAACATAAGTTCATACGCTTTGCGCTTCAGTCGATCAATTTCGGAGAACCTATACCCTCATATAGGGCTCATTGCATGTTAATAAATTTAAAATCGCTCGAGAATAGAAGGATAATTCTATCGCTTATGTTTGTATATGATTTAATTAATGGATTTACTGATTGTTCAGATCTTCTCGGTCTTATCGATTTTCATATACCCTGTAATTTTCATCAACTAGAGTGGCTTTCAAAACAATAATTGAAGATTTGTATCACTAACTAAAGCGTTTGTTAACAATCAATTGCGTATTGCATTATATTTATATTATATATGTACATATATAATAATATGATCTAGTCTGTAGGATATTGTGTATCATAAACTGAAATTAAATAAATAAAAACCAATGAGCCAGCTTGTATTTCGATGGGTTTTTTGACATTCGGCACTTTTTTCTTATATTTTTAAAATATAAAATATATGGAAATACAAATTTTAAATTTGCCTCTTGTAAGCTTCTGCTTTGGCCGTAAGGGGAAAGAAGGAGTCCGGAAGAAAAATCATATTGCGCAATGGCTTCTCTTTATAACATGGAATGCACAGCTATTCTGCCACTTGAGTTTCATCATTTTTTTGTTTCGATAACTTAAATTCAAATTTCCAAAAAAATTCAATGATGGATACATATAATCTCAATGAAAATGAATTGTTAATGTTATTTAGGGCCGGTTTCACCATCTCTGGTTAATTTAATCGCTGGCTAATTTGACGTAAATTGTATGGCGAGCTGTCAAATAAATTGCTTAACCGGGCAAAAATCTCTGGTTAAGTGCTTAACCGGAGATGGTGAAACCGGCCCTTAAGATGTTTATTTTTCAAAATACTAAATAGGGGTATTCGCTATCCCTAGCAAGATAGCACGGATTGCAAATATCCTAGACCAAAATATGCTACATAGGGACACGAATTTCGATACGATACGATACCAAATCGATATTTTTTGCATTTGATACCGATACTTTTTACTCGATTCTTTTGCAACGATATTTTTTGGTATCGAGTACTTCAACCACGGTATCGAACAAATGAGTACATTCAGTGATGGAAAATTGAAATTGTGTCATATTTGTCCAAAATATTGTTCAACGCAAAATAGTGCCGAAAATCGGTCGAGTGTGCAGAAGTGACAAGCTGCTTCCTAAAGGGCCGAAAAATGCACAAGCACGACTAATTTTCACTGGTACATATCGAACAAGTAAGGAAGCCTAAGTTCGAGTGGAATCGAACATTAGATACTCAGCTGTATGCTTTCATTGTTCGTTTGCGTTTGATGGAAACACGGTGTATTTTATATAAAGCGAGTGCCACATAAAGTGGGCGTTGCCACGCCCGTTTTCAAAATTTGTATCAATCATACAACTAAGCATATGAATTTTATTCTTTGTGCAAAATTTCATTCCTTTATGAGTGCTAGTTACAAAGATGTCACGTTACAAATTCCCAAAGGGTGTTCCAGAAATATCTTTGTTAAAAAGTAGGCGTGGTCATAAACCGATTTGAATAAATTTTTGCGTGTCCATTAACACAAGTTATAAAAGTGTATAAACCAAGTTTCGTCAAAATATCTCAATTATTTGTCAAGTTATGGGCTCCGAAATGTCGTAGATTCCTTTGTCTAAAAGGAGGCGGTGCCACGCCCATTTTCCAAAATTTTTCTATTTTTTGTTTCCAGTCTATTGTAGAAATCATACCACAAAATTTCAATGAATTATCTTTACATTTGACAAAGATATCGCTTAAAATGTTTTCATTAAGTCACTTTATAGTTCCCATATATAAAAGTGGGCGTGGCCGTCAACCGGTTTCTCTAAAATTTTGAACATGTATTACCACAAGTAATAAAAGCGTACACACCAAGTTTCGTCATTATATATAAATTATTTGTCGAGTTATAGGCTAAGAAATCTCGTATATTCCTGCTTCTAAAAAGAGGCGGTGCCACGCCCATTTTCCAAAATTTTTACGGTTTTTGTCTTATGTTCGTAGTTAGACTCCTGCCATAAAATCTTAATGATATATCTTTATATTTGACAGAGATATCGCTTAAAATGTTTTTATTAGGTCACTTTATAAGACCCATATATAAAAGTGGGCGTGGTCGTCAACCGATTTTGGAAATTTTTCGTCCAAATATTTGCCTAAGTAAGTATATCACGCGTGGCCGCTGTGGTGCAGTGGGTAGAGTGCTCGCCTGCTATGCCAGAGGTCTCGGGTTCAAACCACGATCCGAGCAAAACACCAAAACAATTTTTCTAATTAGTAAAAATCCAATTATTGGGTTTTTAAGGGCAGCGGTCATCTCTCAGCAATGGGCGGCATACCCTCCGAGTGTATTTCTGCCATGAAAAATCTTCTCGCAACAAATGCATTCGCCGTTCGGAGCCGGCATAAAACTGTAGGTCCACCCAATTAGTAGGAAAAACAAAAAGGAGCACACCTCGAATTGGGAGAGAAGCTCGGCCATAAAACTCGTCAGAGTTATAATAGCGCCATTGTATTATTATATTAAGTATATCACGCGTACCGAATTTCATCGATATACCTTCAACGGTTTCTGAGTTATGACTCATAAAACTTTCAATGTTTGCCCCTTAATAAGTGGGCGTGGCACCGCCCATTTTCCAAAATTTTTGTGTTTTATGTCCATAGTTGGACTCATGCGACAAAATTTTAATGATATATCTTTATGTTTGACAGAGATATCGCTTAAAATGTTTTTATTAGGCCACTTTATAATACCCATATATAAAAGTGGGCGTGGCCATCAACCGATGTTGACAATTTCCGTCCAAAAATTTGCCTAAGTAAGTACATCACGCCTACCAAATTTTATCGATATACATATCTGCAACGGTTTCTGAGTTATGACATATCAAACTTTCGATGTTTGACCCTTAATAAGTGGGCGTGGCACCGCCCGTTTTCCTAACTTTCACCATATTTCTCCATTAGGGCCCGAGCTCATTATGTGTGTAAAATTTTGTCACTCTAGCTAAAATAGGGACTGAGATACGACATTTCCGATTTTTTCTATATATGAAAAGTGGGCGTGGCCATGATCCGATTTCGCCCATTTTCAATACCAACCGTGCCAGTCCTGATACCAACTTACATTCCAAATTTCATCAAAATATTTCAATTTTGCGCAAGTTAGAGTGCGTACAGACAGACAGACGGACGGACATGGCTCAATCGATTTCTTTTTAACCCTGATCATTTTGATATATATAAGTCAATATCTATCTCGATTATTTTATGGTGTTACAATCCACCGTTATGTGATTAAAACTATAATACTCTGTGTACTAGTACAGCTGAGTATAAAAATAGGTCTGATCCACGTGCTGAAATAATTGCATGTTTGGGCTACTTCGTAAGGTTTTTTGTATGAAGTTACCCAAATCTGTTTATTGATTTTCACATTAAACGAGACGCACACTTACCACCGAAACTTGCTTACAATTTGCAATTACCATGCGATAGAAATAATGATAACTGGAGATATAGGATTATATATTTTTCATTTTCATACGATAATTTGATTAACAAAAATCGTAATTTCAGCGAAAAAAGTCGTCAATATATTTTTTCTTTCTCATTTTACTAAAAACACGTTATAAACAAAAAAAAGGTCTGTTTTCCATTAATGCCCCTATGACACTATGTTTTTTCCGGGTTTTATGTGTGAAAGAGGTGGTCAAATACAGTTTTGTGTTGGTGCAAGGGAATAAGCTATGTTGGAAAAAACCAACGAAATACCATCTAGGCGGTTAAAAACCAATGAGCCAGCTTGTATTTCGATAGGTTTTTTGACATTCGGCACTTTTTTCTGACAATTGTTTCAATTTGACAAGTATAAAATAAATTATTTTTAAAATATAAAATATGTATATGGAAATACAAATTTTAAATTTGCCTCTTGTAAGCTTCTGCTTTGGCCGTAAAGGCGGATTCATCGCTCGAGTTCAGAACTTTTCTGCCATGTGGTTGTTGTTGTGTTTTCGGAGTGTGAGAGGAATTCGGAAAAGTCCTGAACTCTTTTTATTAGTTAACTGAAATTCAACTTTAGTTCTGAACTCGAACGATGAATCCGCCTTAAGGGGAAAGAAGAAGTCCGAAAGAAAAATCATAGTGCGCAATGGCTTCTCTTTATAACAGTTTCATCATTTTTTTGTTTCGATAATTTAAATTCAAATTTCCAAAAAAATTCAATCATGGATACATATAATCTCAATGAAAATGAATTGTTAATGTTATTTAAGATGTTTATTTTTCAAAATACTAAATATTTTGCAAATATCTTTTTACAACTGTGATTGCATTAAATACATCTGTTGTTTTGTAAAAGCTATTGGTTTGTAAAAAATGTTTTCAGGAACTTAATAAACTTGTATAATTTTTTTAATCAGCTTGAACTATTCTTATGAGTTGGAAAAGGATTTACGTCAAAATCAAAACTTTGGAACCAGCCATGGCATACTATGCCATGGAATTATCACTAATACAGCGATATGCGTATGCCTCAGCATGCAGTTTTATTGAGTTTTTGGTAACTTTCTAGAAGACGGTGGAACTTTAAACCGTTTTAATAAATATCTTTTAAATGTGGAAAAATCTTTTTCGAATTCATAATCTAGAGGTCAGAACGCGTCGATTGGTATCTCTTTTAACTATTTTAGAGGTTGCACCTTCTAGAAAATTACCGCTTTCGATACCGATACTTTGAGTAACGAGTAGTTTAGTTTCGATATTATCGGGTTCGCGATTCTTTTTAACCGATATTTTAAATGAGTACCAGATCGATGCTTTTGATTCGATATCGTGTCCCTATTTGTATCATGTTTTCGAGTGAAAAGTGACATTTGTTGAAATTTGAATTTATATTTTGTATAAAAATTTTTTATTGGCCAAAATTTGAAAGTTGGTTCTGAGGCGATGCTCCAAATTTTTTTTTTACATTTGCTCCGTTTTTGTTTTGGTATTTATTCTTATTTGACACAAATTTTTTCTTGAAACAAAATAAATGCATGTTGCTGGCGAAATTTCACGGCGGTGAACTCAGTACTAGGCTTTACAAGCAATGATGTTGAAAAGACTAAGTAGGTATTATTGCTATTTTTCAGTCAAAAGGGACACCGCTTGAAAATTTTTTTTTTGGCAACCGCTAGAGATATGTTCTGTGTACCGGTTTATGATAAAAAACCGATATCAAAAAATGTTGTGTTGTGTCACTTAATGTTTTAAGGTGCGATATTAACGTTAACAAAAACAAAAAAGAGTTTTTAAAAAATTAAAGAAAACAAACCAAAAATTAATAAAATTATCGCGCTTTAAATTTAATTAACTTTTTACATCTCCATCACTCTATTTACATTTAAAATATTTGATACATGTATATTTATTGAGTAGTGATCAGGGCTCACTAACAGCGGCTGTATCATGCCATCAGCCAATTTTTATTCTTCCCTAGGAGCAAGTGCCACATCACACGAAGATCAAATTGAGTTACCTTATTCCCTCCATACAATTTGTTTGCTAATTTTGACAACTACTTGCCAAAAAGCTGTAACAAAATACACGGTAATTGTTGGTGGCACAATGCTACGACCGGTATAGTTGGGTCATGCTAGTGATCAAGAATTGTAGCCATTTCATAACATCTATGTCTTTGGGATACCTATCGCGTGTTGGCGACGTAATTAATCAACATAATTATTGTTCTTTTAGTGGGCGAACAAAAATAATGTATAGAATAATAAAAAATAGGTCGAAATAAATAAACATTGTTTTCCCAAACCGTTGATTTTAAGGGAAAAGTACCAAAATCAAAAGCAACGTACCAACTTACCAAATCATTTTCAAAGTACCAGTTTTGGTACGAAAGTACCAAAAGTGGCAACGCTGCTCAGTATAGCCGTATCATCTGCGAAGATAGACGAGACAAGGCTCGCGTTTGTTGGCAGATCGCTTGTGTAAATTAAGTATAATACAGGCCCTAGAACGCTACGTTATGGAACTCCAGCAGAAATTGGATGGTTTTCGGTTGTAAAACTTTTGTGCTTTACTCGAAATTTTCTACCTTTTTAAGCTTTCTAGGATCTCGCAGAGATTATAAGGAAGTGTTTGTTTTATTTTATGCAAGACCCCTTCTAGTCATACTTTATCGAAAGCTTGTGCCACATCTACACTCAGAGAAAAGTTGTGGGTTAAAATCAATGTCATACTTGTTTTAAGAACTACTGAAATTAAGGGAAAATACATAACGTGGATTTTATTTAACACACTACATAGTACGGTAAGACATAAAGTCTTTTCAATGTACATATTTCACAAATGAATTACAAAAATTTTCTTATAAAACTAATTAAAAATTTACTTAAGTTAAAAGTAGGAGAGAAGAGGTGAAAAGAAAGAGAAGAGAAAAGGAGAGTTATGTAATAAAATAGTTTTGAACTGCCGCCTTGAAGCATCTATCAGATTTTATACATTTAATTGACACTGGTAAGGTATTCCACATTTTTACAGCACTAACAAAGAATAATCTAGAGGCTGTCAATGTTTTGTATTTAGGTATAATTATGTTATACGTGCGTGAAGACTGCATAAATTTCAGTTTTTGAAAGAGATAACTTGGTTGACGGTATCTGATTACTTTAAATAAAAAAAGGATATTTCGAAAATTAAGGTTTAGAGCTAGTGTTAATTTATATCTAGATTCGCTGCAGAGATTACCATAGACTGTTTCAAAGTAAGATATATGTGGGACAATAAGAGCCTGAATAAGTTTACGTTTCGTATCTATAGGAAGACAGTAGCACGTATGCCATAAGTGTCTTAGCATGTAATATATCTTTGATATGGTGTAATTAATGTGATCTGTGCCGGTAAACTTAGAGTTAATTTTAAAGCCAAGGTTAGTGACTACTGTTTGAAGTTTGATCTCTGATTCACCAAAATATAAAATTTAAGTTTCTCCAATCTTGAAACCGGAATTGCATTCTTGAAGCAAGATAAAAATCTTTTTTAAGAATAACATTCTCGATTTAAGAATGAAATTCTTAATTTAAGAATACTAGGGTCAAAGATATGTACATACTTATGTACATTCATACATACATATGTACATATAATTTTGAAGTCGCTGCTTTTTTTGTACAAAATAATTTTTTTTAACAAGAAAAAAACTTTACATACAATGTACGAGATGGAAAATAAAAAAAATCAATTTACACTGCTTGGAAGTGGCTCTCATTGCAGTAGCGGGGACTCCAACGCCATCATCTCCTAAGAGGATTTGCAGTTTTGCGGCGCCAACGATGGTCATGGCAGCTTAAATCGAGCACCAGACAAAGAAATCTTCGAAGTATCAATGGTTTATATGTATATCTTGTACTGCGCCTGTTGCCATTATTGCCATCTTCTTGGATCCCTTTAAGGGTTCATAATCGACATAAGAACTATCGGGCATGGGGCTATTATCGGCCAATTTCCATCAAATGAAGAAACCAAAACAAAAATTGCTCATTCCGTTATGGTTTTCATTCAGGCATTTATTTGGAGCCGATTGCACACAGGCCTTCGTGTCATGCGCATTGGGCATAAATCAAGTTATGAAATAAGTTTTTTTTTATTTCCTGTAAAGTTTCAATGTTCAGAGATGTGCCCTTTTCGAAATTGCCGATTCAATTATAACATTACCTGTTTTGCATAAATATGTACATTAGAGTGCGTTTAAAATTCAAATTAACGATATTTTACTGTATCGCCCCCTCAATCTGCAGTAACATGGTCAAAGATATCACACATAAATTTTGGTCCCGATTGGTGGCGGTTAAGGCGTGGCGCATTGAGGTCAAAGTTCAGAAAACTCTATGACGGGTCAAAAAATCAAAATATTTTTTTAAATTATCTAATACCCGAAATTAATACTTCTATACCCAATGATAACAAATATAAATTTTGATTCCGATTGATGACGGTTTACTGGTGTTTCAAGGGGGTCAAAGTGCAGATTACCATATGCGAGACTAAAAATGTAAGTCTTCTATGGCAATCTGAACATTGACCCCCTTAAAACACCACTAAACCGTCATCAATCGGAATCAAAATTTATATTTGTTATCATTGGGTATAGAAGTATTAATTTTGGGTATTAGATAATTAACAAGTAAGGAAGCCTAAGTTCGAGTGCAATCGAACATTAGATACTCAGCTGTATGCTTTCATTGTTTGTTTGCGTTTGTTCGATATAGGGTGTATTTTATATGAAACGAGTGCTGCATAAACAGGGCGCAGCCACGCCCATTTTCAAAATTTATATCAATCATCCAAATAAGCATACAAATATTATTGTTAGTGCAAAATTTCATCCCTCTATGACTTTTAGTTACAAAGACTTCACGTTACAAATTCCAAAAGGGTGTTCCAGAAATATCTTTGTTAAAAAGTAGGCGTGGTCATAAACCGATTTCAATACATTTTTGCGTGTCTATTAACACATGTTATAAAAGTGTATAAACCAAGTTTCGTCATAATATCTCAATTATTTGTCGAGTTAAAGGCTAAGAAATCTCATATATCCCTTTGTCTAAAAAGAGGCGGTGCCACGCCCATTTTCCAAACTTTTTTATTTTTTGTTTCCGGTCTATTGTAAAACTCATGTCACAAAATTTCAATGAATTATCTTTATATTTCACATAGATATCGCTTAAAATGGTTTTATTAGGTCACTTTATAATACACATATATAAAAGTGGGCGCGGTCGTCAACCGATTTTGGTAATTTTTCGTCCACACATTTGGCTAAGTAAATATATCACGCGTACCAGATTTCATCGATATATCTTTAACGGTTTCTGAGTTATGGCTTATTAAACTTTCAATATTCGCTCCTTAATAAGTGGGCGTGGCACCGCCCATTTTCCAAAATTTTTGTAGTTTTTGTTTTATGTCCATAGTTGGACTCCTGCCACAAAATCTCAGTGATTGATCTTTATATTTGACAGAGATATCGCTTAAAATGTTTTTATTAGGCCCCCTTATATTTCCTATATATAAAAGTGGGCGTGGCCGTCAACCGATTTTGATAATTTTTCGCCAAAACATTTGACTAAGTAATTATATTACGCGTACCGAATTTCATCGATATATCTTCAACGGTTTCTGAGTTATGACTCATAAAACTTTCAATGTCTGCCCCTTAATAAGTGGGCGTGGCACCGCCCATATTCCAAAATTTTTGTGTTTTTTGTTTTATGTCCATAGTTGGACTCATGCGACAAAATTTCAATGATAGATCTTTATATTTGACAGAGATATCGCTTAAAATGGTTTTATTAGGTCACTTTATAATACACATATATAAAAGTGGGCGTGGCCGTAAACCGATTTTGATAATTTTTCGTCAAAACATTTGTCTATGTAAGCAAATTACGCGTACCAAATTTCATCGATATATCTTCAACGGTTTCTGAGTTATGACATATAAAACTTTCAATGTTTGACCCTTAATAAGTGGGCGTGGCACCGCCCATTTTCCAAAACTTCATCAAATTTCTTCATAAGGGCCCGAGCTCAATACGTGGGTAAAATTTTAAAACTCTAGCTATATTAGTGGCTGAGATACCAAATTTCCGATTTTTTCTATATAGGAAAAGTGGGCGTGGTCATGGTCCGATTTCGCCCATTTTCAATACCAACCGTCCCAGTCTCGATACCAACTTGCGTTCCAAATTTCATCAAAATATCTCAATTTTTGCGCGAGTTAGAGTGTTTACAGACGGACGGACGGACGGACGGACGGACAGACGGACGGACGGACGGACGGACGGACGGACGGACGGACGGACGGACATGGCTCAATCGATTTCTCTTTTCACCCTGATCATTTTGATATATATAAGTCTATATCTATCTCGATTATTTCATTCTGTTACAATCCACCGTTATGTGATTAAAACTATAATACTCTGTGTACTAGTACAGCTGAGTATAAAAAAAAATATTTTGATTTTTTGACCCTTCATAGAGTTTTCTGAACTTTGACCTCAATGCGCCACGCCTTAACCGCCACCAATCGGGACCAAAATTTATGTGTGATATCTTTGACCATGTTACTACAGATTGAGGGGCGATACAGTCTTTTTATGAACTTTTAAATTTTTCATACAAATTAAAAGCACCCTAATGTACATAAGTATTTCTAGTTTTATAATGTGTGCGGAATATACCCTTCAAAAGTTTAAGGACCAGGTAGTCCAATGGGACCACATCGAATGTAAATTCTCGTTCGCCGCCAACTAATTCGTGGTTGGTCGGCAATTTGGCTCGGTCTAGGGTATTGGGATGTAGTTTAAAACGTGGTCCACTGTAAGCAGACTAGTCTATGGCCCAAATGGGGTGGTTTTTTATATAGTCCTTTGTTATGCAGCGGTGAAGCAGGGGTGGTCATGTCCAATGACATCGCAATGTTAATTTAACCATATTTTTTCATATATTTGGACCACCTCTGTAACTAGGAACTGTCACAACGTAACCTGGTCCTGTACTAGCATATTACGTGGTCCCACTTTTTGCAGGGTATATATGGATATGTAAAGTATCTATATGTATGTAAAAAATGAATTGTATATTATATACATTGGCGCACTAAAGGGGGGGTTTTGGGGTTAAACAACCCCCTCCCCCCCAAAATTTGACAACACCATAAAAAAATAATTTTATAAAAGATACAGTACAGTACATGCACAAATATTTGTGTAAATACATGTTGTAAAATCTATGAATATTCGTGGATGTACATTGCCAATGTTTGTCAACAAATACTGATTATGCTCTGAAAAAAATACCCGTAGTTAAACCAACAACTTTTGGCTGTTGAATCTCCGTCTTTGATTCAACAGCAAAAGTATTTGTTTTTACAGCAAAGTTTTTGATCCAACAATTTATTCAAAAACGGGCGCTGTTGATTCAAGAACTTGCATGCCTTTAAAAAATTTTTTGTGAGAAAATATTTTTTTGTGAGAAAACCAACAAAAAAATAATGATGGAGAGAAGATGGAAAGAAAAATCCAAAAAAAAGTTTATTTTTAGCAACAATTTTCTCCCCGTTGTTGATTTAAAGGCAAAAGTATTTGACCCAACAGTTTCCATTGTAAACAAAACTAATGAGAACAATTTTTTTTTAAGTTTTGTTTTTACAATGATTCAAATAATTCATGGATTCCTTTTTAGGAAATGGAAGTATAAATAGGTTACTACAATTCAATATAATGTTGAATGTTCCACTATGTGATGATTGGATAGAATTTCAGGTTGATGTAATGGTTCGAATCCGGAGGAGAATATAAAATAAAGAAGAAAAATCAGAATAAGAAATAAAGATAGCAACCAGTGAATAATAAGATGGAGAGAAGAAGAGGAGAACAAGCGGAGGCTACTTATTTGCAGTTGGGAACCGGGCGGAGAGAAGATGAAGAGTAAAATGAAAACAAAAATTTATTTTTAGCTGAACATTTTTTCCAACAATCTCCGTTATTGACTTAAATCAACAACGATCGCACCTTTGAAACAACAACGGAGCGTTGTTGGGCACATTTCAACTGCGGAAAGTAGTTGATTTAACAGCGAAAGTCTTTAGATTTACAACGTTTTTTTTTCAGAGTGTTTATAAACAAGCAGTGTGGAGACATTTCCCTAAAAGTATGCTGTGGATATTAGCTGAGGTTTGTTATACTCAGCGTACACAGAGTATTATAGTTTTAATCACATAACGGTGTGTTGTAACAGAATGAAATAATCGAGATAGATATAGACTTATATATATCAAAATGATCAGGGTGATCGATTGAGCCATGTGGGTCATTATTTTACAAATCGTACACCTTTTGGGATTTCATATTTCTGATTCGGCTCAAACTTTTTTTTTAAGTTACTTGCACGAAATTAGCAAACACCTATATCAGGATTTTGGCAAATTTTTTTTTTTCAGAGATCTGCATGTGTAAAAATTCGATGGTTAAGCAAACATGCCCACATTCAAAATTCCATATCTTTGGTTCCGCTCGTCGTATCTTGTTCATTTTTTTTTTATTTCGAAGGTAATAATATTTACTTTATAACTGCGTTAAAGAAATATTTAATTTTACAAAATCAAAATAATGAATTCAAACTAAATTTTTTAAAGCATTATTACATACTGATCGGGTCAACGAATATTTTCGAAAAAATATACATAATATGCGCTGAACTTTCATCTAAAAAACGCATTGTATTTCAAGGTGGAGACTTTTATGGTTCAAAAGATATTAACTCATTTCTGACATGACCTCGAGCAACTTGCCTACGTTCCACTAAGGGTGTACCGCCAGCGTGTGCCTGTCAGAGTTCTGCTTCGATCAGTTTGAAGTTCGGGTATAGCATAAAAGTCATTGTGTACGTACGTTTGATACCCGGCAAACCGTAAACGTACGAGCCACAGCTCGTTTGTATGCTTTCATACTAAACAACACAGCGATCGAACGGTTTGGTTTGAAACAAACATATGTACAGGTTGAACGATCCGACCGCTGTATTATCGTACGAGTATACATATGTACATACTATAACGAACCGATCGATCAGTTGATCGATCGCGATCATTGCATGTTTATACGATCATTCGAATGTACGAAAAACTTAAAAGTGGTGTTTACAAAAAATCTAATAAAAGAAAAAGGCCGCAGTGAAGTGTGGGAAGTTTTTTGTGAAATTGAAGACGAAAACGGGTGTCAAATTAATGAATTTGTACAATTCGAAAATAATTTTGATGCCATGCAGTGGTGGGAAAATCATAAAAATGACTTTCCAACTGTTTATAATTTTGCCCTTAAAATATTATCCATTCCAGCTAGCAGTGCAGCAAGTGAGCGCACATTTTCACTTGCTGGTAATATAATAGTCGAAAAGCGCAACCGCTCCTGCGCTTTTTTTAAATTCAGTTTTAAGAAATGAAAATATATTACATAATACGTAAGCACGAAGTTTTTCCTTTTATATATTAATTTTTCTAATTTAATATTAAAAATTAAATAAAAAAGTGTTAATTTAAACATGAATAAATAAATGAAATAATGCCTAATTTGTATGCACGAATTTTTTCCTTTTATATAATAACTTCTAATTTTCTATTAAAAATGAAATAAAAAAGTATTGATGAAAACAAGAATAAATATATAAAATAATTTATAAAATATATAAAATAAGCGGCTGATCCGCACTCATACAAGGATTACAGAAAAAAAAAGAATTGAAAATGCAAGAGAAACGACTTTAAAACTAAATCCAGCATACATACATAAATATATATGTATGTACATACATATATTTATACTCCCATAGTAGGATACACGAACGACACACATATTAAAAATGTACATGATCGTACACCGATCGATCAAACGATCATTTCTGTTTAAGTACAAATCATATACCGATCGATCAAACGATAATTTCTACTTATGTACAAATCATTGGTTTGTACATTTCTTTCCAACCAAACATTTGTTCGTTTGACATCGAACGTACAAAAGCTTTACTCGTATCGCTTATTCGGGTAAACATCATGTGTATGAGTTGCATTGCACTGTGTTAGATCGATGAGCCGAAAACCTTACTCGAAGCAGAACACTGGTGCCTGTGCGCATGCATGGTGATGTTAACCACCGCATACATACCTATGTATGTATGTGCATGTAATTCAACCTGCTTATCACTTAATAGGTAGCTAGTAGTTATATTTTACCAAATCATTATTGTAGCACAATAGACGGTCTAGTAAAATAGATAATACAACTATTTATGTATTTAGGACCAAGGACGATCATTAAGATGAATATATTATGTTATACACATATTATATGTTATGCCTGCGAGCCAGTACCTTTAGTATAAGTTGATATCAGATTCTAAATATGAAATCTGACAGGGAAAAAATTAAATTTTCACTTAAATATTTTCGTGAAACTGGCTGTAAATTTTTAGTAATATTAGATATACTTATTTTATTACGACGGTTTTGAAGTGTACATCCCTATTACATTTGTCAATGAAAGTAAAATTTATAAAAGCATTAAAATAATAGAAAGCATTTATTTACTTATTTATGTCCATTAGATGAGTTTTTTTTTAGATATTCTCTCCGGCACCGGAATATGAAAATAGGATGTTTTAGAGTGAGTAAACTGAAAAAAAAAAATTTCACTTTTCCAAAAACTGGATGGAGCTACACCGAAAACCGCGCAAATTCCCAGAATTTCAAGGTATGTTTAGATTTATGTCTGAAAAAAGTTAGGATTTTGCACAAGAAAAAAAATTGATACCCACCCATACGAAGAATTAACCGCTAAATCGAATGGCATATTTGCAGTTTTGCGGCGCCAACGATGGTCATGGCAGCTTAAATCGAGCACCAGACAAAGAAATCTTCGAAGTATCAATGGTTTATATGTATATCTTGTACTGCGCCTGTTGCCATTATTGCCATCTTCTTGGATCCCTTTAAGGGTTCATAATCGACATAAGAACTATCGGGCATGGGGCTATTATCGGCCAATTTCCATCAAATGAAGAAACCAAAACAAAAATTGCTCATTCCGTTATGGTTTTCATTCAGGCATTTATTTGGAGCCGATTGCACACAGGCCTTCGTGTCATGCGCATTGGGCATAAATCAAGTTATGAAATAAGTTTTTTTTTATTTCCTGTAAAGTTTCAATGTTCAGAGATGTGCCCTTTTCGAAATTGCCGATTCAATTATAACATTACCTGTTTTGCATAAATATGTACATTAGAGTGCGTTTAAAATTCAAATTAACGATATTTTACTGTATCGCCCCCTCAATCTGCAGTAACATGGTCAAAGATATCACACATAAATTTTGGTCCCGATTGGTGGCGGTTAAGGCGTGGCGCATTGAGGTCAAAGTTCAGAAAACTCTATGACGGGTCAAAAAATCTAAATATTTTTTTAAATTATCTAATACCCGAAATTAATACTTCTATACCCAATGATAACAAATATAAATTTTGATTCCGATTGATGACGGTTTACTGGTGTTTCAAGGGGGTCAAAGTGCAGATTACCATATGCGAGACTAAAAATGTAAGTCTTCTATGGCAATCTGAACATTGACCCCCTTAAAACACCACTAAACCGTCATCAATCGGAATCAAAATTTATATTTGTTATCATTGGGTATAGAAGTATTAATTTTGGGTATTAGATAATTAAAAAAAAATATTTTGATTTTTTGACCCTTCATAGAGTTTTCTGAACTTTGACCTCAATGCGCCACGCCTTAACCGCCACCAATCGGGACCAAAATTTATGTGTGATATCTTTGACCACGTTACTACAGATTGAGGGGCGATACAGTCTTTTTATGAACTTTTAAATTTTTCATACAAATTAAAAGCACCCTAATGTACATAAGTATTTCTAGTTTTATAATGTGTGCGGAATATACCCTTCAAAAGTTTAAGGACCAGGTAGTCCAATGGGACCACATCGAATGTAAATTGTCGTTCGCCGCCAACTAATTCGTGGTTGGTCGGCAATTTGGCTCGGTCTAGGGTATTGGGATGTAGTTTAAAACGTGGTCCACTGTAAGCAGACTAGTCTATGGCCCAAATGGGGTGGTTTTTTATATAGTCCTTTGTTATGCAGCGGTGAAGCAGGGGTGGTCATGTCCAATGACATCGCAATGTTAATTTAACCATATTTTTTCATATATTTGGACCACCTCTGTAACTAGGAACTGTCACAACGTAACCTGTAGTGAGTTTCTGTAACAAAATCGCGAAAATTTTCGATCAAAATGACGTCACATTAATACGTTCCACACTTTGTCACCACCTAAAAAGCAGGTGAGAATCTATCGATTGACGTCATTATGACGTCACTCAGGCGAAAAGATTGATAGAGTTCAGTTACAGAAACGCAGTGCTGGTCCTGTACTAGCATATTACGTGGTCCCACTTTTTGCAGGGTATATATGGATATGTAAAGTATCTATATGTATGTAAAAAATGAATTGTATATTATATACATTGGCGCACTCAAGGGGGGTTTTGGGGTAAACAACCCCCTCCCCCCCCAAAATTTGACAACACCATAAAAAAATAATTTTATAAAAGATACAGTACAGTACATGCACAAATATTTGTGTAAATACATGTTGTAAAATCTATGAATATTCGTGGATGTACATTGCCAATGTTTGTCAACAACTACTGATTATGTTTATAAACAAGCAGTGTGGAGACATTTCCCTAAAAGTATGCTGTGGATATTAGCTGAGGTTTGTTATACTCAGCGTACACAGAGTATTATAATATCTTTAGCTGCACTGGCTTCAGGTCAAAATAAAACGCAATTAATTTTGCCAAATGGCAATCTGCAAAATTAATTGCGTTTTATTTTGACCTGAAGCCAGTGCAGCTAAAGATATTAGTAAAGATGAAGAAGGTCGCAAACGACAACAACAGAGTTTATAGTTTTAATCACATAACGGTGTGTTGTAACAGAATGAAATAATCGAGATAGATATAGACTTATATATATCAAAATGATCAGGGCGATCGATTGAGCCATGTGGGTCATTATTTTACAAATCGTACACCTTTTGGGATTTCATATTTCTGATTCGGCTCAAACTTTTTTTTAAGTTACTTGCACGAAATTAGCAAACACCTATATCAGGATTTTGGCAAATTTTTTTTTTTCAGAGATCTGCATGTGTAAAAATTCGATGGTTAGGCAAACATGCCCACATTCAAAATTCCATATCTTTGGTTCCGCTCGTCGTATCTTGTTCATTTTTTTTTTATTTCGAAGGTAATAATATTTACTTTATAACTGCGTTAAAGAAATATTTAATTTTACAAAATCAAAATAATGAATTCAAACTAAATTTTTTAAAGCATTATTACATACTGATCGGGTCAACGAATATTTTCGAAAAAATATACATAATATGCGCTGAACTTTCATCTAAAAAACGCATTGTATTTCAAGGTGGAGACTTTTATGGTTCAAAAGATATTAACTCATTTCTGACATGACCTCGAGCAACTTGCCTACGTTCCACTAAGGGTGTACCGCCAGCGTGTGCCTGTCAGAGTTCTGCTTCGATCAGTTTGAAGTTCGGGTATAGCATACAAGTCATTGTGTACGTACGTTTGATTCCCGGCAAACCGTAAACGTACGAGCCACAGCTCGTTTGTATGCTTTCATACTAAACAACACAGCGATCGAACGGTTTGGTTTGAAACAAACATATGTACAGGTTGAACGATCCGACCGCTGTATGATCGTACGAGTATACATATGTACATACTATAACGAACCGATCGATCAGTTGATCGATCGCGATCATTGCATGTTTATACGATCATTCGAATGTACGAAAAACTTAAAAGTGGTGTTTACAAAAAATCTAATAAAAGAAAAAGGCCGCAGTGAAGTGTGGGAAGTTTTTTGTGAAATTGAAGACGAAAACGGGTGTCAAATTAATGAATTTGTACAATTCGAAAATAATTTTGTTGCCATGCAGTGGTGGGAAAATCATAAAAATGACTTTCCAACTGTTTATAATTTTGCCCTTAAAATATTATCCATTCCAGCTAGCAGTGCAGCAAGTGAGCGCACATTTTCACTTGCTGGTAATATAATAGTCGAAAAGCGCAACCGCTCCTGCGCTTTTTTTAAATTCGGTTTTAAGAAATGAAAATATATTACATAATACGTAAGCACGGAGTTTTTCCTTTTATATATTAATTTTTCTAATTTAATATTAAAAATTAAATAAAAAAGTGTTAATTTAAACAAGAATAAATAAATGAAATAATGCCTAATTTGTATGCACGAATTTTTTCCTTTTATATAATAACTTCTAATTTTCTATTAAAAATGAAATAAAAAAGTATTGATGAAAACAAGAATAAATAAATGAAATAATGCCTAATTTGTATGCACGAATTTTGTCCTTTTATATAATAACTTCTAATTTTCTACTAAAAATGAAATAAAAAAGTATTGATGAAAACAAGAATAAATAAATGAAATAATGCCTAATTTGTATGCACGAATTTTGTCCTTTTATATAATAACTTCTAATTTTCTATTAAAAATGAAATAAAAAAGTATTGATGAAAACAAGAATAAATAAATGAAATAATGCCTAATTTGTATGCACGAATTTTGTCCTTTTATATAATAACTTCTAATTTTCTACTAAAAATGAAATAAAAAAGTATTGATGAAAACAAGAATAAATAAATGAAATAATGCCTAATTTGTATCCACGAATTTTTTCCTTTTATATAATAACTTCTAATTTTCTATTAAAAATGAAATAAAAAAGTATTGATGAAAACAAGAATAAATATATAAAATAATTTATAAAATATATAAAATAAGCGGCTGATCCGCACTCATACAAGGATTACAGAAAAAAAAAAAGAATTGAAAATGCAAGAGAAACGACTTTAAAACTAAATCCAGCATACATACATAAATATATATGTATGTACATACATATATTTATACTCCCATAGTAGGATACACGAACGACACACATATTAAAAATGTACATGATCGTACACCGATCGATCAAACGATCATTTCTGTTTAAGTACAAATCATATACCGATCGATCAAACGATAATTTCTACTTATGTACAAATCATTGGTTTGTACATTTCTTTCCAACCAAACATTTGTTCGTTTGACATCGAACGTACAAAAGCTTTACTCGTATCGCTTATTCGGGTAAACATCATGTGTATGAGTTGCATTGCACTGTGTTAGATCGATGAGCCGAAAACCTTACTCGAAGCAGAACACTGGTGCCTGTGCGCATGCATGGTGATGTTAACCACCGCATACATACCTATGTATGTATGTGCATGTAATTCAACCTGCTTATCACTTAATAGGTAGCTAGTAGTTATATTTTACCAAATCATTATTGTAGCACAATAGACGGTCTAGTAAAATAGATAATACAACTATTTATGTATTTAGGACCAAGGACGATCATTAAGATGAATATATTATGTTATACACATATTATATGTTATGCCTGCGAGCCAGTACCTTTAGTATAAGTTGATATCAGATTCTAAATATGAAATCTGACAGGGAAAAAATTAAATTTTCACTTAAATATTTTCGTGAAACTGGCTGTAAATTTTTAGTAATATTAGATATACTTATTTTATTACGACGGTTTTGAAGTGTACATCCCTATTACATTTGTCAATGAAAGTAAAATTTATAAAAGCATTAAAATAATAGAAAACATTTATTTACTTATTTATGTCCATTAGATGAGTTTTTTTTTAGATATTCTCTCCGGCAACGGAATATGAAAATAGGATGTTTTAGAGTGAGTAAACTGAAAAAAAAAATTTCACTTTTCCAAAAACTGGATGGAGCTACACCGAAAACCGCGCAAATTCCCAGAATTTCAAGGTATGTTTAGATTTATGTCTGAAAAAAGTTAGGATTTTGCACAAGAAAAAAAATTGATACCCACCCATACGAAGAATTAACCGCTAAATCGAATGGCATATTCAGTTTTTTGGTACACTACCCAGGGAAGGTAATAACGCGGCCTAAAGTGACCATTTTCTTTTTTTTCTCATGAATCTTCAACTTCTTGCCCTATACTCTTCCCGAAATCGAACGTTATTTTTTAACTAAATCACACGGTAGGCTGCGTTATTTAATGGGAAAGCGCAGAAATGTATAGCTATTAAAAATCGAATAATATTTGGATGAGCTCATCAAGTTTAAGTGAAGTAAAGTCGGGTATAAAAGGGTAACATACCTTAAAATTTCTCAATTTTTTTTTAAATTTTGCTCTTGAAAACGGTTTTTTGGGTTATTAGTGATTGTTTTATTTTGTTGGATAACTCCACAAATGTAAAAAAAAATTTGGAAGATCGAGACCGTGGATAGCGGAAAAAACCGTGGCCCCGGATGGCGTCACTATTTAATGGTAATGCACTTTTAATGGTAATGCAAAAATGCCCATCCTTGATATATATATATATACATATATATACATCCATATACTAGCATCTTTGATCACACTACAGCCTCACGAAATGTACAAGAACGTCGCGCACACCCCTGCACATATTGCTTGCTGCAGGTATTTTTTTTTTTAAGTAGGGGGAAGCATCAAAAGCCGACAAGTGCGAGACTTCAACCCCCTAAACCTAACCTACTCCCGCCCCAGACAATACTCCTACGGAACCACCGGACAAGGTATTACTTCCTGGGAGTGGGGATTAGACGTTTAAGTCTCCATAATTTAATTGCGGACGGACCGACGCCTACGTTGATCTATTAAACGCAGTTGGTTCATAATTGAGGCTGAGACCTCGCTAACTATATCCCATATAGCAGAGGACTGGCACATCAGTGCAGTCAAATTTTCCACCGTGACAGCTGTTCCTGATATAACCTGTATTCGCCTACGTTCTGCTAAGAATCGAGGACATTCAAAAAACACATGTTCTGCACTTTCTACCTTCCCTGGACATTCAGGACAAAAGGGACTCTCATCTAACTTGAACCTATAAAGGTAAGCCCTAAAGCACCCATGTCCACTAAGGACCTGGGTGAGGTGGAAATTGGGTTCGCCGTGCATTCTATCTACCCAACTGCTAATGTTCGGTATAAGCCTGTATGTCCATCGACCTTTCGATGAGGCTTCCCAGCGTTGCTGCCACATTAGGCGGCACCTTCTTCTTATATCTGCTTTTTCGATGCATGTGATTGGCTTTGTTGCGTTATATAACTCGCACACTTCTCGTACTTGGATATCAATTGGAGACATGTTTGCAAGGACCTCAGCTGCATCGCCAGAGATAGTTCGGAATGCACTTATAACTCGAAGAGCGGCGAGTCGATACACCGACTGTATTCCTTTCACGTAGGACTTACGCTCGAGGGCGTCGATCCACACCGGGGCCGCATAAAGTAACACTGAACTAATTGCTCTTGAAATAAGATGCCGACGGCTTGCGCGCACGCTTCCCTTGTTCGCCATCATTCTTGAGAGTCCACCACACATTTTCATTGCTTTTTCTGCCGCGTTATTGAGATGGTCTTTAAATATTAGCTTGCCATCTAGGATTACTCCCAAGTATTTCAGAGTTGGCTGGGAGATTATCTCGCAGTCTCCAACAGATACACAAATTTCCTCTTGCACTTTCCTTGTACTTACGAGAAGTACCTCAGTCTTATTTTCTGCCAGGCTAAGGTTTAATAGCGTAAACCAGTGACGAATTCGACAAATTGTATCGTTGCAAACGCGTCGGAGGTCTTCAAGATGTTTGGCGACTCCTACGACTATTAAATCGTCTGCGTAAGCGATCAATTTCACGTTTGATGGCTGAGGGAGCTTTTGGACATCATCATACATTACGTTCCATAGCAACGGGCCAAGGACCGAGCCTTGCGGAACTCCGCTAGAAATAGTGTAATTCTTAACGCCTTCGTCAGAATCATATATGAGTACTCTATCAGTGAAATAGCTCAGAATAATGTTCATGAGGTATTGCGGCACCTTGAAATTGCGTAGTGCCCTTATTATGTGGGACCATCCAGCCGAGTTAAAGGCGTTTTTTACATCTAGGGTAATAAGGGCGCAGTACTTTTTTGAGCCCCCTTTCCAACTTTTACCACTAACGGCGATTTTTGCGATATTAATTACCTCTCTTGTGGCATCAATCGTCGATTTGCCTTTTCGAAATCCGAATTGCCTTTCTGAGAGTCCGCCGGCGTTGTGGATAGCGATCTCCAACCGGTTGCATATTAATTTCTCATATATCTTACCAATTGAATCTAGCATGCAAATAGGCCGATAGGACGAAGGTTCATCAGGGGCTTTTTTTGGTTTAAGTATCAAAACTAAGCGTTGGATTTTCCATGGGGTGGGAAAGATAACCTCTGTTATACATGCATTGTACATCGATGCGAACATGCTTACGTTTGAATTTATTGCCTCTTTTAGGGCTTTGTTGGGTATTCCGTCCACCCCAGGCGCTTTTTTATCCTGTAATCTTTTAGTTACCTCCAGGAGTTCTTCTTCTGTTATTAGTGAGGGCCGTTCTTTGGCATAACCTCGTGAAATTTTTAGGGGCTCGTGTTTTGGGAACAAGGTCTCGATTATCTTGAGAAGGAACACTGGACATGTAGGCGGCTGAGTTTCAGACTTGAACTTCGCCATACATACTTTGTAAGCTTTCCCCCATGGGTCGACGTTTGCCTCTTCACAGAGTTTATTAAAACAGCTCTTCTTGCTTTGAGCAATGGCTTTTTTCAATGCTTTTTTGCGCGTTTTGAAGCATTCACGTAGTTCTAATTCTTTATCCCCTCTCTTATTTCTATGGTATCTACGCCGTGCTGCAATACATGATTTTCTGAGCATTGCTATCTCATCATTCCACCAGTATACCGGTCTTCTTTGTTGATGAGAAGAGCCACGGCGCATCGCTGCGTCACATGCTGCGACCAACCTTTTTCCCATATCAGATACCAGGCTTTCAGCATTTCGATGTTTTGGTGGTGATGTGTCCCATGCCAGATTAAATAATTCTCGTACGTACTGGGTGCGGACTAGAGGGTTGTGAAACTTCGGCAACGATCGCCATATGGTCGCTATTGGTGTAGATTTCAGAAACAGGTATACATATGTATGTATGTACATAAATACATAGTTGCCATTATCTATTTTACTAGACCGTCTATTGTGCTACAATAATGATTTGGTAAAATATAACTACTAGCTACCTATTAAGTGATAAACAGATTGAATTACATACACATACATACATAGGTATGT
Source organism: Urophora cardui (assembly GCA_960531455.1). NCBI lineage: Eukaryota > Metazoa > Arthropoda > Insecta > Diptera > Tephritidae > Urophora > Urophora cardui. The sequence goes on from OY482671.1 coordinate 55,030,648, forward strand.
ATGCGGTGGTTAACATCACCATGCATGCCCTAAAAATAAGAATATATTCTTGATTTTAGCATTTTCGAGCTTAACAGACTTTCATAACGTTTTCGGCTTGATTCAAGCCGGCTATACTGAAATTTAGCTTGCTTTTTTCTGAGTGTAGGAATAGGGCAGTGCAATATCGTTTGGTTTCAAAAGTTGACCTTATTTCTGAAACTATTCTATGCACTTGTTCTATCGTACCGTGCTGCTCTCTAAATCCGAATTGGTGACTTGGTATGGTTTCGTGCAGTTCTAAGATGGGCTGGATTTTTTTCAGCAATAATTTTTCGAATAGTTTGGAAAAGATAGAGATTAAGCTTATTGGCCTGTAGGAGCTTACTATTGTCGGGTCTTTGCCTGGTTTTGGGATCATAATAATTTCAGATAGTTTCCATAGATTAGGAAAGTGACATAATCGGAGGATACTATTATAGATGTATAGTAGTTGCTTAATAGCTACTGTGGGAAGAGCTTTTAACATTTCACCTGTTATTCTGTCATACCCTGGTGCTTTCTTATTCTCTATGTCTTTGGATAAAGTTTTATTCAAGTCGTCTAGTTTAAAACCAAGTGGTATTGCTGGTAATTGTGGTGTATTTTCTTGGAGAACATTTTGGCCATCATTTGGAGTAAATACATTTGAAAGATGGGTTGCAAAAGCTATTCCTTTTTCGTGTCACTTCGAGCAAATTCACCATTTTTCATTCGTATTGGAGGATCCTGCTGAACCGGCCGTTTTAGATATTTGAGAGAGCGCCACAAGGAATAATCTGTACAGGATGTGGCCGTGAGGGACTTAATTCTATTTTGAAATTTTGTTTCCCTTTTCTCCTCTGGGAGCATTTGGAGCTCTTTCGTACATTTTTTAAGTTCGTTTTTCAGAGTTGGAGATCGCAACCTTTGCCAGTCTCTCCTAAGTTGCCTTTTCTTGGTAACTAGCTCAACGGACTTTCCTCATTTTTCCTAAAGAAATGTAGTTCATCACTTGCTAAGCCAATATCGCACATTATTAATTTTTCTCTATCCTCAGGCGTTTTCATTGACCGGTGGAAAGTGGGTTCTATTACGCCCATTTTTAAATCAGGCAACAAAAATGACGTTCGAAATTATCGCCCAATATCAAAGCTCAGTGTTTTCTCGAAAATTTTTGAGAAAGTGGTAAAAGAGAAAATGTTTTTTTCAGTTAAGGAATTAATTGTCCCAAACCAACATGGTTTTGTCCGAAACCGCTCCACAGTTACTAATTTATCTGTTTTCTCAGAATATTGTATAGCAGCGTTTAAGAGTGGATATCAGATCGACACCATATATACTGATTTCTCCAAAGCCTTCGACAGGGTGTCGCATAAGTTTCTGTTATATAAGCTCAAATGTTTAGGGTTTCACTCAGTTTTTCTGTCATGGCTGGCCTCGTATCTGACAAACAGGGAATCTTATGTGGAAATAGAAAAAACCAAATCATACACTTTTGTGGCTACGTCAGGAGTACCCCAAGGTAGTATCCTTGGTCCTCTCTTGTTCGTTCTATTTGTGAATGATATCCACACGTGTTTTAATTTTTCTCATTTTTTACTATATGCTGATGATCTGAAAATGTATAGTAGAATTACGTGCTTGCAAGATGCCATATTACTGCAAAACGAATTAAATAATTTGAGTGAGTGGAGTATTAGGAACAAGTTATCCCTCAATATAAGAAAATGTTTCCATATGACCCTTTCTAAAGGTCAAAATCGTATCAACACAAGTTACTCTATCCTAAATACGCAGTTGGCTATAGTAGAGGAGTTTTCAGATCTAGGGGTTGTTTTTGATTCTCGCTTCACTTTCGTAAGTCATGTGAACTGCATTGTGCCTAAAGCTTACTCTAATCTTGCATTTCTGAAGCGCTACGCCAAGGATTTTAAAGACCCTTACACAAGGAAATCGCTGTTTGCTTGCCTAGTTCGCTCTAAGTTGGAGTACGCCTCAATAATCTGGAACCCTTATTATTCTACACATTCTGATAGAATAGAGCGTGTGCAACGAAATTTTACTCGTTTTGCCCTTCTGCCTCTTAGGTTTGCTGACCCCTTTCCATCTTATCATTCACGCTGTCTTCTCATCAATTTAAATTCCCTTGCTAATAGACGCATGATCCAGTCCCTAATGTTCTTCTTTGATGTCATTAACGGCTCAATTGACTGTCAGCCACTTCTTGAGAAGATCTATATAAATGTACCTTCGAGGATGTTACGTTTTTTCTACCCTCTTCATGTTGATGTAGTGAAGTCAAATTATTTTAATTATGCACCTATATCGAGAATCGCTAGTGAGATGAATAGAATATATCAAAAATTAGATCTTGATTTCGCCATGCCTCGATCTCAATTTATCTCTAAGATATCTTCATACTATCAGTGACTCAGGTCTTTGAATTTTGTTGAACAAAAATTATTTATTATATACGTACAAATTAACAAAATTATTAAACAGCGTCAATATTAATTTTTGACTGGGTCCCTTCTGGCCCAAAATGTATTAAAATAGTGTCAAATTTAATTTTTGACTGGGTCCTTTCTGGCCATTAGTGTCCTTTAAGGCACACTCGCCCCTTAATGGGTATATCACTCCCTACTGAGTGAGTCTAATTTTGTAATTTTGTATTTTATTGTTTGCAAAAATGTATATGCATATTTTTGTACATTTATGTGTTCACTTAATATTAAAAAATCAAATGAAAATGAAAATAAAAATTGTATCTAAAATTGTATCTAGTCTGTAAGATTTTTTGTAATCATAGACTGAATAAACTGAAATTGAAATTGAAAATTGAAAATTGAAATTGATATCGTTTTCATTGAAAGAACTAAAGCTTTGCTGCTGGGTTGTGTCGGGACGTAATGGCGTTGAAACCTTTGCTGCCACTTGCAGTAAGTTTGTGAAGTCAATTATCGCATATTCCACTTCGGCGGCTGATTTAAGTCTCACATTTGGATTAATATGCGAACTTATAAATTTTCTGTACTTCAGCCAATTCGTAAATCTATTAGTTAAGCTTGGGTTCAGTTCGTTTAAAGTTGGAAGGGTTTTCATAGATATGACGCAAGGAGAGTGATCAGACGATAGGTCAAAAAGTGATTCTATCTGAAGTATATCCCGATCGAGGCCGCGAGTTACCCCAAAATCTATGAGGTCGGCAGTTTTGCTCCTATCAGTGGGCCAATATGTTGGCTGCCCTGTTGATTAACCTAGATCCCCAAAAAGTATGCTTAGCATTGTAATCACCTGCTGCCAAATATCTCGTGCCTAACTTGGAAAAGAATTCAGTAAATTGGTACTCTGTTATATTAAAACGGGGAGGACAGTATATTGCAGATACAGTTAAGCAGCCAGAACTATCATCTACGTACACTGATGTTGAGTGTATATACTCTTTGCAATATTCTTCTAAAACGTGGTGCTTAATCCTCTTTCTTATAAGTATACCGGTTCCCCCTCTAGCTTTTCCTTCAGGGTGCTTAGTATTATAGAACATATACCCAGTGGCGTAGCTAGAGAATTTTTCGGGGGGGGGGGGGGTCACAGCCAATGTAAAAAATTTACCAAAATTAAAATTACCAAAAAAAAAACTACAATTTTTTTTACAAATGATAAAAATCGCTAGCTTAGAATGCAAATTGTGTAAGTCCTTTTTTAAAACATTGTAGGAGAGACAAAAAACAAAAAAAAATTCGAAATGAAAAAAAATTTCTGTTCATATAAATATTTTGGACTTACACAATTTTTTTCGCTTTTTGGACTTACACAATTTGCGTATCACTGAATAACAACGAGTAGAAATATGACAAGTATCTCAGACTTGTTTAGCGCGGTGCGTATTTGATTTTTCTAGCGTTCTACATAAAAATACACTTTTTCATAAAAGTGGACTTACACAGTTTGCACTCTAAGCTAGCGAAATGTAATTTTTTCAGACTATAATTTAACATTTTAGTACACAAATATCGCTTATAATACATATATCAAACTCTTAAGGCCCTTGGCCACTTAAAATCTTGCATGTTAAGAAGTGTATACATATGTGTGAGTGTCGGGTGATTGACGCAAATATCTAAAAGATTTGATTCTCATCAACGCGAGCCCGAACAAGAACGTGTAGCACGACGACTGCCGATTGCACTAACACACACAAAAAAACTCACACATACACACTGCTTGACATGCCAGATTGTCAGTTGCCAAGGGCCTTTAACTATAATTCAAAAGTAAGTCTCATATTCTCTTCTGGAAATCTACGCGCATAGGTAGATTTTCAAGTTTTATGCGCCCAAAATTGAATTTTGTAAAATTGTTACAATTACAGAAAAAAACATACCCACATATTGGAAATAGAATGGGGAACAATAATTCATCGCTTTTTTCCCGACCCCATACTCTGCACTTGCCCCAGATGGTCGTAACTTAGCATATCTAAAGTTAATTTTTTTGTTTTTTTCTTACATATTTTTAAGTGCTAGTTTCAACTTGAATATTTATTATTTAAAGCATTTCATTTAAGTAATCGTGATGAATCCTAAAGGTTCAAGTAATTATTAACACTTTTCAATAATATCCAATAATTCTAAGTTTATAGTTTTAAGCTTTTAAAGTTGGGATATTTAAAAAAAAATTATCACTCTTTTTCATGTTAAAAATTGGTTTTGTTATGTTGCTCTGTCAGACTCAGTCAAATTAACCCTCGGACATGATATCTAGTACAATTAGTAGTTAGCCGACAAAAAATTACGTCGCACAAAGCCGCACTTCACTACTAGATACAGGGTTTTTCATATGTACCTACAATAATTTTCTTTTTGTGCTTTATATTTAGTTTTAATGTTTATATTTCTAATGCATATCTTGGTTAATGTAGGTTATGCTCGAAAGTAACCCAGATTATTGTTAACTTTTTAGGCAGTATTTTTAGTATTTCCAATTTTTCAAAGTTAAGTACTTATCATAAAAAGGGGCTAAGAATTATAAAGCTACATTTTTTAGAAGATTTTTGAGTATGCAATTTTGCAGCTCATTCAATTGTAATATAATAATATGCAACATTCAACTTTTTGAAAAATTTCATTGGCTTTTCGGAAATTTTAATTGGAACGGTCTCACGTACATATAACGCAAACACCCTACAGAAAAAAATTACTGAAATCGACGGAAATTTTTGCAGCATTGAGAATAGCACTTTTTACACTAAAATTGGTTGGCTACATAACAGTACACTTAGAAATCTCCTCAAAATCTTCTATAAATTCTGGACGCGCTTTGAAATTTTTAATCCACTTTTAGAAATTTCTACGATTTTTCGGATTTTTCCATAAGCTTAGAAATCCTGCTTAAGGCGATTTTTATTGAAAAATTGTTTACATTTTTAAACGAAAATAAGAGAGTCAAATTTTCGACAGAACTGTTTGAAATAAATTTAAAAACTCTGGCGTATGATTTTTTTTTTTGAGTCACTGTATATATTTTTCAATAAAATCGACTTTTAACTAGAGCCCTAGATACCCGGGTATCGAGCAATTCGATCTGATCGTTTTTGTTTGAAGCCCGTTTGTTGTTCAAATGCCCGTACAAACATTCGAGCATTCGAGCTTACAAACAAAAAAAATGTGTATCGGAAAAACAAAAATAAAAAAAACTACATTGAAAAGAAAAAAAAAAAAATAATAAACAAAAGAAAAAAACAAACTTCGAATTGTTCAAATGCCCGTACAAACATACGGGTAATAAACAAACAAACAACTCTTCGAGCATTTGAACAACAACTGTTCGGGCTACTCGAAAATGTTCAAAAAAAAAAAAATCGAGAGCTCTACTTTTAACACAAATTATTAAAATTTTGCATTAAACAAGCAATTTGAAATAGATGTACACAATAAAATATTTCTACCTATGTGCTACGGTTATAAATAATAATTTTCTTATATAATTTAGTTTTTTAATATTCCATTTTGACAGACATTAAGTAAAATCTCAAGTTCAGATACTCTTATACATTGCATATTTATTCCCATTGTAGTTTATACTAATATTATTTGATTAAGATGATAAGTAATTGAAAGAAAATTTGAAATTTAAATAATTGGCGTTACTTTTCTGTTATTAGCATGTTAATAACAGCAATACCGTATAATAATTGTAGCGTTTGTTGAGCCGTAGGGAAGTGCAGGAACCGTAGGAATTTTACCACAAAAGAGCGAATATAAGTACAAAGAATGTAAATTGTGGTAAAATTCCTGCGGTTCTTGCACTTTCCTACGGCTCAACAAACGCTACAATTATTATACGGTATTGCTGTTATTAACATGCTAATAACAGAAAAGTAACGGGTTTGTCCCCAAAACCCCCCACCCCCGTTACTACGCCACTGCATATACCCATCAATATTAAAATTATTAAACACAGTCAGATGGGTTTCAGACACTAACATTATGTCAATTTGGTGATTTTCCAGGAAAACATGGAGTTCATTGCGATGTTGGCCTATGCCGTTAGCATTCCAGAAACCTATATTGAAACAATTCATGGTCTTGACAAAATTGTTTGAAGTAGGAGGTTTTGATTCCTAATCAATTCTTGCATCATGTTTTGCATTGACTTCATATGGTCCTGCATCATATGAACAAAGCTATTTAGAGTATTTTCGAGTGATGTTGTTGGAGTGGAATCGTTTTGGATTTCGTTCTGTTGTGTGCCTCTTAAGACTTGGGCGTATGAGTATGTTCCCAGATTTCTCTGCGGAGCTGTATTAGTAGTTGGTTTTGGCACATTTTGAGGTTGTGGGACCGGGACATTTTTAGGTTTTTTGCTACCTTTCTCTTTTAACGAAATGTATACTGGGCAACCCCTATAATTAGCAGTGTGATTTTCACCGCAGTTACTGCACTTCTTATTTTCTGGGTTTGCTTTAGGTTTCTCGCACTCTTTGGAGCTGTGCAAATTTCCGCAAATTACACATACGCTAGGTAATGTGCAATATCGTTTTGTATGCCCGAACTCCTGACAATTATGGCATTGTACGGGGCCCACACGTTTATGCGGTTCTTCCACAGAGATTCTTCGGTGTAGAAGATAACGTAATTTGTAAATGGGATGCACTTCTCCCTTCTTTAAAAGCTGGAAATCTGGCTCGATTTCAACCCTGAACATCGGTTGCGGTATGCTGGCTTTATTTTTGATATTGTAAACATATCTAACTTTAAAGCCTTCCTCGTTTAATGCAGTCTCTATTTCTGCCGGGCTTACGGAACTTTCTATTTCTTTTAGTACAACTGACAAGCCACGGCTACTTTTTAGCTGATAGGTATAGAAATTTTTCTTCTTGTTTTCAAATTCTTTAGTTATTTTGCGAAAATAATCCTCACTATAAGTTTGAATTTTAACTTCCTGTATATTGCCTTTTTTTATAGGTACGACATGGAAGTTTTTAGGACCTACTAGCTCAACCAGTTTGCTTACCAATGCATTAGAGCTTTGTTCTCGTAGGTAAATTGGAGGGGGCTTGGGGCTTTTTTGTGGCTTTTCGACTTGAATATTTTGAGATTCAGCGAGCACACTGAATCTGTTGTCGCCCAATGTTATTTTCGGTGCCTCTTTTGTTGCCTCTGTTGGCAGGTCACCTTTGATCAATTTGGAGGGATTCGATTTCCCATTTTTTTCTGGCGTTCGCTTTCTTTTTATACGGATATAGCGATCCAAGCCAGTTTGCACATTTATTTTCTTGGCGTTTTTATTTGCCATTTTTATGGTATCGCCAGCTTTATTTTGAGCTCCAGCTGCGGAAGTACTTGCTAGAGGCTCTGGGAATTGAGGGTAAGTAATTTGGACACTCGGGGAACAAGACCGTGCCCTTGGTTCAATTGCCGTTTTTTTCTTTTCCGGCTTTTTCATTTATATCAAACGATTTAAATGTGAAATACGCATTGCGCACGCGATCGTTTGAAGAAGTGCCTGGGGCACTCATATGCATATGTACATATGTATTTTATTTTATTTAGTTAATTTTATTTGTTTTAATTTATTTTATTCTATTATATTATATTATATTATATACTTTTTGGTTGCTTGTTCTTCCGACAGGGTAGGAATATGATGTATTGTGGAACGATCCTCCGTCATCCCTTGTCAAGTTTGGTTTGGAGACAAACCGGTTTCGGCTAATATGCGCCATCTTCAGTGTCTTTTTTCGTTCTGAGTTATTTTGTGTAAGTTCGATAGTACTTATAGTAACTAACTTTCATCGTTTGGTCACGTACTTCGTGTTCGTGTGATGTGTTCGTGTGTTCGTGCATTCGTGCGTTCGGGCGACGTGCATGCGTGTGTGCGTGCGAGTCTGTGCGTTTAGGTATGTAAATCTATTTTTGTATCCTCATTAAACAGGCAGGTAAAAGTCCGTTATTGTCCTCTTGTGTGTTGTTTTGTTTATGTCGGTTTTAGGTTTTCTGTCCTCTTTTCGGTATAATAGCTTAAGCGGTTCAAATAATGTATCTGATGCGGTGTTTATTTGTTCATTTATTATTTTACCTACGAATGTCTTCTGTTTGTATATCTCCATATTTTCCAATACGTTAAGTCGTTTTCCCTTGTGTTGTATGTGGAGAATTTTAGCTGTTTTTCCTATTTTCATGGGTGAACATCTGTTTTCTGCCATGTGGTTGGCGAAATTTGATTCCACTGTCGTTGATGATTTCCTTATTTTCTTATTGTAATCTCTTACGTGTTCTCGATATCTCGTCTTGATTTGGCGTCCTGTTTGTCCTATATAGCTATTTTGGCATTCGCAAGTCAATTTGTATACGCCTTGTTTGTCAAAGGGGTCTTCCTTGTTAATGTTGTTTCGTAGAAGTTTTTCCATGCTGTTCCTCGCTTTAAATGCTACATTAATGTTATATTTTTGGAAAACTTTAGCCAAATTGTAAGATGTTGCTCCGGTATATGATAAGACTGCCCATTTCTTCTCTACCTTTTCTTTGTTTTCCGATTTCCTTGAAGTTATGTTTTTCTGTATTTTCTTCACCAAACTTTTTTGATATCCGTTGTTCTCCGCGATTGTGTATATTGTGCTGAGTTCCTTGTTGTAAGCTTCCTTTTCTAACGGGGTCCGTTCAAGTCGTGTTAATAAATGTCTGAAAGCGGCATTCTTGTGTTGTTGAGGATGGCTAGATTTATTGTGTATTACTGTATCCGTTGCTGTGGGTTTTCTGTATATTTCGTAAGTAAATTTGTTAGTCTCTTTGTTTATTTTAATTGTGAGGTCTAAGTAGTTGAGTTTTCCATTTTTCTCTGCATCCCTGGTGAATTTTATATTTTTGTGTTGGCCGTTGAGGTATTCCAAAATTTTTTCTTCTTTATTTTCCGTTATGAGGCAGATGATGTCGTCTACATACCTGGCATAAAAATTTACCCCCAGATTTTTCGCCAGTTCTTCCATATAACTTTCCTCCAAATGTTGCATAAATACTTCCATAAGGATGGCTGATGTGGGGTTACCCATTCCCAGTCCGTGAGTTTGTCTGTATATTTTATTGTCAAATTTGAAATAATTCTGGTCCAGGGTTACTTTCAGTGTGTTTACGATCTCTGTTGCAATGTCTCTGTTCGTTTTTTCTGTCAATATTTTAGTTAGAGTTTTTAGTGCTTCTGTCAGTGGTATCGAAGGATATAGGTCTTTCACGTCAAACGATACCAGTTTCGAGTCCTTAGGTACGTTCAGGTTGTTCAGTTTTTCGACTAGTTCCGTCGTGTTCTTGATTGTGTATTTATTGGATAGGTCTAGTTTCTCGGTTAGTAGCTTGTTTAAGTGTTTTGATAGTCTATATCCTGGTGCCGACTTATGGTTTACTATTGGTCGCATAGGTGTTCCTGCTTTGTGGATTATAGGTAGTGCGATCAGTGACGGGGCCGATGGATTCATTGCCGTGAGAGTGTAGGTCATCTTGTTGTCTATTATATTCTTTGCTTGTTTTATTGCACGCTTTATTGCCATTTGGTATTCTTCCGTTGGGTCTTTCCTTATCACTCGACAGCCCATTTCTTTGATGAGTTGACCCGTTTTTGCGGTGTATTCCTCTTCGTCCATTAGCACCGTTGTATTTCCTTTGTCTGCTTTTGTTGCTATCACCTTATTATCGATTAGTTTCTTCCTTAATACTTTTGCCGTTTTATTGTCGTCCGTTGCCATTTCATTTCCAGCAGCTTTTATACTCTTTTCGATTATGCGTCTGCATAGATGCCTTGCGTGCTCCTGTTCTTCGTTTGGTACTAGTGATATGGCCATCTCCGTGTCTGCAATAGTGTTCTCTACGTCTTTTTTTCTATCGTAGCTTTCGATATTGTACTTCAAACCTTTTTGTAGTAGCTCTGTTTCTTTGGCGTTGATGGAAAGATTTGTTAAGTTAACAAATCTTGGATGGAATGATGTTTTGTTCCGTTGTGAGCCTTTTTTGTTGTTGTTTTGTTTTGTGTCAAGGTCCTCCAGTTTTTTGCTGAGTTTTTTGTATTTGTGTTCCATGGCCTTTTTGATCTCCTCCTTTATAGTGTCTAACGTTTCCATAAGGCAACTAACTAAGTTGTTTTCCATCAGCTCCAGATGGATGCGTAGTAGTTCCTCATTTATGCGCTCCTTCTTTGCGTGTTGGTTCCTGATCTCGCATCTGAGGAAGCTGTTCTCTGCTTTCCGTATAATTTTGCGTTTATCCTCGCTGTTCACTTTGTGCCATATTTGCGCGTATTTTGGAATGAGTTTGGTCTTTAGAGATTCCTTATTAAACCATATGTTGGCTTTTGTGTTGTGTATTTTCTGTAGCCGCCTTTTGTAAGCTGTCAGTAGAATATTTGTCCGGATTTGATGTGCCTGACTGGCATTATTAATAACTTTTTGGTTGCTTGTTTTTCCGACAGGGTAGGAATATGATGTATTGTGGAACGATTTTCCGTCATCCCTTGTCAAGTTTGGTTTGGAGACAAACCGGTTTCGGCTAATATGCGCCATCTTCAGTGTCTTCTTTCGTTCTGAGTTATTTTCTTTAAGTTCGATAGCATTTATAATAACTAACTTCCGTCGTTTTGTTCAGGTACTTCGTGTTCATGTGATGTGTTCGTGCATTCGTGCGTTCGGGTGACGTGTGTGTGTGTGTGAGTCTGTGTTGTGTGTTTAGGTATGCAAATCTATTTTTTTTGTCATATTTTCATTATTGTACCCTCATTAACCAAGTAGGTAAAAGTCCGTTATTGTCCGTTTGTGTGTTGTTTTGTTTATGTCGGTTTTAGGTCTTTTGTCCTCTTTCGGGTATATTAGCTTAAGCGGTTCAAATAATGTATCCGATGCGGTGTTTATTTGTTCATTTATTATTTTACCTACGAATGTTTTTTGTTTGTATATCTCCATATTTTCTAATATGTTAAGTCGTCTTCTTTTATGCTGTATGTGGAGAATTTTAGCTGTTTTTCCTATTTTCATGGGTGTACACTTGTTTTCTGCCATGTGGTTGGCGAAATTTGATTCCACTGTCGTTGATGATTTTCTTATTTTCTTATTGTAATCCCTTATGTGTTCTCGATATCTCGTCTTGATTTGGCGTCCTGTTTGTCCTATATAACTATTTTGGCATTCGCAAGTCAATTTGTATACGCCTTGTTTGTCAAAGAGGTCTTCCTTGTTAATGTTGTTTCGTAGAAGTTTTCCCATATTGTTCGTCGTTTTAAATGCTGCATTAATGTTATATTTTTGGAAAACTTTAGCCAACTTGTAAGATGTTGCTCCGGTATATGATAGGACTGCCATTTCTTCTCTTCTTTTTCTTTGGTTTCTGACTTTCTAGAATTTATGTTTTTTTGTATTTTCTTCACTAAACTTTTTTGATATCCGTTGTTCTCTGCGATTGTGTATATTGTGCTCAGTTCCTTGCTGTAAGCTTCTTTTTCTAACGGGGTTCGTTCAAGTCGTGTTAATAAATGTCTGAAAGCGGCGTTCTTGTGCTGTTGAGGATGGTTAGATTTATTGTGTATTATTGTATCTGTTGCTGTGGGTTTTCTCTATATTTCGTAAGTAAATTTGTTAGTCTCTTTGTTTATTTTAATTGTTAGGTCCAGGTAGTTGATTTTTCCATTTTTCTCTGTATCCATAGTGAATTTTATATTTTTGTGTTGGCTGTTGAGGTGCTCCAAAATTTGTTCTTCTTTATTTCCCGATATTAGGCAGATGATGTCATCTACATACCTGGCATAAAAATTGACACCCAAATTTGCCGTCAGTTCTTCCATATAAATTTCCTCCAAATGTTGCATAAATACTTCCATAAGGATAGCTGATGTGGGGCTACCTATGCCTAGTCCGTGAGTTTGTCTGTATATTTTATTGTCAAATTTAAAATAATTCTGGTCCAGGGTTATTCTCAGCGTATTTACTATCTCTGTAGCAATGTCTTTGTTCGTTTTCTCTGTCAGTATTTTAGTTAAAGTTTTTAGTGTTTCTGTCGTTGGTATCGAAGGGTATAGGTCTTTCACGTCAAACGATACCAGTTTCGAGTCCTTAGGTACGTTCAGGTTGTTCAGTTTTTCGACTAGTTCCGTCGTGTTCTTGATTGTGTATTTATTGGATAGGTCTAGTTTCTCGGTTAGTAGCTTGTTTAAGTGTTTTGATAGTCTATATCCTGGTGCCGACTTATGGTTTACTATTGGTCGCATAGGTGTTCCTGCTTTGTGGATTTTAGGTAGTGCGATCAGTGACGGGGCCGATGGATTCATTGCCGTGAGAGTGTAGGTCATCTTGTTGTCTATTATAATCTTTGCTTGTTTTATTGCACGCTTTATTGCCATTTGGTATTCTTCCGTTGGGTCTTTCCTTATCACTCGACAGCCCATTTCTTTGATGAGTTGACCCGTTTTTGCGGTGTATTCCTCTTCGTCCATTAGCACCGTTGTATTTCCTTTGTCTGCTTTTGTTGCTATCACCTTATTATCGATTAGTTTCTTCCTTAATACTTTTGCCGTTTTATTGTCGTCCGTTGCCATTTCATTTCCAGCAGCTTTTATACTCTTTTCGATTATGCGTCTGCATAGATGCCTTGCGTGCTCCTGTTCTTCGTTTGGTACTAGTGATATGGCCATCTCCGTGTCTGCAATAGTGTTCTCTACGTCTTTTTTTCTATCGTAGCTTTCGATATTGTACTTCAAACCTTTTTGTAGTAGCTCTGTTTTTTTGGCGTTGATTGGAAGATTTGTCAAGTTAACAAATCTTGGATGGAAAGATGTTTTTTCCTGCTGTGGGCCTTTTTTGTTGTTGTTTTGTTTTGTGTCAAGGTCCTCCAGTTTTTTGCTGAGTTTTTTGTATTTGTGTTCCATGGCCTTTTTGATCTCCTCCTTTATAGTGTCTAACGTTTCCATAAGGCAACTAACTAGGTTGTTTTCCATCAGCTCCAGATGGATGCGTAGTAGTTCCTCATTTATGCGCTCCTTCTTTGCGTGTTGGTTCCTGATCTCGCATCTGAGGAAGCTGTTCTCTGCTTTCCGTATAATTTTGCGTTTATCCTCGTTTTTCATTTTGTGTCCTATTTGCGCGTATTTTGGAGTGAGTTTGGTCTTTAGACATTCCTTATTAAACCATATGTTGGCTTTTGTGTTGTGTATTTTCTGTAGCCGCCTTTTGTAAGCTGTCAGTAGAATATTTGTCCGGATTTGATGTGCCTGACTGGCATTATTAATAACTTTTTGGTTGCTTGTTTTTCCGACAGGGTAGGAATATGATGTATTGTGGAACGATTTTCCGTCATCCCTTGTCAAGTTTGGTTTGGAGACAAACCGGTTTCGGCTAATATGCGCCATCTTCAGTGTCTTCTTTCGTTCTGAGTTATTTTCTGTAAGTTCGATAGCATTTATAATAACTAACTTCCGTCGTTTTGTTCAGGTACTTCGTGTTCATGTGATGTGTTCGTGCATTCGTGCGTTCGGGTGACGTGTGTGTGTGTGTGTGAGTCTGTGTTGTGTGTTTAGGTATGCAAATCTATTTTTTTTGTCATATTTTCATTATTGTACCCTCATTAACCAAGTAGGTAAAAGTCCGTTATTGTCCGTTTGTGTGTTGTTTTGTTTATGTCGGTTTTAGGTCTTTTGTCCTCTTTCGGGTATATTAGCTTAAGCGGTTCAAATAATGTATCCGATGCGGTGTTTATTTGTTCATTTATTATTTTACCTACGAATGTTTTTTGTTTGTATATCTCCATATTTTCTAATATGTTAAGTCGTCTTCTTTTATGCTGTATGTGGAGAATTTTAGCTGTTTTTCCTATTTTCATGGGTGTACACTTGTTTTCTGCCATGTGGTTGGCGAAATTTGATTCCACTGTCGTTGATGATTTTCTTATTTTCTTATTGTAATCCCTTATGTGTTCTCGATATCTCGTCTTGATTTGGCGTCCTGTTTGTCCTATATAACTATTTTGGCATTCGCAAGTCAATTTGTATACGCCTTGTTTGTCAAAGAGGTCTTCCTTGTTAATGTTGTTTCGTAGAAGTTTTCCCATATTGTTCGTCGTTTTAAATGCTGCATTAATGTTATATTTTTGGAAAACTTTAGCCAACTTGTAAGATGTTGCTCCGGTATATGATAGGACTGCCCATTTCTTCTCTTCTTTTTCTTTGGTTTCTGACTTTCTAGAATTTATGTTTTTTTGTATTTTCTTCACTAAACTTTTTTGATATCCGTTGTTCTCTGCGATTGTGTATATTGTGCTCAGTTCCTTGCTGTAAGCTTCTTTTTCTAACGGGGTTCGTTCAAGTCGTGTTAATAAATGTCTGAAAGCGGCGTTCTTGTGCTGTTGAGGATGGTTAGATTTATTGTGTATTATTGTATCTGTTGCTGTGGGTTTTCTGTATATTTCGTAAGTAAATTTGTTAGTCTCTTTGTTTATTTTAATTGTTAGGTCCAGGTAGTTGATTTTTCCATTTTTCTCTGTATCCATAGTGAATTTTATATTTTTGTGTTGGCTGTTGAGGTGCTCCAAAATTTGTTCTTCTTTATTTCCCGATATTAGGCAGATGATGTCATCTACATACCTGGCATAAAAATTGACACCCAAATTTGCCGTCAGTTCTTCCATATAAATTTCCTCCAAATGTTGCATAAATACTTCCATAAGGATAGCTGATGTGGGGCTACCTATGCCTAGTCCGTGAGTTTGTCTGTATATTTTATTGTCAAATTTAAAATAATTCTGGTCCAGGGTTATTCTCAGCGTATTTACTATCTCTGTAGCAATGTCTTTGTTCGTTTTCTCTGTCAGTATTTTAGTTAAAGTTTTTAGTGTTTCTGTCGTTGGTATCGAAGGGTATAGATCCTTCACGTCAAATGATACCAGTTTTGAGTCCTTGGGTACGTTCAGGTTGTTCAGTTTGTTGACTAGTTCCGTCGTGTTTTTGATTGTGTATTTATTGGATAGGTCTAGTTTCTCGGTTAGTAGCTTGTTTAGGTGTTTTGATAGTCTATATCCTGGTGCAGACTTATGGTTTACTATTGGTCGCATAGGTGTTCCTGCTTTGTGGATTTTAGGTAGTGCGATCAGTGACGGGGCCGATGGATTCATTGCCGTGAGAGTGTAGGTCATCTTGTTGTCTATTATATTCTTTGCTTGTTTTATTGCACGCTTTATTGCCATTTGGTATTCTTCCGTTGGGTCTTTCCTTATCACTCGACAGCCCATTTCTTTGATGAGTTGACCCGTTTTTGCGGTGTATTACTCTTCGTCCATTAGCACCGTTGTATTTCCTTTGTCTGCTGTTGTTGTTATTATTTTATTCTCTCTTAGTTTTTTCCTCAATTCTTTTAACGTTTTATATTCATTTGCTACCATTTTCTTTCCATCAGCTTTTATGCTCTTTTCGATTATGGGTCTGCATAAATGCCTTGCGTGCTCCTGTTCCTCGTTTGGTATTAGTGATATGGCCACCTCCGTGTCCGCAATGGTGTTCTCCACGTCTTTTTTCCTATCGTAGCTTTCGATGTTGTTTTTCAAACCTTTTTGTAGTAGCTGTGTTTCCTTGGCGTTGATTGGAAGATTTGTCAAGTTAACAAATCTTGGATGGAAAGATGTTTTTTCCTGCTGTGGGCCTTTTTTGTTGTTGTTTTGTTTTGTGTCAAGGTCGTCCAGTTTTTTGTTGAGTTTTTTATACTTGTTTTCCATGGCTCCTTTGATCTCTTCCTTTATTGCATCTAACGTTTCCAGAAGGGAACTGACTGGAATGATTCCCATTAGCTCCAGGTGGATGCATAGTAATTCCTGATTCATGCGCTCCTTCTTTGCGTATTGGTTCCTGATCTCGCATCTAATGAAGCTGTTCTCCGCTTTCCTTATAATTTTGCGTTTATCCTCGTTTTTCATTTTGTGTCCTATTTGCGCGTACACACATACAACACAAGGGAAAACGACTTAACGTATTGGAAAATATGGAGATATACAAACAGAAGACATTCGTAGGTAAAATAATAAATGAACAAATAAACACCGCATCAGATACATTATTTGAACCGCTTAAGCTATTATACCGAAAAGAGGACAGAAAACCTAAAACCGACATAAACAAAACAACACACAAGAGGACAATAACGGACTTTTACCTGCCTGTTTAATGAGGATACAAAAATAGATTTACATACCTAAACGCACAGACTCGCACGCACACACGCATGCACGTCGCCCGAACGCACGAATGCACGAACACACGAACACATCACACGAACACGAAGTACGTGACCAAACGATGAAAGTTAGTTACTATAAGTACTATTGAACTTACACAAAATAACTCAGAACGAAAAAAGACACTGAAGATGGCGCATATTAGCCGAAACCGGTTTGTCTCCAAACCAAACTTGACAAGGGATGACGGAGGATCGTTCCACAATACATCATATTATATTATATTATATTTTATTATATTTTCGAATGTGAATCGAAATAAATAAACATTTATTTTTTATTAAATTTGTATCTACAAACATACCTATTTAAACGGTTTTATTTAGCTCACCCCGTTTGTTTTATTATTTATTCTTGGGTCAAATTTAGTAATTCAAATTTCACCCTCTTCCTGTCAACCGATTAATCTGAAATTTTGTACGCATGTATAACCCCGATGACAATGCAATATTATGAAAAAAAAAAAATTCCGATAGGTGGCGCGTGGGTCGCTATATTTACAAAAATCGCATTTATGGTCCGATTTGGCTGAAATTCGGAACATGTATTACTACCTTGAAAAGAAATATTTTCTTAAAAATGCGAAATAAAAACTAAAAACTAGAAAATAAAAATAGGTAAAAAACTTTTTAAGTTAAACGGTTTTATGTTATACATACATTGCAATGTTTAAGATAAATGTACTAAAAACCAAAAAATAATAAAATAGATACAGTGGTGAGAATTATAAACATTTGCATAGACTAGACTAAAATAAAACCGAGGGGCACGTCAATTGTCTACAAATTATCGACTTAATGTGCGATAGAAGAACCGTTTAATTCGTCGTTAGGCAGTTGGCCCGCAGACGGTGAGGAAATTACTTACTATTTTCTTGCTCATGGAAATTCCAATAGTTATACACTCCATGTTAATAAAAGAGATGTTTCAACTAGTTTATCGTTGGACATTCACACGAGGAATGGTTTCACTGCTCGTAGTTTGTCTTTAATCGACAAAACATATGATAAAAGTACTACTCGCTCACCACTATGAAACCCTAAAACTCGCTTATAATCGAGCTTGCTAGCTTTTTTCCACATTCTAGCCCTACTTATCACACGTCCATCGTTGTCGGTTGAACAACTGCCTAATTATAGTGTAACATTACAAAACAAACATTTTAATCAACGATTGTAGACAATTGACGTGCCCCACGGTTTTATTTTAGTCTAGTCTATGCAAATGTTTATAATTCCCACGACTGTATCTATTTTATTATTTTTTGGTTTTTAGTACATTTATCTTAAACATTGCAATGTATGTATAACATAAAACCGTTTAACTTAAAAAGTTTTTTTTACCTATTTTTATTTTAATATAACGTCTATTTTCATGCTATAAAATCTGATATAATTAAATTATCATCAACACACGAAGTTGTGAAAACTTTTTGAATTTTGCCATACTGTTCAATTTTAAGCACACTACTACATGCTCACGTTTGCGGTGGTGCCCATGCTTGGCTTTAATGGAAAAGCAATAGGAGATATTTGGCCGCGTTGATTTTGATCTGAGCGTAAACTGGGCCAATGCATATAAAAGAGAGAGAGCGCTTTTAAATTAAAGCGACTCTTCAACTGTGTTTACGATATTTGTAAACATTTTTACGATATCTATTTCTCTTAACTAAAAACTTTTTTATTAATTATAAACAAATTAAATAATTTATAAAAAAAATTATATGACTGTGCACTGCTCCTGACTCATACTAACACATACATATCAATTTATGTGGATACTAGCTGTACCCGGCCAAGCTTTGCTGTGGCCCACTTCCTATTATAGGCATTAGAAGCGAAAACTGACACACTTTAAAATAAGTTGGAAGTATCTAGAAACCGAGCTTTCCTCAGGCTGCACCACTCAGCAAAAGTCAGATAACTTAAAAAGAATAGAGGGAAAAAACTGATATTTTCAAAATTTTCCCCTCTTCATCTCCTTATCCCTTTCTCGCTTCGTATTAATCTCTCACTCCCTTTCCCTCTACTACTCCCCTTCTCTTTATCTTCCCATTTATCTTTCCCTTTCCTTTTATTTCCGCTTCCGTTTTTTTTTCCTTTCCCGTCACATTTCCGCTTCCCTTTCCCTGTCTGTACCGCTCACCCTTACCTATAATTTTCTGTCTTTCTCCCTTTCGCCCCTCTCTTATGCCTTCTCTCATTCCCTGTCTTACTGTCTCTCTCCCCATCGTCTTCGTTCCATTTACATTATATTCTTTCTCTCCTTTCCCACCCCCTTTGCCTCTCCCATTCCCATTACCCTTTCACCTTTCCTTTCCCTAGGGAGCCGGGTTTAGCATAATATAGCCCTGTATTCCACCTCTCATTTGATATCATCGCTGCTTAAAAGCATTCTGTGGTATCCCGGTCCAGTCTTTTACCCATAGTTGAGTACCGGGCCTATGAAAAAGCTCTATTTAGCAGCCCTGCACAACACCTTTCACTTTATATCAGTATTGCTTAGCAGCATCCCGGGGTCATCCGGGCCTACGTATTGCCCCACATCTGGGGAACTGACCTAGGAATAATGAGTTCATACCTGTGAAATCCCAGATCTACACCCTTCGTTTGATACCAATATAGCTGGGAAATATTTCGTGATCATCTGGTTCTACGTTTTGAACCACATCTGGGGACTTGACCAGGAATCATAATGAGTACGGATCTTTTATATCGTCCTGATCAACACCTTTCATTTGATACCAACATTAGTGAGAAATATCCCCGTCTCATCCGGGTCCACGTTCTGACACAAACCTAGGTACCCGAATCACAATGAGTTCATCTCTGTGTAAAATCCCTGCTCAACACCCTTCATTTGATACCAATATCGCTTAGAAATATTCCGGGGTCTTTCGGGTCCACTTTTTGACCCATATCTGGGGAACCGACCTAGACATCACAATTAAGACCCCTAGTACCCGGATAACCGAGCTTATCTCGGGCTGCCATTTTTTCGCAGATCTTCCAAAGGGAAATAAAAAGTTAAAAAAAAAAAATGAGCGGAAGAATGAAACTTTTCAGAAGTATGTCCCAGATACCTCTTATATACTAAATTTCATGGAAATTGTTTAAACCGTTTGTAAGATCAAGAAAAAAAGTAAATCCGTCTCGCTTCACCGCGATACCTCTACATCTTCATGCCCTTCTACCCTTTTTATTCGTCCTAGATTTCCGCTTCCTTTAACTATACTTTCTTTTTTCCTTTCTTTTTCATCTCCGTTTACTTTTCCTTTTCCCTTCCTTTCCTTAACGGTCTTCTTTACCCCTCCTTTTCTCTCCACTTCTTATTCGTTTCTCCTGTCCCTCTCCCAATTTCTGCCTCTCCCCTTCCCTCTCCCTATTTTCATTTCCTTCCATTGCTTTCCCATTCCATTCCATTTGAATTTCCTTTCCTTTTTATTGCCGTTTACCTAGGGAATCACGTTGAACATTACATCGCGAAGATCTCCATGATTCCCACTTTTCGGTTTCATCCGGTCCAAGTTGTGACCCATATCTGGGAACCCGGCCTATGCACCACAGTCATAATAGTTCTATGTCGAAGTTCTCATCAAGACCTTTCATTTGATACCAATATCGCTTAGAAATATTCTAGGGTCATCCGGTTCCACATGTTGACCCATATCTGGAGACCCGGCCAAGGCATCACAAATAAAACAGTTCTATGTCGAAGTCCTCATCAAGACCTTTCATTTGATACCAATATCGCTCAGAAATATTCGAGGATCATCCTGGTCCACATGTTGCCCATATCTGGAGACCCGCCCTAGGCATAACAATAAAAAATAGTTCTATGTCGATGTTCTCATCAAGATCTTTAATTTGATACCAATTTCGCTCAGAAATATTCTAGGGTCATCCGGTTCCACATGTTGACCCATATCTGGAGACTTGGCCTAGGTATCACAAATAAAACAGTTCTATGTCGAAGTCCTGATCAAGACCTTTCATTTGATACCAATATCGCTCAGAAATATTCGAGGGTCATCCGGGCCCACATGTTGACCCATACCTATAGACCCGGCCTAGGCATAACAAACAAAATAGTTCTATGTCGAAGTCCTCATCAAGACCTTTCATTTGATACCAATATCGCTCAGAAATATTCGAGGGTCATCCGGGTCCACGTTTTGACCCATATCTCGAGGCCTGACCTACGAATCACAATCAGTAGTATTCTATGTAAAATCCCTGTTTAATACCTTTCATTTGATACCAATATCGTCCAAAAATATTCAGGGGAAAGCCGGGTCCACGTTTTGGCCTTTTGACCTATATCTCGGGAACCGACTTCCGAATTTGAAAAAAAAAAATATGCACATAAACCATCTAAGGCAAGGTACTCAGCTGGTGTGTAAATTTGGTCAAAGTACCTCCACGCGTTTGGGCGAAAGCCGGCGACAAAGAAATAGGCTTGATTTGTATATATCGTCCCCTAAAAATACGGATGTCGTATGTAGCAAATCTTGACTTTTCAGGAGACGGTTTTTTAAGTTCAACATTAAATATTTTTAAAATGGCCCTATGGATTTTCTCAATTTTGAGACTCGATATAACCCAAATATTTCCCTCCCATCGGACTCATTCAATCTTACTGTAAGTTTTGTTGGGAAGATGTTATAAGCTAATTTGTTTAGAATGCATTTTGTCGTATGTTACATTTTTTCACAAAACGGAAAAATGCTTTGATATACGACAAAAAAACATTGAAAATATGTATAATATAAATTTTTTGCTGAAAGTTGTGAAGATTCTGAAGATAATAACAGTATCATCCAATTATGATTCGACTAACGGGACAAGTCAATGCAGATATTATACCATGCAACATCTGCGAACGTTTTCGAATGCATATAAATTTCAATATTCCGTTTTTGTGAACCGGTACGGTGATCAGAGAATTTTTTTTAGCTTAGCAATCAGTAAAGTCAGACTATGAACTTACCTGAAGAATTGATGGCGCTCATTTGGCGCTGATTTTGAGGTACCAACTATAAAGTAATTGTATCAATTGAATTCAAGAATTTAGAACCCAATAGGAATGCAAAGAAAAGAGCTTTATACAGGGCGATTAATGATCAGCAGAAAAACTGTTGGCAATTTTTAGTACTAGGTAATAAAATACAGTTTGTGTTGTTAATCCTTTATTCAAAAATAATAATACTGCGAAATGATTATTAATTATTAATTAAGAATAATACATATACATATATTATTTACTGAAATAGTTCTTCATAAAATTTGCCATCGCTCTCTTTGACAAAGTAACATACCATACTTTTCAGGTCTTTTATTTTACTTTCGTGAAGTTTTTAGGATTTAAAACTAACTAGACTAAGTTGGGCCTAAACAAGAAAAACCTAGTCGCCTGTGCTCACTTATATTTACAGTTTTCATTACATGCCCATGCTTAATAAAAACAAGTAAGGAATCCTAAGTTCGAGTGGAATGAATATGAATATTACTCTTTATGTAAAATTGTATTCCTTTGTGACTTCTAGTTACAAAGATGTCACGTTACAAATTCTCAAAGAGTGTTCCAGAAATATCTTTGTTAAAAAGTAGGCGTGGTCATAAACCGATTTCAATAAATTTTTGCGTGTCTATTAACACATGTTATAAAAGTGTATAAACCAAGTTTCGTCATAATATCTCAGTTATTTGTCGAGTAATAGGCGGTGCCACGCCCATTTTCCAAAATTGTTCTATTTTTTGTTTCCGGTCTATTGTGGAACTCATGCCACAAAATTTCAATATGACAAAGATATCGCTTAAAATGTTTTTATTAGGCCACTTTATAGTTCCCATATATAAAAGTGGGCGTGGTCGTCAACCTATTTCGCTAAAATTTTGAATATGTATTACCCCAAGTAATAAGAGTACACAAACCAAGTTTCGTCATTATATTGTTACGTATTTGTCGATAGCTCGATTATTTCTATAGGGTTCGTATCGCTGAATTGTTAAATAAAAGTCTTTATTTACTTCTTAATTCACACCGCTTTATTTCACGACTAAAAAGTCTACACTTGTTTTACTTGACTTGATGTTAACACTTCTACGGTTAAGTTACGACTGACCCCGGAGCGCCTGTTCGCCGCCTTATATAGTCTGTCAAACGCAATCTGGAAAATTCTGGCAACACTGGAAATTATCTGGTATCTTCTTCTAGTTCTGGCAGTTTCCTTAGAGATCTGTCATTTAGTGATGTGAGTGGAACCGATTATATTCGCCACACTGCCCTCCACCTAAGTCTGATCGTCCCGATCTGACACATTACTCGTTCCAAATGCTGCTAGCCTTTCCAGATGAACCACTTTCATTTTATTCCTCGGTCTTCCAATTATTTGTATGCGATACACAACATCATTGAGCCGTTTAATCACTTTGTAGGGCCCTTCCCAAGTACACTGCAATTTCGGGGACAAACCTTTCTTTCGCTGCGGGTTGTATAGCAAAACTAGATCTCCCTCAAGAAAACCTTCTGAGTTCATCGCCTTGTCGTATCTGGCCTTCATCTTGTCACTCATGATCTTTGTTCGCTGTCTCACAAGTTCATGTATTTCTCTCATTTCCTCTTCCAGAACGTTGTTAGACTGTCTGGTATTTATTCCTGTATCGGCATTTATCCCGAATTTCAAGTCAGCTGGTAATCGAAGATCACTACCAAAGATTACTTTTGCAGGAGTCTGACCTGTTGTATCGTGTACGGCCGATCGATATGCCAACAGGAACAGAGGAATATGAGTGTCCCAATCTCTCTGGAACTTGTCCACCACTTTTCGTAGATGTTCCTCTAATGTTAAATCTTTCTACCATGCCGTCTGATTGTGGATGTAACGCAGTTGTTCGGATTTTCCTAATACCCAGTGTCTTGCACATCTCCTGGAACACAACTGATTCGAAGTTCCTTCCTTGGTCAGAATGTAGCTCTATAGGTGCACCATATCTCGCCACCCAATTGTTGGTGAATACTTCGGCTATAGTTTCTGCTTCTTGATTTGGAATCGGGTACACCTCCGGCCATTTGCTGAAGTAATCCATTACCACCAGTACATATTTGTTTCCAAGTTTGCTAGTAGGAAATGGCCCAGCTACATCCATGGCAATTCTCTCAAATGGTGCTCCTGAGTTGTATTGTTTCATCAGCCCATGACTCCTGGATTTGGGACCCTTAGCCTTTATGCACACATCGCAGTTCGCAATCCACTCAACAACTGTCTGACGGCAGCCGACCCAATAAAACCTCTTCTTGATTTTCTCTACCGTCTTTGTTACTCCAAGATGACCTCCACTTGGACCATTGTGTAGTTCATTTAGCACATCCGGTATTCTTTTCCTTGGAACAACTATCAATGTTTTAGAACTTTGACCATCTTCACTCTCCCAAACACGATGTAGGCAACCATTTACCAATTGCAAACTATTCCACTGTGCCCAATATGATTTGGCAACAGGACTCTCTGCTGACATCTCTTCTTTTGATGGTCGTTCATTTTGCTCCAAACCGATCATTACACGTGCCAGATCTGGATCTTCTAGCTGACACTTCCTTAATTGTTCCGCATCCCATTCGTCTGTGGATGTTATTGTCATTCGCCGAACATTTACGACGACTCCCTTCCGCTCAGCTCTGGAGGAATTCTTTCGTTCGAGGTTACATGGTTTTCGCAATACGGCATCAGTATTTCCTTGTATGGTTCCTTTCTGGCGATCTATTAATTTGGACATTTGCTCATGCCCGTCAACCTTGCGCTTTCGCTTGTCCACAGTGCTGAAATTACTGGAGCCCTTGCTACAATGACGTGCTATGTGTCCTGTTTTCCTGCACCTGAAGCATTTCACAGCTCTATTCCTCTTTTTCTGCAATTCATTCAACACCTCCAATATCTTAGTTAGCAAGTCTTGCGCATCCACTTCCACCCGATGAGCTTTGTAAGTGGGCTTACTCAACAAAGATGCTGTTTCCTGCATCAAGGCATATGAGACCGTTTCGGCAAAAGTCCCTTTTGGATTTGCATAGGTAGCCCGCTTCGTTTCAATATCTCGTATTCCATTGATGAAGCTTTGAATTTTCATTCTTTCGATGAATTCTTGAGGTGCTCCTGCGTTTGCCAAATGAGCTAGCCTCTCAATCTCAGAAGAAAATTCTTGTAATGTCTCATTTGGTTTCTGGAAGCGATTCTGCAACTCCATTTGGTATATCTGCTTCCTGTGTTCGCTACCATAACGTCTTTCAATGGCACCCATAATTGCGTCATAGCTGTTCCTTTCGCCCTCGCTAACAGTCTGTAATATTTCTGCTGCAGTTCCTTTCAATGCTACAAATAAGGCAGCTACTTTGTCCTCAGGATTCCAATTATTTACAACTGCCGTTTTCTCAAATTGTAGCTTGAATACTTGAAATGGACCACTTCCATCAAACGACGGAGGTTTTATCTTCTGTGTAGCAGTTGAAGCGATTGGACGACTTATGTGGATCTCCTGAAGACGGGCTTCCAACTTTTTTACATTATCCTCAATTTTATCTTGTCTTTCCTCAACCTGCGTAATTTTTGCATCCTGTGATTTTAATTGTGAGCATATGCGTTTTTCTTGCGCTCCCAACTGAGTTGCAATACTGGACACCTCTTCTAAAAGTAATGATTGCTGTGATTCCATTTTTGCCGACATCTGTGCCTGTTGATCTTCCATTTTTGCCGATATCTGTGCCTGTTGTTCTTCCATTTTTTTCGACATCTGTGCCTGTTGATCTTCCATTTTTGCCGATATTTGTGTCAGTACAGCCAATATCGAGTTCACGTCTACGTTTGCTACTGACTGTGAAGCCTCTTCCTTCTGAGTTTCTTCTTTGTGGACCTCTTCCACATCATCGTTGAAATCAAACTCATCTACATTCATGTTATATGCTTCCATAGCTACTCTTAGCCTTGCCTGTAGTTCAATTTTATTGCCGCTTGTACTCAGGTTTCTCTTTTCTAACTCCTTTTTAAGCTCTTGGATTTTCAGTTCGTTTAACTTTGCCATTATCCTTATTTCGTTATCCTTGTTTCGTTATCCTTGCTTCGTTATCCTTGATCCTGGAATTTATTTAACAATCCCACTTCTGACACCAATTGTTACGTATTTGTCGATAGCTCGATTATTTCTATAGGGTTCGTATCGCTGAATTGTTAAATAAAAGTCTTTATTTACTTCTTAATTCACACCGCTTTATTTCACGACTAAAAAGTCTACACTTGTTTTACTTGACTTGATGTTAACACTTCTACGGTTAAGTTACGACTGACCCCGGAGCGCCTGCTCGCCGCCTTATATAGTCTGTCAAACGCAATCTGGAAAATTCTGGCAACACTGGAAATTATCTGGTATCTTCTTCTAGTTCTGGCAGAGATCTGTCATTTAGTGATGTGAGTGGAACCGATTATATTCGCCACAATATATAAATTATTTCTCGAGTTATAGGCTAAGAAATCTCGTATATTCCTGCTTCTAAAAGGAGGCGGTGCCACGCCCATTTTCCAAAATTTGAACTCTTGCCATAAAATTTCATAAATTGAGTTATGACATATAAAACTTTCAATATTTGAACCTTAATAAGTGGGCGTGGCACCGCCCATTTTCCAAAATTTCATAAAATTTCTTCATAGAAGCCTGAGCTCAATACGTGGGTGAAATTTCATCGCTCCAGCTATATTAGTGACTGATATACCGAATTTCCGATTTTTTCTATATAGGTAAAGTGGTCATGGTCCGATTTCGCCCATTTTCAATACCAACCGTCCCAGTCGGACGGACGGACGGACGGACATAGCTCAACCGATGTCTCTTTTCACCCTGATCATTTTGATATATGTATATAAGTCTATATCTATCTCGATTATTTCATTCTGTTACAATCCACCGTTATGTGATTAAAACTATAATACTCTGTGTACTAGTACAGCTGAGTATAAAAACGGCCATGTAAAAACATACGTAAATATGTAAATCGGAGAGCCTGCCGAGAAACAAAAATCTAAAAACAATAACAAGCATTGCCTGTACAAAAGCTTTGCTTGTTAACAGCTTTAGAACTTTGTACAAACAAAACACACAATCGCACCAACATACTAGGTAGCAAAGACAGAGTGTCATTAAGCTACTGTTGTTGGTATGTGGATTGTAATAAAAGGAAATTTGAGAATTAATCGAAACAAAGCTGACGTCGGTGGTAGCTCAATGGGATTGTCATTGGACTACCAATCGAAAAGACTTAAGATCGATTCTCGGCTGAGGCCGCCTGAAGAAGTCTGATGAGGGGATGTGGTGGTCTCCGAAATGGATCCATAACTTCTAAAAAAAAAAATTTTTTCAATTTTCCTTAATTAAAAAAACTGGCCAATAGCTCATATAAAAAAAAACAGACACATTGTATAAAAATCCAAGCACTCAGGAATCTTAAAAATATTTCTTAAATTAAATAACTAATAAGGTACCATTTCAGTTTAAAAAACAAAAAACTTAAGCCACATATTCAGTAATTAAAAAAAAATCATTATATAACAATTCAGGCACTCTGTTTTTATACTCAGCTGTACTAGTACACAGAGTATTATAGTTTTAATCACATAACGGTGGATTGTAACAGAGTGAAATAATCGAGATAGATATAGACTTATATATATCAAAATGATCAGGGTGAAAAGAGAAATCGATTGAGCCATGTCCGTCCGTCCGTCCGTCTGTAAACACTCTAACTCGCGCAAAAATTGAGATATTTTGATGAAATTTGAAATGCAAGTTGGTATCGAGACTGGGACGGTTGGTATTGAAAATGGGCGAAATCGGACCATGACCACGCCCACTTTTCCTATATAGAAAAAATCGGGAATTTGGTATCTCAGTCACTAATATAGCTGGAGCGATGAAATTTTACCCACGTGTTGAGCTCAGGCCCCTAGGAAGAAATTTGATGACATTTTGGAAAATGGGCGGTGCCACGCCCACTTATTAAGGGCCAAACCTTGCAAGTTTTATATGTCATAACTCAGAAACCATTGAAGATATATCGACAAAATTTGGTACGCGTGATTTACTTACTTAGGCAAACGTTTGGACAGAAAATAGTTAAAATCGGTTGACGGCCACGCCCACTTTTATATATTTGTATTATAAAGTGACCTAATAAAAACATTTTAAGCCATATCTCTGTCAAATATAAAGATCTATCATTGAAATTTTGAGGCATGAGTCCAGCTATGGACGTGGGCTACGCCCACTTTATGCAGCACTCGCTTTATATTAAGTGCACCGTGTTTCCATCAAACGCAAACAAACAATGAAAGCATACAGCTGAGTATCTAATGTTCGATTCCACTCGAACTTAGGCTTCCTTACTTGTTTCAATTCCTTTCCTTTTTTTTTTTGAAAATAATCCTTTTTGTTCAATTGCAAAGCTTTTTCCTAGCTGCACTTCATCAAATTTCTTTATACTGGATAAAATTAACTTGTATGATGTGCCTTTTGAATACCAGTTGATAAATTAGAATTTTGATAACTAGTTTGTGGTTCAACTGCATTTAACTGTTATAATACTAGACAAAATAAACTGGTATGGCATTGTCATACGAATACCAATTAATATATGTACTACAATTTTGGCTTACTAGTTAGCTGTTCCGCTGTAGGGTACATACATATATATGTATGTGCATGGGCGGAGTGAATTGGTGTTTTTTTTTAAATTATTATAATTCCCAACGGTTTACCCTCCATATCCCGCCCGACCGACGCGAGGGGCGCAATCCGCATGACGCACGGATATATATTTTTTTAATTTTGCCAAGGTGTTGAGTGGCTGGAGTTTGTTAAAAGTCGAATTCTTATGCTTCTCAGCTACAGAATATAAATTCATCAGCTGATTACACATACTTAAGTTTATATATACACTTAGAAGCAATTTCTTAGTTAACAATAAAATACATATTATCCTAAATTAGTAGAAGGAAAATATCTAGTAGACAAATTGTTATTTGTTAAGAATTGAAAGAAGAGTTTTCATTATAATGGATAGAGAGTCAGAGATGTCAAAGTAGGTAGAGTATGTGTTAAAACTTTTGCATAGATATCGGAATGGCTCATTTAATTCAAAACTAGTTTTACATTGTTTTAAAAATATGGGCTGGTAATGTCTTGATGGACGGGCAGGAATGTTTAAACTTATTTCAGAAAGAAGAAATGGACTATTTATTGATCCCTTCAGCAGTTTCGTTACGAATATTACACCCAGAGTTTCCCTACGACTAGCTAAAGTTGGAAGGTTAATAAGCTTTAAGCGACTAGTGTACGAAGGAAGATTGCAATGAGGGTTCCAATTCAAATTTCTTAATGCAAAAAGTAAAAATTGTTTTTGAATCGATTCAAGTCGATCAGAATGAATTTTGTAACTCGGATTCCAGATTATAGATGCGTATTCTAGTGTCGGTCTTACTAAGGTTGTGAAAAGGGCTTTAGTTACGTAGGGGTCACTAAATTCCTTAGACCAACGTTTTACAAACGCTAGAACACTTTAACTTTATTTATCATGACGTTGATGTGAAGGTTGAAATTAAGTTTATAATCGAATCTTACACCTAAGTCGACAAACTCATAAACTCGCTCCAGATCATGATTATTAATGGCGTAATGGGTTCGACATTAGAGCCCGTGCACAATTGGCTTTGTCTGCTCCAACTTTGATAGAAAAAACCTTAAAGCAAAGCGAAATTTCAGATGCTTGCTACAATTAACACTTTGACAATTTCCACCTCACTTCTTTGCTTTAATTTATAAACCTGATTTTTGGTAAAATATTTGGGGAATTAGCTTTTTTCTGCTTATTCGAATGTTATTTTTTACTTTTCTCTGTTCACTTCTCACGAAATTGCGCGAAATCGGTAAATTAAGTGTAGCTATACAAACATACACACACACACACAAGGGGAGATGTTTGTCAAAGTGTAAAAAAGTTGAAAGATGGCTAACTTTATACCTTGCTTTACTCGCTTCACCTCAATTGTGAACATATCCCTTTGAAAAGCACATGCTGAACGAAACTGTCAAAGCAAAACTCTGAAGCAAAGCGAGGTAGAAGTCAATTGTGCACGGGCTCTTACTCCGCGAAAAGCACATAAATTTACAATTATTTAGATTTAATGGCATAAGATTTATATTGCACCACGTAACCAAACCGTTTAAATCATTTTGAAGGAGCGATCTTTCCTCCGGTGAGGTGTAGGACCTGAAAAGTTTCACATCATCTGCGTACATTAAAACTTTAGAATAATTTATAGCATATGAGATGTCGTTAATGAACAACAAGAACAGAGTCGGTCCGAGATGGCTGCCCTGCGGAACCCCAGAGGACATATAAATACTAAATGAATAGCCTGTACTATGAACGCCAGGGACTAGGTGCCGTTCATCGCGATGGCCATTGGTCGGTCGCTTCGGCGACGTTCGTCATTATCTTTACTTTACGTTACTTTCGAGATATTGGTCTAACAGAATATGACCTTATGCACAATTGAGGTTTACATCCTTTCTCTTTAACCGCCTAGGATAGCTTTGCTTTAAGAGACTTTTTGCTAATGAATTAGGATGGTTGGCTAATCTTTTCGCATAATTTGTTTGCATTTTCTCTATCTCTTTGGTCACCGTATTTATCTCTAGGTTACTATGTGTAATTGAATTTTTTACATACCAAGGAGCTATGCATATTGTTCTTAATATCTTGGACTGTAGCCTTTGAATTCTTTCTACGCTAGATTTCGATGCTGAGCCCCATAGTTGTATTCCATACATCCAAATTGGTTTTAAAACCATATTAAATATTAATATCTTATTATCTAATCCCAGTCTGGAACTTGGACCAATTAACCATTGCAGATGGCTTATTCTCAACTTGGTTTGCATAATCTTTTTGTCAATGGGATTTTCCAAGTCATTCTTCTATCCAATGTGACTCCAAGGTACGTAACGAAGTCTTTCTGAGTTATTATTTTTCCATTTATTGAGACTGGTGGGCATGTGTCTTTTTTTAGGCTAAAAGTTACTTGTACACATTTAGATTCGTTGACCTTAATTCTCCACGTAGTAAGCCATTCTTCTAAAGTTTTTATGTGTCTCTGCAATTGGATAGTAGTAGTTGTAGGATTTGCGTGCACACTCAGTATAGCCGTATCATCTGCAAAGGTAGACGTGACAAGGCTCGCGTCGGTTGGTAGATCGCTTGTGTAAATTAAGTATAGTACAGGCCCTAGAACGCTACCTTGTGGAACTCCAGCAGAGATTGGATGACTTTCGGTTGTAAAACTTTGTGTCTTACTGGAAATTTTCTACCTGTTAAAAAGCTTTCTAGGATCCCACAGAGATTATAAGGAAGTGTTTGTTTTATTTTATACAATAGCCCTTCTAGCCATACTTTATAGAAAGCTTGTGCCACATCTAGGAATAGGGCAGTGCAATATCGTTTGGTTTCAAAAGTTGACCTTATTTCTGAAACTATTCTATGCACTTGTTCTATCGTACCGTGCTGCTCTCTAAATCCGAATTGGTGACTTGGTATGGTTTCGCGCAGTTCTAAGATGGGCTGAATTTTTTTCAGCAATAATTTTTCGAATAGTTTGGAAAAGATAGAGATTAAGCTTATTGGCCTGTAGGAGCTTACTATTGTCGGGTCTTTGCCTGGTTTTGGGATCGTAATAATTTCAGATAGTTTCCATAGATTAGGAAAGTGACATAATCGGAGGATACTATTATAGATGTATAGTAGTTGCTTAATAGCTACTGTGGGAAGAGCTTTTAACATTTCACCTGTTATTCTGTCATACCCTGGTGCTTTCTTATTCTCTATGTCTTTGGATAAAGTTTTATTCAAGTCGTCTAGTTTAAAACCAAGTGGTATTGCTGGTAATTGTGGTGTATTTTCTTGGAGAACATTTTGGCCATCATTTGGAGTAAATACATTTGAAAGATGGGTTGCAAAAGCTATTCCTTTTTCGTGTCACTTCGAGCAAATTCACCATTTTTCATTCGTATTGGAGGATCCTGCTGAACCGGCCGTTTTAGATATTTGAGAGAGCGCCACAAGGAATAATCTGTACAGGATGTGGCCGTGAGGGACTTAATTCTATTTTGAAATTTTGTTTCCCTTTTCTCCTCTGGGAGCATTTGGAGCTCTTTCGTACATTTTTTAAGTTCGTTTTTCAGAGTTGGAGATCGCAACCTTTGCCAGTCTCTCCTAAGTTGCCTTTTCTTGGTAACTAGCTCAATGATATCGTTTTCATTGAAAGAACTAAAGCTTTGCTGCTGGGTTGTGTCGGGACGTAATGGCGCTGAAACCTTTGCCGCCACTTGCATGTAGGTTTGTGAAGTCAATTAACGCATATTCCACTTCGGCGGCTGATTTAAGGCTCACATTTGGATTAATATGCGAACTTATAAATTTTCTGTACTTCAGCCAATTCGTAAATCTATTAGTTAAGCTTGGGTTCAGTTCGTTTAAAGTTGGAAGGGTTTTAATAGATATGACACAAGGAGAGTGATCAGATAATAGGTCGAAAAGTGATTCTATATGGTGCAGTGAAATAACGCCCGGAATAACGGAAAAATCGCGCGATTTGTTATTCCAATTTTTCGCCTGCGGCGCCTTTTCCAATACTAATACACCATATTTAAAAAAATAAAACTAAAAATTGGAATGAAAAATCGCGCCAATTTTTATTCCAATTTTTAGCCTGCGGCGCTTTTTCCAATAATAATACACCATATTTAAAAAAAACGAAAAATTGGAATTAAAAATCGCGCGATTTTTTATTCCAATTTTTCGCCTGTGGCGCTTTTCCCACTAATACACCATATTTAAAAAAATCCCTGTCTGCGGGGTTAATTGCCCTTTCGAATGAGAAATAAAGCCCACATCGCTGAATAGGGCGCGCGGGCGTTCTTTCCCTTTCTGAATGGAAATAAAACCCACGGGTTTAATTTCGTTTTATTCGCAGGCGCTATTTCTTTTTCAAGAAAAGAAAAAACGCCCGCGGGCGTTCTTTCCTTTTTTTGGGAAATGACGCCCGCGGGCGTTAATTCCACGGACGTTATTTCACTGCACCATTCTATATATATCCCGATCGAGGCCGCGAGTTACCTCAAAATCTATGAGGTCGGTAGTTTTGCTCGTATCACTGGGCCAAAATGTTGGCGGCCCTGTTGATATAATATCAAGACCATTGCTTTGGATTGCTTTGAACAGGTTTCTTCTCTTTGGTGTTATTAACCTAGATCCCCAAAAAGTATGTTTAGCATTGTAATGACCTGCTGCCAAATACCTCGTGCCTAACTTGGAAAAGAATTCAGTAAATTGGTACTCTGTTATATTAAAACGGGGAGGACAGTATATTGCACATACAGTTAGTCCGCCAGAGCTATCATCTACGTGCACTGATGTTGAGTGTATATAATCTTTGCAATATTCTTCTAGCACGTGGTGCTTAATCCCTTTCTTATAAGTATCCCGGTTCCGCCTCTAGCTTTTCCTTCGAGGTGCTTAGTATTATAGAACACATAGCCATCCATCTAAAATTATGAAACACAGTCAGATGGGTTTCGGACACTAACATTATGTCAATTTGGTGATTTTCTAGGAAAACATGGAGTTCATTGCGATGTTGGCCTATGTCGTTAGCATTCCAGAAACCTATATTGAAACAAAATTGTTTGAAGTAGGAAGTTTTGATTCCTAATCAATTCTTGCATCATGTTTTGCATTGACTTCATATGGTCCTGCATTATATGAACAGAGCTATTTAGAGTGTTTCCGAGTGATGTTGTTGGAGTGGAATCGTCTTGAATTTCGGTCTGACAAGTGAACGAGCTGTTGGAAGTAAGAGTTATCCGACCATCCAGAATCCCATATAACTCTCCTATTTGGGTGGTTCCAAAAAAAACCTAAGCCCAACGGGAAGAAACAGTACCGTATGGTGATAGATTACAAAAGGCTTAACGCCGTAAATATCCCCGACACTTATCCTATTCCTGATATAAACGCTACTTTGTGCAGTCTTGGCAACTCCCGTTATTTCACAACCATTGATTCGACTTCTGGGTTCCACCAAACCCCTATGAAAGAATCCGACATACCCAAAACTGCCTTCTCAACGATGAATGGAAAGTATAAGTGTTTGAGATTGCCTTTCGATCTCAAAAATGCACCGGCCATTTTTCAACGCATGATCGACGACGTATTGAAACAATATATCGGCAAAATCTGCTACGTTTACATAGACGATATCATTGTGTTTGGATGTTGATGATTATTTGAAGAATGTCGAAATGATATTTTCTCAATTGCTGCAATCCAATCTTAAAGTGAATTTAGAAAAAAGATGTTTCCTGCAGACCGAGGTTGAATTTTTAGGGTACATCATCACTCCCGAAGGAGTTTGTCCTGATCCAAAAAAGGTTGACGCCATGAACTCAATCTTGCCACCATTCAATTTGAAAGATCTAAACAGTGTTCTGGGAATGACCTTCTACTATCGGAAGTTCATTCAAGACTATGCAAAAATAGCTAAGCCCTTAACAAACCTAACGCGCGGGCAAAACGCACAAATAAGGGCCAATGCATCGAAGAAAGTGGCAATACAACTCGACAGTGCGGCCTTATAAGCCTTTACCGACTTAAAGCGTATGCTAACCTCCGCCGATGTTATGGAATTTCCTGATTTTGGAAAGCCTTTTAACCTAACCACTGACGCATCGAACTACGCAATTGGTGCAGTCCTATTCCAGGGGGATATAGATACGGAGAAACCAATCGCATATATTTCTCCCTCGTTAAACAAGGCTGTGCAAAACTACGCTGCCAACGAAAAGGAGATTAGATAACTTGAGGACGTATCTGTACGGTGCCAAAAAAAATAAGGATATATACTGACCATCAACCATTAGCATTTGCCTTAAGCTGCCGTAATTATAATGCAAAACTAAAGAGGTGGAAGGCACGAATCGAGGAGTATAACTGTGAAATAATTTATAAGCCAGGTAAGGCTAATGTGGTTGCTGATGCTCTTTCCCTTCTGAAAACCGAAGTTAACGCCTTAACGGACTTTGTGGTGGCTTGTGACATAAAACTATCATTCGTCATTGCGAAGCGAGACGGGTATTTGCTAGTGTAAATATATAAAGGAACTTTTAAAATATGTTTTATTTTGTTACCTATAAGTCCTGTTACTGACTGCATATATAATCGGGTTAATTACACTAGATGCCCATGCCAATATCGATGCTATTATATGAAACCAAGGATAATTCGTATTTCGTTCGTCGTCTACAACATTCGCTAGCATCAATGGCAAAAAACAGCCAAGAAAGCAGCAGAATATGGTAACCATCATAGCGGTTAATCTTCTATCCTCGTTAGATTTCCGAGTTCCGAATTTTGATAATTTTAGTGAAGCTTCATCACTTCTATGAGTTTCCAATTTTCTCCTTTGCCGCAGAACAGTTATATAAATGCACGTATAAGAAATTATTATAACAACGCATGGTAAAAGAAATCCGATGGCAAATAATGTTTTCTTGATTGACCTTCCATTTTTCTTTAAAATAGTGCATGAAAATGTGGCTTTGTCCAGACCCATTTCGCCCCAAACTCCCAAAATAGGTGGAAGCTAAAAAAGAAAAAAACAAAAATTGTGTACATAAAACCAAGGCTGGTATTCAGTAAGCGTCAGATGCATGGCTGATGAGATTAAGCTGTGGTAGCATTGGGTACATTTCCTCCCAAGTCTGGAGTTCTCAGTCTGTAGAATGTAAAATATTGAAGTGAATTTGTACATAATAAGTAAATTAAATGTGGATTTCTAAAACCAAAAAAGACGTTCCTAAAATTTTTCTTTTTCAGGACTTCAAGCTTTTGCTTGTTGACCTAAGATTTTATAATTAACTAGCTGATCCGCCATACGTTGT
Source organism: Urophora cardui (assembly GCA_960531455.1). Lineage (NCBI taxonomy): Eukaryota > Metazoa > Arthropoda > Insecta > Diptera > Tephritidae > Urophora > Urophora cardui. Next base: position 55,066,427 of record OY482671.1, read on the forward strand.
TCTGCCTAAAATTTATTCCTATAAAGGCTAAAGAAAAAGTCCTAGATTACCGTCTTGCTCACCATTATATCCCTATCCCTATCAATATCCCCATCCCTATTCCTATCCCTAATCCCGATCCATATCCGTCCAGAAAATGATTATTGAATGTTTCATTCATTTATATGCAGTCGTATTTGTGTGATGCGGGCGTTATGGTAAAAAACCACATTTTTTGGTCATATCTTTCCCACATTTTGGTCAATAACTCGGGAACTGGATGAGATATTCAAATGAAATTGTCCCAAATTTTAAGTTAGACGCTAAGTGATAGAATGGTAAAAGTTTCATGCAATTCTATTCAGTAGTTTTTCCGTGATGCGCGCACTATCATACAGACGGACAGACAGACAGACAGATAGACAGACCAAATTCCTAAAAATTTTAGATTTGGGTTCCGCTGGTCCAAAAACGACCTCTCCTATCAGGTTTTCTTGAATATCTTCAATGTACAGACATCGACCTGTTACAATTTTATTATATGTATAGATAATACACTGGCGCGTTTATAACTCTGACGAATTGTATGGCCGAGAATCTCTCCCAAATTTTGTTTGTGGTACAAATTGGGTGGACCAGAACCTTTTTAATTGCAGAAATACACTCGGAGGGTATGCCGCCCACTGCCGAGAGGTGACCGATGTTTTTAAACACCCATAACTGGATTTTAATTAATTAGAAAATTTTTTTTGGTGTTTGTCCGATTTCAAAGATATGTATTTGGTGTGGGTTAGGCTTGGGTAACTCAGCACTGAGTCATGACTCCGTGTCAACTCCCATCAGTGAGCTGCACGCTCAAGCTCACCTCACGATAAAATTATAACTCAGTAGCACACTTGACTCCGTTGGCACGTTTATAGCACGTTAACTCAGTAGCACACTTGACTCCGCTGGCACGTTTATAGCATGTTAACTCATTAGCACACTCGACTCCGCTGGCACGTTCGATTTCGCCTCTTATTTATGTGTCATCTTGTGCATGCTTACTTTATATGGCACTTGGTGTATTTTGGTGGTTTTTGGTATTGGGGTGGTCACCTATTTATGCATTTTTTCATTTGTTCCAGGTGATTTAGGCAAATTTGGTGTATATAGGTGTATTCTGCATGAATTGTACTAACTTTCGGACACTAACCCGTTTTTATATGGACACATATTTTGGGTTTTTTTCGGTTGTTCCCTTAATTTTGGTAAATTTGGTTATGATATTCAGAAGCTAGATGATTTTTCCCAACTTTTGGACTTTAACCCATTATCGTATATCGTGCATATATAAAAAGATACATTCATTTGAAATTTGAAATTGATCTTATCAACTAAGTTTATATTGGCACACATATGTATATTTTATTTATCCATCAGATAGCCCAATATGTGTACTTCATGAACATCTCAAAAATCCCTAAATACCCTATATCTCAGAGCTACATAGGTCTAAATCAATAATCAACAACAAAAACGACATTAATTAATTAACTAATTAATTTTCCATATATTTGCCCACCCACACCTATCACTTCAATTCTATTATTGATTTATATGCCATTCTCGTACAAATATCAATTCATCATCGGAGCGACTCTTTCACTGACACAGTCTCTGATAGCACACAGTAACACTTTTTGGTTGACAATAGCACGAAAGTAATATGTGCTGTAACACAAGGTGTTGTAGCACAATCGTGCCAACTCAGTGAGTCGACTCTTTTTAGTGAGTCAGTGCTTATGTGTCAACTCCCAAAAAATCGTGTCATTACTCACCCCTGGTGTTGGTACAGATAAGAAAATTCTGAAATTTTATCAAAAAAAAGTCCCACGATTTTATTCTAACTTGGTAGGTAGTTTTATATTGTTTCAAAAAGCCAAAATCAGGCTGGTGTGCACACCTAAAAGTAGTTAATAAAAAATTTACAACTGAAACCTGATTTCAAAGATAGGTCTTATTTGCATCTCATTCGGCATAAAAAATATTTACTGTTGTATATCCAATAATCCACTAAATAGACGACGGATACATTTTTATACTCAGCTGTACTAGTACACAGAGTATTATAGTTTTAATCACATAACGGTGGATTGTAACAGAATGAAATAATCGAGATAGATATAGACTTATATATATCAAAATTATCAGGGTGAAAAGAGAAATCGATTGAGCCATGTCCGTCCGTCCGTCCGTCCGTCTGTAAACACTCTAACTCGCGCAAAAATTGAGATATTTTGATGAAATTTGAAATGCAAGTTGGTATCGAGACTGGGACGGTTGGTATTGAAAATGGGCGAAATCGGACCATGACCACGCCCACTTTTCCTATATAGAAAAAATCGGAAATTTGGTATCTCAGTCACTAAAATAGCTGGAGCGATGAAATTTTACCCACCTGTTGAGCCAAGGCCCCTATGAAGAAATTTGATGAAATTTTGGAAAATGGGCGGTGCCACGCCCACTTATTAAGGGTCAAACATGGAAAGTTTTATATGTCATAACTCAGAAACCATTGAAGATATATCGATGAAATTTGGTATGCGTGACTTTCCTACTTAGCCAAACATTTGGACGGAAAATAGTTAAAATCGGTTGACGGCTACGCCCACTTTTATATATGTATATTATAAAGTGACCTAATAACAAGTAAGGAAGCATAAGTTCGAGTGGAATCGAACATTAGATACTCAGCTGTATGCCTTCATTGTTTGTTTGCGTTTGATGGAAACACGGTGTACTTTGTATAAAGCGAGTGCTGCATAAAGTGGGCGTAGCCACGCCCATTTTCTAAATTTTTATCAGTGATCCAACTAAGCTTATGAATATTATTCTTTGTGCAAAATGTCATCCCTTTATGAGTTACAAAGATGTCACGTTACAAATTCCAAAAGGGTGTTCCAGAAATATCTTTGTTTAAAAGTAGGCGTGGTCATAAACCGATTTCAATAAATTTTTGCGTGTCTATTAACACAAGCTATAAATGTGTATAAACCAAGTTTCGTCATAATATCTCAATTATTTGTCGAGTTATGGGCTCCGAAATCTCGTTGATTCCTTTGTCTGAAAAGAGGCGGTGCCACGCCCATTTTCCGAAATTTTTCTATTTTTTGTTTCCGATCTATTGTAGAACTCATGCCACAAAATTTCAATGAATTATCTTTATATTTGGCAAAGATATCGCTTAAAATGTTTTTCTTAGGCCACTTTATGATACCCATATATAAAAGTGGGCGTGGTCGTCAACCGATTTCTCTAAAATTTTGAACATGTATTACCACAAGTAATAAAAGTGTACACACCAAGTTTCTTCATTATATATAAATTATTTGTCGAGTTATAGGCTAAGGAATCTCGTATATTCCTGCTTCTAAAAAGAGGCGGTGCCACGCCCATTTTCCAAAATTTTTACGGTTTTTGTTTTATGTTCGTAGTTAGACTCCTGCCATAAAATTTTAATGATATATCTTTATATTTGACATAGATATCGCTTAAAATGTTTTTATTAGGTCACTTTATAAGACCCATATATAAAAGTGGGCGTGGTCGGCACCCGATTTTGGAAATTTTTCGTTCAAACATTTGCCTAAGTAAGTATATCACGCGTACCAAATTTCATTGATATATCTTAAATGGTCTCTGTGTTATGACTCATAAAACTTTCAATGTTTGCCCCTTAATAAGTGGGCGTGGCACCGCCCATTTTCCAAAATTTTTATGGTTTTTGTTTTATGTCCATAGTTGGACTCATGCCACAAAATTTCTGTGATATATCTTTATAGTTGACAGAGATATAGCTTAAAATATTTTTAATAGGTCACTTTATAATACACATATATAAAAGTGGGCGTGGCCGTCAAACCGATTTTACAATTTTCCATCCAAATGTTTGCCTAAGTAAGTAAATCACGCATACCAAATTTCATCGATATATCTTCAATGGTTTCTGAGTTATGACATATAAAACTTTCCATGTTTGGCCCTTAATAAGTGGGCGTGGCACCGCCCATTTTCCAATATCTCATCAAATTTCTTCATAGGGGCCCGAGCTCAACACGTGGGTAAAATTTCATCGCTCCAGCTACATTAGGGACTGAGATACGAAATTTCCGATTTTTTCTATATAGGAAAAGTGGGCGTGGTCATGGTCCGATTTCGCCCATTTTCAATACCAACCGTCCCAGTCTCGATACCAACTTTCATTCCAAATTTCATCAAAATATCTCAATTTTTGCGCGAGTTAGAGTATTTACAGACGGACGGACGGACATGGCTCAATCGATTTCTCTTTTCACCCTGATCATTTTGATATATATAAGTCTATATCTATCTCGATTATTTCATTCTGTTACAATCCACCGTTATGTGATTAAAACTATAATACTCTGTGTACTAGTACAGCTGAGTATAAAAACATTTTAAGCGATATCTCTGTCAAATATAAAGATATATCACTGAAATTTTGTCGCATGAGTCCAACTATGGACATAAAACAGATAACACAAAAATTTTGAAAAATGGGCGGTGCCATGCCCACTTATTAAGGGGCAAACATTGAAAGTTTTATGAGTCATAACTCAGAAACCGTTGAAAATATATAGATGAAATTTGGTGTGCGTAATATACTTACTTAGGCAAATGTTTGGACTAAAAATTGCCAAAATCGGTTGACGACCACGCCCACTTTTATATATGGGTATTATAAAGTGGCCCAATAAAAAAATTTTAAGCTATATCTCAGTCAAGTATAAAGATATATCATTGAAATTTTATGGTAGGAGTCCAACTATGGACATAAAACGAAAAACACAAAAATTTTGGAAAATCGGCGTGGCACCGCCTCTTTTTAGAATCAGGAATATACGAGATTTCTGAGCCCATAACTTGACAACTAAATGAGATATTATGACGAAACTTGGTGTGTACACTTTTATTACTTGTGGTAATACATGTTCAAAATTGTAGCAAAATCGTTTGACGACCACGCCCACTTTTATATATGGGAACTATAAAGGGGCCTAATAAAAACATTTTAAGCGATATCTTTGTCAAATATAAATATAATTCATTGAAAATTTTGTGGCATGAGTTCCACAATAGACCGGAAACAAAAAATAGAAAAATTTTGGAAAATGGGCGTGGCACCGCCTCTTTTTAGACAAAGGAATATACGAGATTTCTTAGCCTATAACTCGACAAATAATTCATATTATTATGACGAAACTTGGTTTACACATTTTAATAACTTGTGTTAATAGACACGCAAAAATTTATTGAAATCGGTTTATGACCACGCCTACTTTTTAACAAAGATATTTCTGGAACACCCTTTGGGAATTTGTAGCGTGACATCTTTGTAACTAGAAGTCATAAAGGAATGAAATTTTGAGCAAAGAATAATATTCATATGCTTAGTGGGATGACTGATAAAAATGTTGAAAATAGGCGTGGTTACGCCCACTTTATGCAGCACTCGCTTTATATAAAATACACCGTGTTTCCATCAAACGCAAACAAACAATGAAAGCATACAGCTGAGTATCTAATGTTCGATTCCACTCGAACTTAGGCTTCCTTTCTTGTTTATATTTCAACTAAATATTTGTACCTGATTGCTGAAAATACAAATTAAACTCAAGATTGAGGCTTTCCTAAAGTCGTTACTTTATCGACACAATGTAAAAATTCCCACTTTTTTTAAACAATCTGCTTCATTTAACTCATAGACCTAAGCAAATGTGTTAATTTTAAGTTGCGAAGTTTATAATATTAACAATAACCGTGTTATATACATATGCTTTCTAAGTTAAACTCAGAAATTAACCTTCCTTTTATATAAAATTTCTCTTTTCGTTAACTTTTAGCTCACAAAGACTTTAATTCATTTTATAATTTAAAATATTTGCGATATGTTTAACATAGTAATTAAATGAGAGGTCTTTGTAGAAGAAAAAACACGCGCTACTTACCTCGCCAAGCGTAATAAATAGAATGTACCACTGGAAGGAGAAAAAAGTATCAGTGGCACACCTGAGCGTGTATTCTTACTAGTCTAATTTTGAAGTTTACATTACTTGTTACAAAATATTAAAAAATTGCCTATCAGTTAGGATCTTTTTTTTTTTTTAATTTTCTTCGAAAATTTGAACTTTCGATAAAAATGTGAGCGATTTTTTACACTTTAAAGTATCGGTACTCACCAGCTGATGGATAAATCAATAAACCTTAGGGTTTTCATGTACTAATAACTTCAAAGCATACCTGGGTAATACTGAAATACTTTATATTTTGATCTTGAAGTAATGAGTCCGTACTAAGTAATAATAATGATATAATAATACAATGGCGCTATTATAACTCTGACGAGTTTTATGGCCGGGCTTCTCTCCCAATTCGAGGTGTGCTCCTTTTTTTGTTTTTCCTACTTATTGGGTGGACCTACAGTTTTATGCCGGCTCCGAACGGCGAATGCATTTTTTGTGAGAAGCTTTTTCATGGCAGAAATACTCTCGGAGGGTATGCCGCCCACTGCCGAGAGGTGACCGCTGCTCTTAAAAAATCCAATAATTGGATTTTTACTAATTAGGAAAATTTGTTGGTGTTTGGCTCGGACCGTGGTTTGAACCCGAGACCTCTGGCATAGCAGGCGAGCACTCTACCCACTACACCACAGCGGCCGTACTAAGTACTTTGAGAATATTCAAGTACTAGTACAAGTACAAGTACAAGGAATTGAAAAAGAATTGAAGTTTTAGCAAATACTTCAAAGTAATTGAAAAGAATTGAAAGTACTTGAAAATAATTGAAAAATGTACCTACTTGAATCGAGTTTTCAGTTCTTTTCAAGTACTTTCAATTACTTACAATCGATGACGGAACGTTAAGTTGAAACCAATATTTAAAATAAATAATAGCTTAAAAAAACTAAAAAACACGCTTTAATCTTAAAAATCGTACTAAAAATTGAGAAATAATTTAATTAGAAACAAAATGATGAACGAAAATATAAGTATTTAAGGAAAAGCGTCGGGTGGTGCTCAGTATGTCAAAAAATATTTAAGATCGCTGTTTTTAACTAATATTTTTATTTTGACTTTTTTGAGATTTCATATAACGTACTCTTTAATTTCGCAACTAGGTATGTATATTTTTGTACTAGTTGTACGAATCGAATATTTTCATATTCAAATATTATTGAGCACCCCCACGCTTTTCCTTAAATACTTATATTTTCGTTCATCATTTTGTTTCTCATTAAATTATTTCTCAATTTTTAGTACGATTTTTAAGATTAAAGCGTGTTTTTTAGTTTTTTTAAGCTATTATTTATTTTTAACTTTTTAGTGAAAATTTTCATTAAAGGATGTTTTATGCGGACGCAAGAATAAAAGTAAAAAGAAGTCTGATGAAGGGATGTGGTGATCTCCGAAATAGATCTACATACATTTGTATTTATAACTTCTACCAAAAATATTAATTTTTCACATACATTTTTTCCTTATAAAAAAAAAACATTGGTCATAAGAGCTCAAAAATGAAGCCTAAACGAAAAAATATCAACTAATATGTACATGTGTATCGAAGCAAAACTATTTCAGTTTTTAATCGGAGATATGCTCTTCTTTATTTGCCTGTGTACATTCACAATGAACAGTCAGTGCTCCAAAATATTCTCATTGTCCTATTATCACTTCCATATTTTCTTGTATACCAAAAATAGTAAACAACTTCTTGAAAACAAAAATTGCCAAACAGATGTGAACGTTACCAAGAAACCAACAGCGAAAAATAACCTATTTTGGTAATTACCAAGTTCGGCAACCGTGCTATAAATAGAATTTGAACCAGGGTTTGAAATTGCTTAGCTACTTTTGCTGCATTTGCTTTTGCTTTGCTTTTGCTAATGAAAAGTAAATTAGCAAACTCAGCCAGCCGAGTAAAAAACGAGAACACGATTCATTCGCTTCAGTTTTCAGCTGAGCCGTGTTTGCTTGTATAGTTAAGCAAAAGCAAAGCAACGCGATTTGGTGGATTTCATTTTACTTCCAGCAATTAGTTGTCTTTGCATTTTTCTGCTTTTGCTTATTGCATCTTGTTAACATTACCAGAGTTGAGTGATGGTGAATTACAGATTTGAGAGAAAAGTTGAAAAAATTAGCAGCGCGCTGTAGAATGGAATGTTACTTTACATTTGTGCACATCTGCTGCTATTCTTAGTTTTATTCACATACACCGATTTCACCAATGCACCAAATTCCTAAAACAGCAAAGTAATTTTAAAATTTTCTTATCGAATTTCAATTATAAATAAATTTAAGAATTAAAAAAAATCAATTTAAATTAGTTTCAATTTGACTTTTCTGGGACTCGAACCTGCGCCTCTATGTGCATATCTTTCTGTATTAAAAAATTATAATTCAATAGATGCTTTTGTGTACACAACAATTTTTTGATATGTTTTGGGGGACAGTAGGATTTTCGTTGATCAGTCATCAGACTCTAGCAGCTGCTGTGCCCCGATACACCAAGATGAATGGTGAGGGTTTTGAAGCAGCCACCAATTTATTATTGCTCAATAGATGTACATATGTATGTACATATATACATATCGTCGTACCATACGAAAACTAACATCAGATTTTTTGTGGCTGACGAAAAGTAAAAAGTTCAAGTTTTGGCCGACGAAAAGTAATAACATCGAGTTTTGGCTGACGAAAAGTAATAAAATCAACTTTTGGCTGACGAAAACTATAAATTTTGTATAAACAACAACAATTTTAATGTAAAAACAGTATATAATTACTGATACTTTTCGTCAGCCAAAAGTCGATTTTATTACTTTTCGTCAGCCAAAACTCGATTTTATTACTTTTCGTCGGCCAAAAGTCAAATGTTCTACTTTTCGTACAGAATTTTTTTATTGATAGCTTTCGCCAGAAATTTTAAATATGTTAGTTTTCGTATGGTACGACGATATGTATTGATGCATCATCTATTTGTTCAGAGAGGGTGACAATTAAATTTCATTGGCATAGGTATAGAGATGGTTGATCGTTGCTCATCAACGAGGTTGATGGGTTGGCCATCAACAAGATGAAATGGACAACAAAATGTTTTTACATTTTCAAAATTTCGAAAATTTTAAAATAATTAAAAAATCGATGTGGAAATTGTAAAAATACTCACCGGTTGTAGCAAACTGATGCATTGTTGTATGGTTTTTAATACAGAAAATGCATTGATGCGCAGGTTCGAGTCCCAGTAAAGTCAAATTGAAATTAATTTTAATTGATTTTTTTTTAATTTTTAATTTATTTATAATTCAAATTCGATAAGAAAATAGTTAAAACACCAGCGGTTTTGGGAAATTAGTGCATCGATGGAATTGGTATATGGGAGGAATAATGAGCCATATCAGCAGATGTGCAGAAATTTAATATAACATTCCTTTCTACAGACGAACTCGCTCTACTTCTGTTATTTTAACAGCCAGCTGTGTTGAATTAAATTTTTTATTCACCAGATGCACTAACAGAATTTTGTTGGGTCTCTGGCTTCCACGATTATTCGTAGTTGCAACTTCTCTGTTCATCTACGTTCTCTGTTATTGGCTTGCATACGGGAGTGAATTGAATGAAATTCATAGAGGCTATTTTGAAGAGAGGTAACATAAAAGCCACAATGAAGCATAGAGTATAATGTTGAATCTCATTCTATGATGCCGTTGGATTGAATCCCATGTTGATGTCACGTTTCGAATCCGGAGGTGAATAGAAATAATAGAGGAGAGAACACAATAAAATTAAAGTGAATGTTTCAAAAAAATAATAGTTGAGTTAAACGTTTGCAACTTTTAGGATGGGATGAAGTTACATACATACATACATACATACATACATACATACATACATACATACATACAGGTGAAGCTAATAAAAGCGTGTTAAAAAAACTAGAGTACGCCTACTGTCGAATTTCGACAGTTTTTCTAGATATTTAGGATTAAGATACGTTATATTTTTTCTTATAATTTTATTTATGTTGAATTATTTTTCTTGTTTTAAATTAAATTTAATTATTTACTTGTGTTAAATTTCAAATGCATTTAGTTAAATAAACATAATAAGGACTACATGTAAAAAATATAAAATATCGTTTATTTTGGTAATTTTTTTTAAATATTGGTTTCAAGATTGTAAGTAATTGAAAGTACTTGAAAAGAATTGAAAAATCGGTTCAAGTACATTTTTCAATTCTTTTCAAGTACTTTCAATTCTTTTTCCTTGTACTTGTACTTGTACTACTACTTGAAAATTTGGGAATGCAAGTACCAGTACCAGTACAATTCTTTTAAAATGTACTTGTCACAAGTTGTACTGGTACTTGATATTACCCTGGTCTGCTTCAAAGTATGTAAAAAAAACCGCGTGTAGCACAGTACACGTGATAGAAGTTAACCTTTAAGTGACGAGGTGAAATTTTGTGACATAGTTTACGTAAATTTTTTTCTACGCATTTTACTTAAAACTCTCAATAAAAAATAAATTTTTTTATAATAATTTTTGCATTGGAAAGAGGCCAGACCTTTTTCAAATGAAATTGGTAAAAAAAGTTAATTAAATTTTTTAAATCAACAAAGTTTTTACTATAATTAACAAGGCCGTGTTCTTTCAAAATGGCGAAACATCACATGAGAACCTTATAGATAAAAGGTAAAACAAAAACTCTCTTTAAACTTCAGAGACGGTTTTTCATAAAAATATATATATTTTTAAATATATAATAGGAATTTTATTAAAATTTTTTTTTTGTAGAAAATGCTGGCCAGTCTTTTTCAAGTTTTTTTTTTTCATAATAACGTGAGCGTATGAACCACGAAACGAGCTTTTTAATTTTTCTTCCAATAATCATTTGAAGTAGTGGTAAAATTAATAATCCATGTTAGTCAAATTGCCAGTGAGAGAAGTGTTAAATGGAAATAAATTATTTTTGAAGAAGAAGTTACGTTAACGTCGAGGTTTGGTAATTTTTACGCCGATATCATAATTTATCCATTATTTGAGACCTTCCACCATAGAAACTATACTGATCGATAATTATGATGACATGAGTAGATTCTAAAAGCATCAAAATGCTGTAGTGAAGCGAGAAGAGGTAAATTTCAAAAAATTGCATTCGAGGAAAAACTAACATTACCCTAGACGTGGGGTAATTTTTACACAACCATCATCATTTCTCGTCAAATGTTACACCTTCCTCCATAAAAACAAAACTGGTCAATAATTACAACGAGATGGGAAGATACTAAGAGAGTAAACTTGCTGGACGGTAAGTTAAAAGAGATATTTAAAGAAACTGTAAGTCGGTGTAAAAATTACCATCGCATCGCAAGTTAAAGGTTAAATTTTTACATTAAGCATAATTATAAAATACCTTTTGGTTGCTGATGTATTGTGGAATGATCTTCCGTCATCCCTTGTCAAGTTTGGTTTGGAGACAAACCGGTTTCGGCTAATATGCGCCAACTTCAGTGTCTTTTTTCGTTCTCAGAAGATAACGTTCTCAACAGAAATTAAATCAACAAAAACAACAAACACCCCGTAATGAGTAAAAGTAAAAAATTTAAATTTTGAATGTTAAGGCAAAGGTTGAGTGAATAATAAGATTACGACACATTAATAGAGATGGGAAACGGGTAAATACCCAAAAGGTAAATACCAGGTAAATTGGGAAAATTTGGGTAAAAAAGGTAAATACCCAAATATTCACCCAAAAGTTGGGTATAAATAATTTTATAGAAACGAGTACTTTTTGAAACCAAATGAATAAGTTTCTTTACAAATTTTATTAATAACAAGTAATGAATTAAATACAAATTTAAATTTATCACAATATTACGTTATAAATTAATTATTACATCCAGGGATGGGCAGTTTTGAATAAATTTTTATTCAAATAAAAAATAAATTTTTATTCTTCATTCTCATATCCTTGAATAAAGAATAAATTTTTATTCTTCATTCCGGCGCCCTTGAATAAAGAATAATTTTTTATTCTTCATTCTGATACCCTTGAATAAAGAATAAAAATTTATTCTTCATTCTCATACCCTTGAATAAAAAATAAATTTTTATTCTTCATTTTGGTGTCCTTGAATAAAGAATAATTTTTTATTCTTCATTTTGATGCCCTTGAATAAAGAATAAAAATTTATTCTTCATTCTGCTACCCTTGAATAAAAAATAAATTTTTATTCTTCATTCTGATGCCCTTGAATAAAGAATAATTTGTTATTCTTCATCCAAAATTGGTTGAATAAAAAATAAAATTTTATTTTTCATTCAGATAATTTTGAATAAAGAATAAATTTTTATTCACGTTATTATTTATTCTTTATTCAAGGATATTAGAATGAAGAATAAAAATTTATTTTTATTTTTTCGTTATTGAATTATTCAAATTTTGAATAATGCCCATCCCTGGTATGTACTTATCTTTATTCTTTAAAAAACGATTATTAATTATTATTTGTTATTATCTTTATTCACTATTAAATTATATTTTTAGCAGACGAAAGAACGCGTTCAACTAGCTTCCACGAATTTGATTTTTTTTTAAACGAACTATGAAAAAAGCAACCCTGTCCTCTCACAGATGATAAAAAAAAAGTGTGTCAATGTATTAGTGTGAAACTTTTGCATGTGTTAGTTTCCATCACACGGGTTTTGCTGGGTTATTTTGCTGAAACTAGTTTTTAAGCAGAATTCAACATGAAAAGTAAGCGACATACATATGTACATATTATGTGTACATACATACATACATATTTTTATTTCTTTCAAATATGTACACATATGTATGTGTTGGGGTTGCTAGATGTACCCATTTGGGGGGATTCTACCCTTTTTTGACTTGGTGTTCCCCTATCTACGGAAGGCTCCGTAGATACCCCTTTTTCACTATACTCCTAATAAATTTTCTTTTTTGCTAAGTTAACATTTTAATATAATCGTAAATCTCATCAACTGGTTGATGCAACGTTACCTATTCAAACGAACCATCAACAATATCAGTTGACGTATCTAGCATGGGCATAATAATGCGGCCTTTACACGGGTCGATTTCCTAGGCGAATTTTGTCGTTCAACCAAAATCGACCAGTGTAAATAACATTTTAACCAGCTCAGTCTGCAAAAATCGACTAGCTCAAAGTAAACTTGCTTTCAACTTTTGCCAGCCGATTTCCCAGTCGGCAAAAATCGACTCGAGTTAAGATCGCATTAGTGATGAGCCAAGAAATCTACAAGAAAATCTATGGAGGGAACCCACATACGAGTATAATGTTAGTTTTCCAGGCAAAGCCTATGTGAAAGAATTTTGGGAAGTCGCTAAATTATAAACTCAATTCAAGGTTTATCCAACTAAGGTTAAGTTAGTCGAACAGCTGATTGGAGTTGTGTATGTATACTAAAATTGTATTCCGCCAATCACGGTCAAGAAAGTGCAAATCAGAATGTCAAACAAGACAAATTGGAAAAAATGATTTGTGGTAATTCTATCCTCTCCGGCATTAATGTCCAAAATATATCTTAATGTTATTGTCCTCTGGCGTCTCATAAGAGACTTTTATAACTTTGTCATCTTTGCTATTTTTGATATGTTATGCGGGACGGGATGTGATTAATGACATATTTGAAGAAAACAACAATAGCAAGAAACAAATGAAAACGGAAGCAATATAACCTGCACGCAGAAAACTATATGAATGTCACATCCATATATATGGATAATCCTGTCTGATCCATAAATTATGGATGTCGTATCCATATAATGGGTATCATATCAAAAAAGATGTGTACTTTATAAAGATATATGGGTATGGCATCCATTATATGTGACGCGCAAAATAGGAAGGGACCTAAGGCTAAACAATTTTTTTTTGATGTGAACAACATTCTGAGCATCGAATGAGGCCGATTCCATTCCCCAAAAAAATATGAACTGTTTTATATAGTCCACAGTTTATGGATCAGATAGGATTATCCACATATATGGTTGTGATATCAATATATTTTTTTCCGTGTGTTAGTTGGTTAAACTCAATTTACTGCTTTTTATTATCTAATTCCGCGAAAATAATTTTTGAATGAAGTGATACCAAGAAAACACAAAATTACGATTATCTCAAAAACCTCTCCATAAAAAAAAAAAATAACAAAAAAAATAGTTCAGAGCTCACCAGGCCCATGCCTATCTTCCCCTATACCTTAATTTCTTGGTATTTTTGAAGTTAACTTCTTAGGCGGCGATACGCAGGTTTTATGGAGAGTGAAATTTGAAATTCGTTTAGGATGGAACGGAAGGAAGTTGTTTTGGCCGGAAATAACAGCGCCTGTAAAAACAAACAAGCAATGCTATTAGCAATGCTCTCTGTTATTGTGCCCATTACATCAACATAACATTCAGTCGAACGACAGAATATAATGTTACATTCAGCTTTATGTTCATTGCTTTCTTGAGGTATTTATACTTACCTTTTCATGAAAACGCATCTTAGAATTTAAACACTCACGTATGCAAAACAACAAGTCACAAGTTTGATATTTGCCAATACATACATACATACATACACACACAAAAGCTTAGCCAGTGCTGTCAGCGCCATTTTCGAGGCAAGTGAAGCGGCTGAAAAATCGAAGTGATTCGAAGTGAAGCGTTCCCGCGAGGTCAAGAAAATATATGACATGTTTCCTTGGCAATATGACAGCTTAAGATTCTGCTAAATATCCCTGTAATTTATAACAGTCAATGTGTCCTTTAGCGAAAATAGCAGACCAACGCTTTACCAAGTTGCACTTCCTTAAACCATCATGTTTCCACCCAAAGCTAAATAGTCCATTTAATGCATCACAGATCGAATTCTTTGTTGTAATCTTTGTGGGCATGACTCCAGCAGTTCAGAACGCCACCCAAATGGCAAAGGATTTGCACCTTGCTACACCTAAAAGACCATTAGGCATGGGGGTGGAAATATAATGTGTCATTCACCTCTCAATGAGGGATGCCATATCTAATGATTGTATAAACACCTACCTACATACATACATATGCAGCTTTTATTAGAATTTTTAAAAATAAATTATAAAAGTTAATTAATTCTGATTGGTCAAAATCGAAGTGATTTTGGGAAAGAAGAAGTGTCGAAGTGACAGGCATAAAAGTGAAGTGAAACACTTCGATCGAAGTGAAAATGGCATCACTGGAGAGAATGTACTAATTTAACCACTCAGAGTTGCTGTTTCGTATCGAAGTTTTATTTGTTTGTTTGTTTTTATTATTCCATTGCATTTTTTATACCTTTCATGGGAATGAAATGGTATTATAACTTTGTGCCGAAACACGAATGGTGAAAGTACCAGAAGGAGGCGTGGCATACCTATAAAATATATACCAATATGATCAGGATCATGAGCTGAGTCAGTTAAGCCATGTTCGTCTGCTTGCCTGTCTGTCTGTTTGATCGCAAACTAGTCCCTCAGTTTTTGAGATATCTGCTTGAAACTTGGAATGTGAATGTATTTTTAGGAGAAGCTGATCATTTGTCGGAATCGACCGAATCGGACCACTATAACATATAGCTGCCATACAACCGATTGTTCAGATATTGACATTTTGGGGTATAACTTATCCATTTAAACAGCTAAGGGCATGAAACTTTGAAATATTTGTACCCATATGGACCTAAATAATGTCACCGAAAATTTTCTAGATCGGACCACTATAACATATAGCTGCCATACAACCGATCGTTCAGATATGGACATTTTGGGGTATAACTTCTCCATTTAAGCAGCTAAGGGCATGAAACTTTGAAGTATCTGTACCCATATGGACCTAAATAATGATACCTAAATTTTTCTAGATCGGACTACTATAACATATAGCTGCCATACAACCGATCGTTCAGATATGGACATTTTGGGGTATAACTTATCCATTTAAACAGCTAAGGGCATGAAACTTTGAAGTATTTGTACCCATATGGACCTAAATAATGTCACCGAAATTTGTCAACATCGGACCACTATAACATAGAACTGCTATACAACCGATTGTTCAGATATATATATAATTTAGGGTATAACTCCATTTAAATGATGAAACTCCTTTTTCTAAGGAATCTTTGCATAAATAACCCACAGAATTGAAAGTATAAATTAAACAATAGCAGACTATTTATATTTTCATTTCCCCATTCATGAAAGGTATGAAGTCTTCGGTACGGCCGAAGACAGCCGCGTTATTACTTGTTTTTGTTTAATTTGTTAACAAAACTAGAAGTGAACAACTGACCATAGTTCACCTTTTCACAATCAATAATTTTCTTTTCATATTTTTGGTTATTTTAAGCATAATTTTATATTTACAAAATAAAAATATATCATTGATACAAAAGGCTCAGACGGCAACACTGACTTCGAAGAGAGTAGTCAGCTGGCACGTAATACTAATAATATAATACAATGGCGCTATTATAACTCTGACGAGTTTTATGGCCGAGCTTCTCTCCCAATAAGAGTCGTGCTCCTTTTTGTTTTTCCTACTAATTGGGTGGACCTACAGTTTTATGCCGACTCCGAACGGCGAATGCATTTTTTGTGAGAAGCTTTTTCATGGCAGAAATACTCTCGGAGGGTATGCCAACGACTGCCGAGAGGTGACCGCTGCTCTTAAAAAACCCAATAATTGGATTTTTACTAATTAGAAAAATTGTTTTGGTGTTTTGCTCGGACCGTGGTTTGAACCCGAGACCTCAGGCATAGCAGGCGAGCACTCTACCCACTGCACCACAGCTGACACGTTTTCACGGAAAAAATTAAAACCATTTTGATTTCCACGTACCGTTTTCCGTAAACACAGAAATTTAATGTCGGTGAGTTTGCGTTTACATGTCATTCCCATAAGGTAGATCGTGTCAGCTGACACGGTCTACGGTCTGCCGTCGGTGAGTCTTCCCACCTTTAATGAGATAAAATGTTCGCCTAATTATGCTTTTCCGATCCCTCAATCTTATTTTTAATTTTATTACTCTTTGAATATTTTCTTATATTTTTATTTAATAAATACATAAATAAAAAAAAAAAAAATAAAAATTATCATCTGCCCCGACACCGACAGGATTCGAACCCGCGCTCGCCAGATTGATTGTGACACGCGTTAGCCAGTGGGCCATCGCGCCACATGCATGAAGTGTGTCAAATCTGCACTTAAGCGGCAGATGACAAACTGTAGAATTTGTAGTTACTTGTAGCTACTTCTGAACTCTCGAAATTGTGCCAATAAACGAACTAGTGAAAACTGTAGAATTTAGTACTAGTTCGGAACTATCGAAAATGTAGTGCAGAGAGTGATAATTGACACCACCTAGGGCACCTACCGCTTTTTTTCAGTTTGAAAGTCCGCCGTTAAGTACAAATTTCAATTCGCTTTAAATGTCAGGGGCTATTTAACTGACAGTCACTGACAGCACACTTTTGTTGACCATAGCACAATAGCAATATGTGCTGTAGCACAATCGTTCTGTAGCACAATCGTGCCAACTCAGTGAGTCGACTCTTTTTAGGGAGTCAGTGCCTATGTGTCAACTCCCGAAAAATCGTGTCATTACTCACCCCTAATCTGCATGTCTATGCACAAACAGCGAGCACATGTGTACATACATACATATATGTATCACACTATTCGAATAATACTATTCGAATAATACCAATAAACAGACATATTCCGTGTCATAACGCCGATCATAACGCCAGATAAATAATTTTACATGCGATATCTACGATTTTAGGATAATAAAACCAGATAAATTTCTGGTGCAATATATAACCCCGTTTCTTCGAGTTGTCACAATTATTTGTCATGTATACTTGTGGTTTTGGTGCTATTTCCTTCAACATAATTTGGATAAGTCATCAACGGACGAATCTAATAGAATTAATAAGCATAAAAAGACAAATTCATAGCCCATATTTGACAAGAAAATATCAGTGAATTATGAATTGTCTTTTAAGTGTGATAAATTTACCTACATATATAAACTAGTAATTTTTAGACTGCTAAATATAGGTACTTGAATGAATTTTATGGTTTTCTAACTTTAGGCTGTTCTTATTTCGCTTTAGTCAGGCATTGGGGTGAAAAAATTATGGCAAGCCTACTTATATGGAACTTTCTAATTTTTTGTTTAACTTGTTAGTAGTGTCACTCAGTTCCGCGGCTACTGAAAGAAAAATTTTATGAATTAGCTTTGATAAAAAATAAATATAGAAATAAACTTAATATTCAGACAATAAGTAATATTATACTCGCTAAATAGTTGTTACCGGCAGAAAATACCGGTAAACTTATATTCTGAAATGTTGTTTTTATTACTTGTATACACTTGTACGTACTTTAAGTTGGAAATAAAAGTGTATGTGTTCTCTTAAAAAATGGTAATTTTTTGGTAATTTATTTTTTTTAATTTTGGTAAATTTTTTATTTGAGCTATGGCAACACTGGATACTACCAATAAGGAAAAAGGCCATCTGTCCAGAAAACCCGTT
The DNA here is from genome assembly GCA_960531455.1 of Urophora cardui. Lineage (NCBI taxonomy): Eukaryota > Metazoa > Arthropoda > Insecta > Diptera > Tephritidae > Urophora > Urophora cardui. The sequence continues at coordinate 55,085,053 of OY482671.1, forward strand.
GATAATTTTTAAGCCCACACATTCATACATCTTATATCACAATCTTGCACACACACACCTCGGCACCATCGGCTTCTCATTGCACACTGACTTTTTATTCCTCAAAAGGCAGAAAAGCAGGGTTTGAATTTGCTTGCTGCAAAAAAGCAATAGCCGATGTTTTTTGCTTATTGCTGAATTCAGCCTAGCCAAAAACGAAAACAGGAATCATTCGCTTCAGTTTCTGAGTCGTGTTTGCTTGTATAGTTAAGCCAAGCAATAGAGGTGGGAAACTATTGATAGTCCCACCATCGATAGTTTTTGATAGTTTTAAAAAAACTAGTGATAGTGTTCGATATTCTTAAAAAAATAAACCATCTATAGAACTATCGATAGTACTATCGTATTGAAATAAATATAGATTTCTCTTATAACATTTTAATTTTTCTACTGAAAAGAGCTATTGACTAACAGTGTAAAATCAGGAGAATATTTAATATTTCGTTAAAATAAGAACAAAAAAGAAGATGAATGACGGAAAAGAATTAATAAAAATTACAAAAAAAAAATTTGGTTCGCCATAACTCCATCACTTTACACATTACCATCGATAGTTTTTAATAGTTTTGAAAAAACCATCGATGGTCTTCGATATTCTGAAAAAAAATAAATAAAATATCGATACTATCGATAGTCCCATCGAAAGTTTCCCAACTCTACCAAGAAACTCAATTTGAGAAGGTTGCTTTTACTTCCAGCAATTAGTTGAGTGGTAAATTTTTGCTTACAATTGCTTCCATGCAAGCGCCGTGATAATCATTTGACCAATCAATTGATGATCACATGTGATCCATCACTCTCCATCAAGAATTCCTATCACATTATTAAGGGCAATATGAAAAGTGTGATGGAGTGAAGTGTATACGTGTGTATACGTGTGAGTTTGCATCTCGCTCCCACTTATGCGTAATCATATGATTTTCTATATATAGCTGAACTCTTTCCTCTCTCACTTTATACACATCAATGTTGATGTAAATACCAGTCAGATATGATCCATCAAGCGTGATATATTAATCCGTCAAATATGATCCATTACACTTGATATACGAATCTATCACAGCTGAGCCATCAAATTTGATGCCTGAACCTTTCACAAATGAGCCACAAACAAATCTATCATAGTCTATATTTATTATATTCATTACACAGATATTATTAACATATATATATGAAATAAAATTAGATTTTTAATACCAAAAATATACTTTTTACTGCTCGCGGTGATGGCTAAGCTCCACAGTCTTGCATACGCCTCTCTCGAATTCTATGGAGTCGACTTCTTGGAAGACATCTGAAATTGAAGTGAAAAAATATATATATATGTAAATGTACATAATAAAGCTGGTTTGACTTAAATATGTATGTACTTATCTTTATTCTTTAAAAAACGATTATTAATTATTATTTGTTATTATCTTTATTCACTATTAAATTATATGTTTAGCACACGAAAGAACGCGTTCAACTAGCTTCCACGAATTTGATTTTTTTTAAACGAATTATGAAAAAAGCAACCCTGTCCTCTCACAGATGATAAAAAAAAGTGTGTCAATGTATTAGTGTGAAACTTTTGCATGTTTTAGTTTCCATCACACGGGTTTTGCTGGGTTATTTTGCTGAAACTAGTTTTTAAGCAGAATTCAACATGAAAAGTTGCTTACAAATGGTCATACATATGTACATATTATGTGTACATACATACATACATATTTTTATTTCTTTCAAATATGTACACATATGTATGTGTTGGGGTTGCTAGATGTACCCATTTGGGGGGATTCTACCCTTTTTTGACTTGGTGTTCCCCTATCTACGGAAGGCTCCGTAGATACCCCTTTTTCACTATACTCCTTATATCCTAATAAATTTTCTTTTTTGCTAAGTTAACATTTTAATATAATCGTAAATCTCATCAACTGGTTGATGCAACGTTACCTATTCAAACGAACCATCAACAATATCAGTTGACGTATCTAGCATGGGCATAATAATGCGGCCTTTACACGGGTCGATTTCCTAGGCGAATTTTGTCGTTCAACCAAAATCGACCCGTGTAAATAGCATTTTAACCAGCTCAGTCTGCAAAAATCGACTAGCTCAAAGTAAACTTGCTTTCAACTTTTGCCAGACGGTTTCCCAGTCGGCAAAAATCGACTCGAGTTAAGATCGCATTAGTGATGAGCCAAGAAATCTACAAGAAAATCTATGGAGGGAACCCACATACGAGTATAATGTTAGTTTTCCAGGCAAAGCCTATGTGAAAGAATTTTGGGAAGTCGCTAAATTATAAACTCAATCCAAGGTTTATCCAACTAAGGTTAAGTTAGTCGAACAGCTGATTGGAGTTGTGTATGTATACTAAAATTGTATTCCGCCAATGACGGTCAAGAAGGTGCAAATCAGAATGTCAAACAAGACAAATTGGAAAAAATGATTTGTGGTAATTCTATCCTCTCCAGCATTAATGTCCAAAATATATCTTAATGTTATTGTCCTCTGGCGTCTCATAAGAGACTTTTATAACTTTGTCATCTTTGCTATTTTTGATATGTTATGCGGGACGGGATGTGATTAATGACATATTTGAAGAAAACAACAATAGCAAGAAACCAATGAAAACGGAAGCAATATAACCTGCACGCAGAAAACTATATGAATGTCACATCCATATATATGGATAATCCTGTCTGATCCATAAACTATGGATGTCGTATCCATATAATGGGTATCATATCAAAAAAGATGTGTACTTTATAAAGATATATGGGTATGGCATCCATTATATGTGACGCGCAAAATAGGAAGGGACCTAGGCTAAAAAAATTTTTTTTGATGTGAACAACATCCTGAGCATCGAATGAGGCCGATTCCATTCTCCAAAAAAATATGAACTGTTTTATATAGTCCACAGTTTATGGATCAGATAGGATTATCCACATATATGGTTGTGATATCAATATATTTTTTTCCGTGTGTTATTTGGTTAAACTCAATTTACTGCTTTTTATTATCGAATTCCGCGAAAATAATTTTTGAATGAAGTGATAACCAAGAAAACACAAAATTACGATTATCTCAAAAACCTCTCCATAAAAAAAAATAACAAAAAAAATAGTTCAGAGCTCACCAGGCCCATGCCTATCTTCCCCCATACCTTAATTTCTTGGTATTTTTGAAGTTAACTTCTTAGGCGGCGATACGCAGGTTTTATGGAGAGTGAAATTTGAAATTCGTTTAGGATGGAACGGGAAGTTGTTTTGACCGGAAATAACAGCGCCTGTAAAAACAAACAAGCAATGCTATTAGCAATGCTCTATGTTATTGTGCCCATTACATCAACATAACATTCAGTCGAACGACAGAATATAATGTTACATTCAGCTTTATGTTCATTGCTTTCTTGAGGTATTTATACTTACCTTTTCATGAAAACGCATCTTAGAATTTAAGCACTCACGTATGCAAAACAACAAGTAACAAGTTTGATATTTGCCAATACATACATACATACATACACACACAAAAGCTTAGCCAGTGCTGTCAGCGCCATTTTCGAGGCAAGTGAAGCGGCTGAAAAATCGAAGTGATTCGAAGTGAAGCGTTCCCGCGAGGTCAAGAAAATATATGACATGTTTCCTTGGCAATATGACAGCTTAAGATTCTGCTAAATATCCCTGTACTTTATAACAGTCAATGTGTCCTTTAGCGAAAATAGCAGACCAACGCTTTACCAAGTTGCACTTCCTTAAACCATCATGTTTCCACCCAAAGCTAAATAGTCCATTTAATGCATCACAGATCGAATTCTTTGTTGTAATCTTTGTGGGCATGACTCCAGCAGTTCAGAACACCACCCAAATGGCAAAGGATTTGCACCTTGCTACACCTAAAAGACCATTAGGCATGGGGGTGGAAATATAATGTGTCATTCACCTCTCAATGAGGGATGCCATATCTAATGATTGTATAAACACCTACCTACATACATACATATGCAACTTTTATTAGAATTTTTAAGAATAAATTATAAAAGTAAATTAATTCTGATTGGTCAAAATCGAAGTGGTTTTGGGAAAGAGGAAGTGTCGAAGTGACAGCCATAAAAGTGGAGTGAAACACTTCGATCGAAGTGAAAATGGCATCACTGGAGAGAATGTACTAATTTAACCACTCAGAGTTGCCTTTCGTATCGAAGTTTTATTTGTGGGGAGTTTATTCGCGAATTTATTTAGTTGCATATGCATTACACCGATTCCATCGATGCACCAATTTTCTACAATCGTTAAGATTTTTCACAATTTTCTTATCGAATTTGAATTTAGGAAATTAAAAAAAATGATTAAAATTAATTTAAAAAATGTTTAATTTTGACTTTGCTGAGACACGAACTTGCGACTCCTAGCATTTTTCTATACTAAAAATGATTAAATAAGGTTGGTGTGTACACAACAAAGCACCTATTAGATGAAACTGGTGAGTGTTTTTTTTGTTTCTAATCGAATTTTCAATTTAAATTAAATTAAATTAAATTAAATTAAATTAAATTAAATTAAATTAAATTAAATTAAATTAAATTAAATTAAATTAAATTAAATTAAATTAAATTAAATTAAATTAAATTAATTTATGTGAATTTTATATAAGCTATTGGCCAGTTTATAATTGAAAAAATTTTTAAACTGGCCAATAGCTCATATAAAATTCACATAAAATAATTATTAGAATTAAAACGGCCATGTAAAAACAATTAAATTAAATTAAATTAAATTAATATAAATTAAATTAAATTAAATTAAATTAAATTAAATTAAATTAAATTAAATTAAATTAAATTAAATTAAATTAAATTAAATTAAATTAAATTAAATTAAATTAAATTAAATTAAATTAAATTAAATTAAATTAAATTAAATTAAATTAAATCAAATTAATAGGTATGTTATTGTCTAGCACGAAATTATTATTTTAATTTTTATACTTTGGTATAAGCGGAAAAATCCAATTAGCTCATACAGCGATGGTAGATGTGATAGCTATTTCGAAGAAAAATTACTTTCTTCATCATCAGACATCTTCTCGGGAGCACACCAGGCTTTGAACCTACGCTCCAAACATCAGTAGTCGAATATTAGCGAAACGCTAAGCACTGCGGCTACCGATGGTCCTGCTGAGCTGTTGGATTTTTCACTTATATATGCCATTGCTCTATTAAATCTAACCTCACTTAGTGTACGATTTTCGTACATCTGCTATGCAAGTGTTGAATAATGGTTGGCAGCTGACGGACAGCACACTATTTTTTGTGGTTGACAAATACAAGCACTTTATTCTTTTGGCTGACGAAAGGTAATAATAATAATATAATATAATACAATGGCGCTATTATAACTCTGACGAGTTTTATGGCCGAGCTTCTCTCCCGATTCGAGGTGTGCTCCTTTTTTTTCCTACTAATTGGGTGGACCTACAGTTTTATGCCGGCTCCGAACGGCGAATGCATTTTTTGTGAGAAGCTTTTTCATGGCAGAAATACTCTAGGAGGGTATGCCGCCCACTGCCGAGAAGTGACCGCTGCTCTTAAAAAATCCAATAATTGAATTTTTACTAATTAGAAAAATTGTTTTGGTGTTTTGCTCGGACTGTGGTTTGAACCCGAGACCTCTGGCATAGCAGGCGAGCACTCTACCCACTGCACCACAACGGCCACAAAAGGTAAACATCTTATACATATATATATCGCTAAGCGATTTTTTGTACGCACCATAACTTTTATACCGTTTTACCGATTTTCGAAAATGTGGTGTCAAATGAAAGTGATTGACCTGTAGATGTGCAGGAGGGTTTCATTTTTTTTTGAAAAGGGTTGCCAGCTGTTTGAAATTTTAATTTTCCTGTATAGTTTGTTTGATTTTAAAATTTTTGTTACCACATGAAAGGGCTTGACCAGATAATGAGTAATTTATTAAAATTTTTACAAAAGGAGTTGCCACGTGTTCAAAATTTCAGTTTTAAGCTATAGTTTGTTTGATTTTTAAATTTGAGGTGTCATATGAAAGGGCTTTGTGTGAAAATAGGTAATTTATTATAATTTTTACATAAACTGTTGCCACCTGTTCAAAATTTTATTTTTACACAATAGCTCGTTTGATTTTTAAATTTAATGTGTCATATGAAAGGGCTTGGCCAGAAAATTAGTAATTTATTACAATTTTACAAAAAGGGTTGCCACCTGTTCGAAAATCCATTTTTACGCTACAGTTGGAGTGTCATGAAAGGTCTTGCACTGTAGAGGTAATAAAAGGAAAGAGAAGAGGAAAATGAAAGGGGCGGATATGGCGAAGGAAAGGAAGCGAAGGGGAAAGAATACGGAAAATAAAACTTCACTATGGGTCTCCTCTGAAAAAAATCTTTGTATACAAAATCTAGGTCCACAGAAAATAAAAATAACCATATAACTATATGTTTCATTTTATAATTTATTATAAAAAAACTATGGGCTTATAGCCGATTTTTAAAGGGAGTCAAATTTAAAACGACAATCAAAAGAATTGTCAAATGTGGTAAAAACGGTTTTGGTTTTACTATATGAGTAGTGGTCTTTCACCCTCAAATTGTTGAACAGTGTAATTGAAAGCCACAGCATCGGCCGGGGTGACTAGTTTATTTTGTACAACAACAATTGTAATCTATAAACAGTATATAATTAGTCAAATGTGCTACTTTTCGTACAGAATTGTTTAATTGCCAGTTTCGTAAGAATTTTTAAATGTGTTTTCGTATGGTACGACGGTATGAACCTTGACCAACAAATATTTCGAAAGGGCAGTTTCTCCTTGGTTGATAAATGCAGTTTAAAAAATCGTCATGTAGTTGCGTATGAACTTGAAATGGATTTGGAGAGTTACATGCCCCTCTGATGGTTTGCGTTGTACATCACCATTTTCTATGGTATATACCGCCAATTTTCGAAGGTAAATATTTGCCCACGAGGTCCTTTTGGCATATTTAGCACTGATTGCTAATCAACAAATAATTGATGGAATCATCGTTGCCGTTTGGGCCACTAAAGTGGCAATTTGAACCTTTTTTAAAGCCAGGCCACCTGAACCAAACTTTTCGAAAATATGCAATATTTGAACCTTTTTAAAAATTCGGGCCACTTTTGGTCCTTTTTTACTTTCAAAACTATAATTATTAAATGATTTGTAGTTTTTTCTTAAATATAAAAACAAAAAACCTCTTTGTTACTATTTTACTTTGCATTGGCAACCCTCCGTTTCGAAAGATTCTTTATTTAATTTGTTTGCCAAATCTACCCTTGAATACTTTGAAATTTGGGCTGTTCGTTAAGATAATGAAAACGCACGGGACAGCCCAGACACACACAAACACATATACTCGTAGCGTTCGTAGATCCGTAGGAAAGTGTAAGAAACGTAAGAATTTTACCACAATTTACATTCTTTGCACTCATATTCGCTCTTTTTTTGGTAAAATTCCTACGGTTCTTGCACTTTCCTACGGCTCAACGAACGCTATAACAGTTTTTTTGAATTCCTTGCCTTTCTCGGGTTACTCCGTCTGCTCAACGAACGATCATATTAACGCTGCGTTAGTGTAGAGAATATTTTAAATTCCATTTTCTTTAAGCATTAAATAAACCACAAAAATATATAAAAATGTGTTTTAGCTAAAAAAAAAAATTGGGGACACTTTTTTTAATTTTTTGGGCCACCTTTTGAAATTTTTGAGCGGCAACACTGGATGGAATAGCTTCGTGTTCATCGCGAAATCGGCGAGCTAATATTTTCCGTTCAAGGTGCATTTCATGATTGCCTTTTTGCCACTATTTTTATAACAATTTGAAGACTAGCAGCGAGATTCGGAAGAGCATAATCCTAAATTGAATGTGTTTGTTTTACTTACTTTTGGAAATTTATTTTCAAGGAATTATTTTGAGTTTTGTTGGGCCAGAAACACGAATGTGCCCCATATATTTTTGGAAATTTACTTTCAACGATTTTTTTAAATTTTTTGTTGGGCCAGAAACACGAATGTGCCCCATATATATTTGGAAATTTATTTTCAAAGAATTTTTTACATTTTTTGTTGGGCCAGAAACATGAATGTGCCACATTCGTTTTTCTGGCTCAACTTTTTATACTCAGCTGTACTAGTACACAGAGTATTATAGTTTTAATCACATATCGGTGGATTGTAACAGAATGAAATAATCGAGATAGATATAGACTTATATATATCAAAATGATCAGGGTGAAAAGAGAAATCGATTGAGCCATGTCCGTCCGTCTGTCCGTCCGTCTGTAAACACTCTAACTCGCGCAAAAATTGAGATATTTTGATGAAATTTGAAATGCAAGTTGGTATCGAGGCTGGGACGGTTGGTATTGAAAATGGGCGAAATCGGACCATGACCACGCCCACTTTTCCTATATAGAAAAAATCGGAAATTTGGTATCTCAGTCACTAATATAGCTGGAGCGATGAAATTTAACCCACGTGTAGGGTCCTGAGCTCAAGGAAGAAATTTGATGAAATTTTGGAAAATGGGCGCTTCCACGCCCACTTATTAAGGGTCAAACCTTGAAAGTTTTATATGTTATAACTCAGAAACCATTGAAGATATATCGATGAAATTTGGTACACGTGATTTACTTACTTAGCAAACGTTTGGACGGAAAATAGTTATAATCGGTTGACGGCCACGCCCACTTTTATATATGTGTATTATAAAGTGACCTAATAAAAACATTTTAAGCCATATCTCTGTCAAATATAAAGATCTATCATTGAAATTTTGTCGCATGAGTCCAACTAAGGCAAACGTTTGGACGGAAAATAGTTATAATCGGTTGACGGCCACGCCCACTTTGATATATGTGTATTATAAAGTGACCTAATAAAAACATTTTAAGTCATATCTCTGTCAAATATAAAGATCTATCATTGAAATTTTGTCGCATGAGTCCAACTATGGACATAAAACAAAAAACATAAAAATTTTGGAAAATGGGCGGTGCCACGCCCACTTATTAAGGGGCAAACATTGAAAGTTTTATGAGTCATAACTCAGAAACCGTTGAAGATATATCGATGAAATTCGGTACGCGTGATATACTTACTTAGTCAAATGTTTGGACGAAAAATTTCCAAAATCGGTTGAGGGCCACGCCCATTTTTATATATGTGTATTATAAAGTGGCCTAATAAAAACATTTTAAGCGATATCTCTGTCAAATATAAAGATATATCATTATTTTATGTGAATTTAAATGAGCTATTGGCCATTTTTTAATGAAGAAAAATTGAAAAAATAAATACAAACATAAATATGTATATCGGAGAGCCTGCCGAAAAACAAAAGTCTGAAAACAATAACAAGCATTGCCTGTACAAAAGCTTTGCTTGTTAATAGCTTTAAAACTTTGTACAAACCAAACACACAATCGCACCAACATACTAGGTAGCAAAGGCAGAGTGTCATTAAGCTACTGTTGTTGGTATGTGGATTGTAATGGAAGGAAAATTGAAATTTAAGCGAAACAAAGCTGACGGCGGTGGTAGCTCAATGGTATAGACAATGGACTACCAATCGAACGACTTAAGTTCGATTCTCGGTTGAGGCCGCTTGAAGAAGTCTGATGAGGGGATGTGGTGGTCTCCTAAATGGATCCATAACTTCTACCAAAAAAAAAATTTTTTCAATTTTTCTTCATTAAAAAATGGCCAATAGCTCATTTAAATTCACATAAAATAATTATTAGAATTAAAACGGCCATATAAATACAAACATAAAGATATATTATTGAAATTTTATAGCAGGAGTCCAACTGCGGACATAAAACGAAAAACACAAAAATTTTGGCAAATGAGCGTGGCACCGCCTCTTTTTATAAACAGGAATATACGAGATTTCTGAGCCCATAACTCGACAAATAATTTATATATAATGACGAAACTTGGTGTGTACACTTTTATTACTTGTAGTAATACATGTTCAAAATTTTAGCGAAATCGGGTTGACGACCACGCCCACTTTTATACATGGGAACTATAAAGTGGCCTAATAAAAACATTTTAAGCGATATCTTTGTCAAATATAGAGATAATTCATAGAAATTTTGTGGTATGAGTTCCACAATTGACCGGAAACAAAAAATGTAAAACTTTTGGAAAATGGGCGTGGCACCGCCTCTTTTTAGACAAAGGAATATACGAGATTTCTTAGCCTATAACTCGACAAATAATTGAGATATTATGACGAAACTTGGTTTATACACTTTTATAACTTGTGTTAATAGACACGCAAAAATTTATTGAAATCTGTTTATGACCACGCCTACTTTTTAACAAAGATATTTCTGGAACACCCTTTTGGAATTTGTAACGTGACATCTTTGTAACTAGAAGTCAAAAAGGAATGAAATTTTGCACAAAGAATAATATTCATATGCTTAGTTGGATGACTGATAAAAATGTTGAAAATGGGCGTGGCTACGCCCACTTTATGCGGCACTCGCTTTATATAAAATACGCCGTGTTTCCATCAAACGCAAACAAACTATTAAAGCATACAGCTGAGTATCTAATGTTCGATTACACTCGAACTTAGGCTTCCTTACTTGTTATAACTGATCTACACATTCGTGTAACTGGCATTGAAAATTTTGGTGGCTTCCAGTGCACAAAGGTAGGTACTGGGGGTTTTACTAAAATGTAGAGCATACACAGATTGACCAGGAAAGCCGCATAACTCAAAATTGGAAAAATTGCACATTCGTGGTTCTGACAGCGGGCCGACGATATGTGTTCTCTGCCGACTTGGGTAATTTTTTTTCCACACGTTTGCCTTGGCAAGCAAATCGGTGACCCAAGTTTAATCGATTTATCTGCTACAGTTCATGAGTCCTTACTTATAAATTTTTGATAATTTGCCCCTCTTGGTCCATTTTTTTTAACTTTCAGCACATTTTCTCTTAATGACATAAGATCATTGCATGGATGAAATTTCATCACTCGGGCTTTATAAGTGACTGAGTTATCATGTTTTACGTACGTTTCATGGGTGTACACTTGTTTTCTGCCATGTGGTTGGCGAAATTTGATTCCACTGTTGCTGATGATTTCCTTATTATCTTATTGTAATCCCTTACGTGTTCTCGATATCTCGTCTTGATTTGGCGTCCTGTTTGTCCTATATAGCTATTTTGGCATTCGCAAGTAAATTTGTATACGCCTTGTTTGTCAAAGGGGTCTTCCTTGTTAATGTTGTTTCGTAGAAGTTTTCCCATGCTGTTCCTCGTTTTAAATGCTGCATTAATGTTATATTTTTGGAAAACTTGTAAGATGTTGCTCCGGTATATGATAAGACTGCCCATTTCTTCTCTACCTTTTCTTTGTTTTCCGCTTTTCTTGAAGTTATGTTTTTATGGATTTTCTCCGTTGTTCTCTGCGATTGTGCATATTGTGCTGAGTTCCTTGTTGTAAGCTTCTTTTCCTAATGGGGTCCGTTCAAGTCGTATTAATAAATATCTGAAAGCGGCGTTCTACCAATATTGCTCAAAGACTTGCTGGGTCACTCTGGGTCCACATTTGGCCCATATTCCGGGAAGTTCCCACTTTTCCGGAATTATATATACCCTATAACGTGTGATTATACCATATGAATCTACTGTGACAATTTCATAAAGATCGGTTGATTATTTTGGGAGTCCATAAATAACACACACACATTCATTTTTGTAATGGTATAGAAACATACCCAAAATACAACCCTGCACTTATGTACTCAAAAGCTCAAGCTTTCATAAAAGCAACGAGTACATAAGTGCAGCGGGCGAATACGGCCTTTATGACAAGCCGTGTGCCGCCATCACGCCATTCTAGTTTGGCTTGTTGAATAAACTGGTTGGTGAAAAAGAAATAAAGTTGAAGTGTAAAATAAGATAAGAGTTGAAATAGACAATAAGAAACATAAAATAAACTATATCTTTTTCGGTGAACTTAAACTTTAAATAAAATAATTTATTGGACAAAAATAATTAAAAGAAAAAAATAGATTTTGGTTTTAATTAAAATCAAGTGGACAAATAAAAAGGTAAACTTGTACATGTGTGTGTGTGTGAGTATGCAAACGTGCCCAGTAGGAACGGCACGTTATATGGCGACCGTGCTGGTAGAAGCCGCCTGCGTCGGTGGTAGAATCCACCTGAAGTGGCGTCAGAAGTACACGATGGCAAAAAATTACGATTTAACGATTCAAAATTAATTTAATCAAAATAAAATAACCCAATTTAATACATGAAAATGAAGTCTTAATAATTTTTCTCAAAAAAAAAAACAAAACCAAAAAAAATCCGAAAAAAAAACAAAAAAATTCAAAAACCCAACAAAAAAAAAATATAAAATCACAAAAAATTTTCCAAAAAAAATTAAAAAATCGTAAAAATGAAAAAAAAGTTTAAAACGAAAAATCGCCAAAAAAATTTTAATCATCATTAATCATCACGCCCTGGTATGTACCAATACAAAACTGTAAAAATTTTTTTAAATAAAAAGTACGAAACTGTACAGTCGGCTCACGCCACGAAATCACATTCCGTTTTGATGAAATTGTTCCGTTATGCAAAGCCACAGGATGCCATGGAATTTTTATGGCACATACAAATAAATCAACGGCATTGTACATATAAATCAACGGCACTTTTTTGTAGTGCAACGGCATTATACATATGTATACGGCATTTCGACATATATACATACATCCACGCATATTAAAACTGGAGTCATATATACATACAGAAATAACAACAGGCAAAGCACAAACTATATGCCAATATACCGAAACCAACAAGGAAAACATAGCAAGCCACCAAAGCTCTGAGACAACAAGAACAACATAGCAATCCACCAAAGCTCTGAGACAAAAGCAACGGATAAAACATTGCAAATACATACAATTTGGGTAAGCGGACCGGTAGCAGAGATTAGCAGTGAAAAACAACACCAAAAACCGCACAGATAAAATAGCAACAACAATGGGAGTGTGGCCGGTAGCAGCAGCTAGCAGAATCAAGCAACAGGTGGTGGTAATATTTATGTATGTATGTACATATTTTGGAATAGGCGTATGTATATAATTGATGTGAGGCTGTACTATTAATGTAAAGTTCGTTAATATAATAACGTTTTGATCGATACATACATAGGTACATATTTATAACATTTTGCTACGGTGCATCCGTATATTGAATTGGAATTAATACATACATATAAATTGCTTAAATTAAATTTTTTGCTATATATAATATCTACATACATATTTATATTAAATTAAAACCTTCTACAAAATAGTGGATCAAATACATTGCGTATGTATATATGTATATGCATGTAAATAAATACAGTGTCGGCGAAATTTGAAGGACAAAAATTTTACATGCCATATGTGTATAAAATATAAAGTCTTGCCGAACTGAGGAGCACGCACATTTTGTTTGTCGTATGTGTACATGCATATGCATAGATACATGCAATTTTGTAGATAATTAATAACATAAATTTTTAAAAACTATAAAATTACATAAATTTAATAACACAAAAAAAAAAAAAAAATTCTTTTTGCTTGTGCAACGGTGCGGCCGTCACGTTAAATATATATCTTTTTGCTTGTGCAACGGTGCGGCCGTCACGTAAAATATAATCTTTTTTGTAGTGCAACGGTGCGGCCGTCACGGTAAACAACTATGATTTTTTTTGCTATAAAACGGTGCGTCCGTTACTTATGTATACCAGTACATAAAAATATATTTTTGCTTTAAAACGGTGCGTCCGTCATACTAATACCTGCCATTTCATATTTCAACCTGCTTTTCTTACCACTTAATATTTTTGTCCAATTTTTCCGATATTAATTCTTGCATATATAAATTGTACATTAGTACCAAATTCTTCAAAAACAATATTTTAAATCTATCAACACATACATATGTACGTAAATTTATCTTCATTTAATACCAGCAATTCAAATTAAAATTTTCAGCCTCTTGAGCTTTTTCCAAACTTCGTTTTGCAGATTTTCGATACACCCTAATACACATATGTATGTATGTGTACATATTTCTCCACATAAGGCTGGTATATGTAAAATGCATTCATTTAGATATTTCTTAACAGAATATTTATAATTATCGTAAAATCAAACTTGTTCTTACATTTTTCTGGAAAAATATTAAAATTACAATTTATGAAAATAACTAAAGTCTTTTGTTGTACATGGAAACAACCCAATGGTCATCCTATACCCAGTTGCTCCTTTTGCTTACTAACATGTCATGCATGTTACTAACATTTCTACATAATTTTCAGTCAGAAACTTTTGGACATCGGAATTATTAAGCATACTTTTAAATATTTTGGAAAAACTTTTCACACAATTTCGGATTGGAACCACAATAGGTAAACAATTTTTTTTCTAAATTCTTGGATACAAATTTAAAATTTTTTCTCAATAGGTAAACAATTTTTTCTAAATTTTTGGATACAAATTTAAAATTTTTTTCTCATTACTGAATATTTATCAGATGTCAGATTTCAACAATCAATTAAAAGAATTTCGGTCAAATTTTAATAAAGTTACTAAACGTATTTTAAACAGTGGGCGACGTGTTACAACAAAGCAAGAAAAGTTAGATGAATGCAAAAACGACTTAATCCGGACATACAATCAAATTTTATCACATATAAATTCGCAATTCGGTAAAGAAGTTAAGCCTGACTCAGTGATTGAAACTTTAACGCGTTGTAGAAAGCAAATTATCGAGTGATTTTGGAAATTAAGTGTAGAGTAAAAGTACCAAAAGATTTTTCTGAATTAATTAAAGCTGACGTCATTTGCTCTGACACAGATACAGAAGAAGAATTTTCCGACGCTCAATCAACTGGCGAATCCATAACTGATACCGTAAACCCCATCTGTTCCATTTCATTAGCTGAAGATTTTCTAGGTTTTGAATCCCGACATACAACTCATACAGAATTCTCAAATTTTTCTAATACACAAACAATAGAAATGGCTACCACAGAACAAAAGAAAAATCTTATTGCGATGTGCGCACCAATAATAAGAGAAAACTACAATGGCGATCCATTAGCATTAGATTCTTTCCTAGACAAAATTGAATTAATAGAAGGTCTAACAGAAACAAACCTCGAGACAACTCTTATATCTTTTGTCAAATCGAAACTTGAAGGAAAAGCACGGGAAGCAATTCCGACTAATGTGACGTCAATGCAAGACATTAAAGACGCGCTGAGAATTCGTATCAAACCGGACAATTCCAAGGTAGTTGCAGGAAAAATAGCTTCACTAAGAGTTTCCAATAATAACTTAACAGATTTTGCCAAACGTGTAGAAGAACTAGCTGATGCTTTAGAGCGATCTCTAATTATTGAAGGCATGTCGAAGGCTAAAGCGCACGAAATGGCAGTCGAGCAATCTGTAAATGTTTGCAGATTAAATACGCGCTCTGACTTAGTAAAAGCAATTCTGGCATCGACTTCCTTCACTGATGCAAAAGACGTAGTAGCAAAGATGATCGTAGAACAAAATAATCAAGCGACAGAAAGACAGGTTTTAGCTTTTCGCTCAAGATTTCCCAATAACAGCAATTTCCGTAATAATAATAACAACTTCAATAGATACAACAACAATAACAATTTCAATAGATACAACAATAACTATAATAGGTTCAATAACAACAATAAAAACTTTAATAGGTACAACAATAATACCAGTAGGTATAACAACAACAACCAAAATAGACAAAACAACAATTATCGGCAAAATAACGACAATAGGGATAATAACAATTCGCGTGGTAACAATAACAATCAAAATAGATCTGAAAATAGAACCAACAACAACAACGAAATTCAAATACGCGAAACAACACAAATGTTCGCGCTTTAAACGCGGAAGCCCCTCAGCAGCGAACACTGAGGGACGACGAAGTTATAAGCGATTAAATGCGAAAAATATTTTTTGTTTGAATTTAAATTACTCGGACTTTGTCGAAATTTATATAACCGGATTTAACAAATTATGCACATTTTTACTAGATACACAAGCTGATATTTCTTTGATTAAAGTTTCAAGTCTCAATAAGAATATTTCCATCAATACAGACGATATAGTTAACATCACTGGCGTGACATCAAACACTGTTTCGAGTTTAGGTAAAATAAACATAGACTTACATTTCTCAAATATTCCCATCGGACATAATTTACATGTGGTAAATGATGATTTTAATATCCCATCAGATGGTATACTGGGTAAAGATTTCCTCAAATATAACAAATGCGTTATAAATTATTCCAATAATAGCATCTCATTCTGGGCAAACAATGAAAGAGTCAATATGCCAATCCTGCACGGAACAGAAAGCGATATGTGTATTATTCCACCAAGGTGTGAAGTTTTTCGAATTTTTGACTTAGGTCACTCAACAATACCACTTTTCGTTGAATCCCAAGAAATACAAAAAGGAGTATTTACAGCAAGATGCATTACAAATTCTGATAACCCAGTCATCAAATTAATCAATACCACAGATGACATACAATTCATAAATAAAAATTCTATTCGAACGGAAAAGCTCTCGAATTATCACGTCTATGTAATCAATAAAACTAAATCATCAGATGAGAAACGAATTAATGAGCTCAGTTCAATTCTAAAAAATCAATTTCCCAAAAATGCTCCATCTGAACTTTTAGACCTTTGCATACAATATGCTGACATATTCGCACTCGACAATGACAAAATGACATTAAATAATTTTTATGAGCAACAATTACGTGTAACCGACAACGAGCCAGTATATGTGAAAAACTATCGTCTACCATATTCACAGCGTGAGGAAATAAACCGTCAAGTAAATAAACTATTAGATAACGATCTGATTGAACCCAGCTATTCCAACTATAACAGTCCTTTAATTTTAGTTCCAAAGAAAGATACCAATGGTCGAAAAGCATACCGCATGTGTGTAGATTTTCGCGGAGTCAACAAAAAACTTATCGCAGACAAATTCCCACTCGCAAGAGTCGACGACATTTTAGATAACTTGGGAAGAGCGAAATATTTTTCCACGCTCGATCTTTTCTCTGGTTTTCACCAAATCCCATTACATCCTGACTCGCGTGATATAACATCATTTAGTACAGACCGTGGGGCATTCAGATGGAAAGTTCTTCCATTCGGTTTGAATGTCGCTCCGAATTCATTCTCGCGAATGATGACAATAGCTTTTTCAGGTATTCCATCCAATGTTGCATTTTTATACGTCGACGATATTATTGTTATTGGATGTAGCGAAGCCCACCATATTAAAAATCTTTCTCAAGTTTTCAAAACATGTAGATCTTTCAATTTAAAATTAAATCCAAACAAATGCAATTTTCTGAGACCAGAGGTTACTTTCTTAGGCCATAAATGTTCTGCCAAGGGTTTACTGCCAGATGACACAAAAATAAACGCGATTAAAAAATATACAAGACCAATAGATAAGGATGCAGTACGACGTTTTGTTGCATTCGCCAATTACTATCGTAGATTTATTCCCAATTTCGCGTCGCTGGCAGCGCCACTTAATAAACTAAATAGAAAAAGAGTAGAATTTATTTGGAATAATGATTGTGAACAGGCATTTCAGTCGTTAAAGGAAGCATTACTTTCGCCAAAATTATTACAATATCCTGACTTTACAAAACAATTCATTATCACGGTAGATGCCTCAGTTACAGGCTGTGGCGCTATTTTGAGTCAAGAGCACGAAGGACGCGATTTGCCAATTTGTTTTGCTTCTAAATCATTAAATAAATCCGAACAGAAAAAGCCAATAATTGAACTTGAGCTATTAGCCATTTATTTCGCTATAAAGCAATTTCGACCTTATGTATACGGCACCAATTTTGTAGTAAAAACAGATCACCGACCACTGGTGTACCTTTTTAACATGAAAGATCCATCATCGAAACTAGCACGAATAAGGTTAGAATTAGCGGAGTATAATTTCACTATTGTTTATATAAAGGGTAAAACGAATGTAGGCGCAGACGCGTTATCAAGAATTACGATTGACGAAATCAGGGAATCAAATAAACAAATCCTAGCAGTCCAAACACGCTCTATGACAAAACATACAAATAGTATAACAACCGATAATATTAACGAAAAAGAACAAACAGAAAATGTCCATAATTTAAAGATTTATGATAAATTCTCTTTTAACTTTTCAAAGAAAATACCGCGAATTAGATCAGAAATTATATACAACGAAAATAAAAAATTAACAAGTTTGAAAATTTGTGCACATATTAAACATAAGAAACTCGAGTTGATTAGTTTTGAAATTGCTAACGAAATAATGCCGTTAGAGGAATTACTTTCGAGGCTAGAGATAGGAGCCAGCAAACACAAAATTTCTCAGATAGAATGGCCAAAAGATGATATATTTTTTAATCATTATACTATTATAAATTTAAAAGATTGCGGAAATAAAATTTTAAAATCATTAGAAATCATTTTGACAGATCCGATAGAGACAATAACAGATGAAGAGAAAAAGCAAAAATTAATGAAAATTTACCATGAAGACCCAATTGCAGGAGGACATTCTGGTATGAAAAAACTTTACGCGAAGCTCAGAACAAAATTTTTCTGGAAAAACATGACTCGCGATATAGCCAGATTCGTTAAAAATTGTAATAAATGCCTTCTGAACAAACCAAAACCAAAAACAAAAGAAAATCTCGTAATTACACCAACACCATGTAAACCTTTCGATTTATTAGTAATCGACACAATAGGACCACTTCCAGAGACCAAATACGGTAATAAGTTCGCTATTACTATGATTTGTGACATGTCTAAATATCTCGTTACAGTACCTGTACCAGATAAATCAGCAAAAACAATAGCAGCAGCAATTTTTGAAGGTTTCATTTTAACTTACGGCGTAATGAATGCCATAAAATCAGACTTAGGTACAGAATTTAAAAACGAAATATTTTCTGAACTAACAAAACTATTAAATATAAAGCATGATTTTTCCACTTCATATCACCACGAGACTGTTGGTACCATTGAACGTAACCATAGGGTATTCAATGAATACTTACGTTCATATCTTGATGAGACATCTCCAGATTGGGATGTATACTTAAAATACTTTACGTTTCTATATAATACAACACCAAATACAGTGTTTAATAATAAGTTTACTCCATATGAATTAATATTTGGTAAAAATGCAATTTTGCCTAATGAATTGAAGAAAGAGAAAATTGATCCACTTTACAATGTAGAGAATTACGTTAAGGAAATAAAATTTAGGATGCAGAAATCGCATTAAATAGCAAAAAATTTAATTAATAAACATAAATTAGAAAATAAAATTTATTATGATAGAACGGCGCGCCCATTAAGTATTCAAATAGGAGATAAGGTACTACTACAAAAAGAACCACGGGAAAAACACAAAAATATATATCAAGGCCCGTATGTAGTAGAAATATTAGAAGAACCAAATGTAACTATTTTAGATAAAACTAACAATAAGAGTAAAACGGTTCATAAAAATCGTATAACAAAAGTAAATTGAAATTTATAAAAGCAATATTTTTAAATAAATAATTATAATTTTTACAAAAATATATAGTATCGCACTATTCACACAAATGCATGAAGCAAAATTATATATGTATGCAAAAGTAAATACAACAAGTAATATAGGCAAATATATTATTTAATTAATTTTTAATTATATTATTTAATTAAGTCAATATTTCTTTTAGCATCAACTACATTGTAATGCAAAAAAGGACAGGACCTGGTAAACCTGATCAATTTACCAGGCCCTGCCTTTTTTTGCAATAGGGGGATGGTGTAATGGTATAGAAACATACCCAAAATACAACCCTGCACTTATGTACTCCAAAAGCTCAAGCTTTCATAAAAGCAACGAGTACATAAGTGCAGCGGGCGAATACGGCCTTTATGACAAGCCGTGTGCCGCCATCACGCCATTCTAGTTTGGCTTGTTGAATAAACTGGTTGGTGAAAAAGAAATAAAGTTGAAGTGTAAAATAAGATAAGAGTTGAAATAGACAATAAGAAACATAAAATAAACTATATCTTTTTCGGTGAACTTAAACTTTAAATAAAATAATTTATTGGACAAAAATAATTAAAAGAAAAAAATAGATTTTGGTTTTAATTAAAATCAAGTGGACAAATAAAAAGGTAAACTTGTACATGTGTGTGTGTGTGAGTATGCAAACGTGCCCAGTAGGAACGGCACGTTATATTTTTATATAATAGATTTTTTGGGACTTATTTCATTTCTCTTAAAATTGCAATTTAATAAGCTTCGACGTTTTTGTAAAAATAATAATAATACAATGGCGCTATTATAACTCTGACGAGTTTTATGGCCGAGCTTCTCTCCCAATTCGAGGTGTGCTCCTTTTGTTTTTTCCTACTAATTGGGTGGACCTACAGTTTTGTGCCGGCTCCGAACGGCGAATGCATTTTTTTGTGAGAAGCTTTTTCATGGCAGAAATACACCGGAGGGTATGCCGCCCACTGCCGAGAGGTGACCGCTGCTCTTAATAATAATCAATAATTCGATTTTTACTAATTAGAAATTTTTTTTTGGTGTTTGCTCGGACTGGGGTTTGAACCCGAGACCTCTGGCATAGCAGATGAGCACTCTACCTACAGCACTACAGTGGCAGAGAATTTTTTATAAGCGCGGCCAAAGGCCCCCCAAGCATCAGCTGTTCTCCGCAAAAGTTTCTTCTATATCTTCTCTTTCCGTAGTAATATCTATGGCCCGGTCCACAGTGCTTTTGCGCAGAACACTTTTCTGCGTTGGCGGCCTTATTTCATTTCCTTCTTTGGGAGTTATTTCATTTCTAAAAGTTGGGAGTTATTTCATTTTTATTGGGACTTATTTCATTGGGAGTTATTTCATTGGGACTTATTTCATTTGGGACTTATTTCGGGGTACCTTTCTGAGCGGTAAATATATCACTCAAGGAACAATAGGAGTTATTTCATTTCTAAAAGTTGGGAGTTATTTCATTTTTATTGGGACTTATTTCATTGGGAGTTATTTCATTGGGACTTATTTCATTTGGGACTTATTTCGGGGTACCTTTCTGAGCGATAAATATATCACTCAAGGAATAAATAAATGATTATTTTTGATTTTTATGGATATCGCTTAAAATTTTTCGATTATAGGGGGTTCGGATAGTGCTCTTTGAGACATGCACACACATAAACACAATACTCTTCTACGATGTTTGCACGTATTTGATTTTTTTTTCACGGAAAATATAACGAATAATGATTATTATGGGTCCCTGCTTTAAAGTAATAAATTCGGTGAGCGAAAGGGTAAGCGATTGATTGGGTTATTTCGATTCCACTTTTGTTTCCACGGTATTCAAGTTTATTGCTGGCATGTGTTGACATTGCGCGACTTGGACCATGCCAGAGTTAATGGTTTTTTTTTTTTATTTTTAATAAAAAAATAATGTTGAGATTTTTGATTTAGTGTAATTGACCTATCAGGTAAAGAAAATAATGTGGTTTCAAACTTACTAGCAATAAAAATGATGTTGACCAAATAAGAGCAAGTTGGATCAAAATGGAACTGCGTTTATATATTTGAACGTATAACCCATGGCAGGAAATTAGGATATATCTAGAATATATGTATAAAAGAAATTATTATTAGGGAAAAATCTTTGTAAACCTCATAGGTTAAGAAATAACAAGAAATATGTTAACTGTCAAAATGTGTATGAAAATTTATTATATAGACGATGTGGCTGTGACCGCTGTGGTGCAGTGGGTGGAGTGCTCGCCTGCTATGCCAGAGGTCTCGGGTTCAAACCCGAGTGCGAGCAAACACCAAAAAAAAATTTTTAATTCGTAAAAATCCAATTTTTGGGGTTTTTAAGAGCGGCGGTCACCTCTCGGCAGTTGACGGCATACCCTCCGATTGTATTTCTGCCATGAAAAAGCTTTATTATAGTTATAATTATTATTAGAATATTGAATTAATTAAAAACTAAATTTAATTAATAAAAAAGAGCAACCTTTGACAATTTTTGCTTTCGATGATTTAAACGTAATGCAAAGAATTGAAATAAATAAGAAAAAGTATCTGATGACGCATTTAAAATGGCTAACACTCCTCTACTTTTTACCTCTGGAAGACCTATACCTGATGCAAAATTCAGCGATTAATTGGTCAAAATCTGAATTCGCTTGGGGCTCGTCCATTCCTATTGGCCATGATGTGAATTCGATTTGATTTTGACATTACACTCTACCTTTGTAAATAAAAAAAGAAGTCTTTCAATTCGCCGCCGAGCCTACCTGTTAGATATGCCTTGGTCAAAATTAAAATTACTCGGTGTGCTCTCCCGCCCTCTCTCTCATTTTTCGCTTTAATGGAAAAGCAATAGGAGATATTTGACCGCGTTGATTTTGATCTGAGCGTAAACTGGGCCAATGCATATAAAATAGAGAGAGCGCTTTTAAATTAAAGCGACTCTTCAACTGTGTTTACGATATTTGTAAACACGTTTACGATATCTATTTCTCTTAACTAAAAATTTTATTTATTAATAATAAACAAATTAAATAATTTATAGAAAAAATTATATGCCAATGCACTGCTCCTGACTCATACGAACACATCCATATCAATTTTATGTGGATATGAGTATGTTAAATGTTCTAAACAGGCTGGCAATTGTTTGTATGGAAAAAATGTTAGCCTATTAATATATAGATTACAAATCATCTGTATGCACTTAACTTTATAATAATTAACACGCACATCCATCCAATATTTTCTAAACAACATGATATGTCCAACAACATGTATTATAGAGAAAACGCTGTGTCCCCTTTTTACGGAATAAATTGCTATGTTCCCTTTTTACGGAAATAAATGCTTTATCCACTTATGGAATTTTTTTGTTTGTACACTTTTTATGGAAAGAAATTTTTGTCCACTTCTTACGGAATTTTTTTTGTACACATTTTTACAGATTTTTTTTTTAAGTCTCCCTTTTATAAACCCAAAACATATCGCACACTAAATCAAAAAGCGTCACAACTCAAAATTTTTCGAAATCGGGTTTCTTCCATAAATTGGTACACAGAATATATCTCTAGCGGCTGCCAAAAAATCTTTTCCATCAGAATCTTTTTTAACTGAGAAATAACTATTATACGTAGCCTTTTCCCATATCATTGCCTATAAAAATTAAAAAGTTTTTTGCCTCTCCTGAAAATTTTTGAATTTTGAGTTGTAACGCTTTTTGATTTAGTGTGCGATATGTACACTTTATACTGCCGGCCTTTCATATGTGCCTATGATTCATATTGAATGTGCAGAGCAAAGGCACTTTGTCTAGGACCTCGAGCACTGTCGTAATAATCGAAATATACAATAACAAATGTGTAATGAAAAAAATTCAAAAAATGAAAGCACTGTAAAAAATTTTTATTCAAAAAATTTTCATATAAAAAATAAATATAAATAATAGCTTAAAAAACTAAAAAAACACGCTTTAATCTTAAAACTCGTACTAAAAATTGAGAAATAATTTAATTAGATACAAAATGATGAGCGAAAATATAAGTATTTAAGGAAAAGCGTGGGGTGCTCAGTATGTCAAAAAATACTAATTATTACTAATATTTTTATTTTGACTTTTTTGAGATTTCATATATCGTACTTTTTAATTTCGCAACTAGGTATATTTTTGTACTAGTTGTGCGAATCGAATATTTTCATGTTCAAATATTATTGAGCCCCCACACTTTTCCCTTAAATACTTATATTTTCGTTCATCATTTTGTTTCTAATTAAATTATTTCTCAATTTTTAGTACGATTTTTAAGATTAAAGCGTGTTTTTTAGTTTTTTTAAGCTATTATTTATTTTTAACTTTTTAGTTAAATTTTTCATTAAAGGATGTTTTATTCGGACGCAATAATAAAAGTAAAAATAAGTCTGATGGAAGGATGTGGTGATCTCCGAAATAGATCCACATACATATGTATTTATGACCTACCAAAAATATTAATTTTTCACATACATTTATTCCTTATAAAAAAAACATTGGTCATAAGAGCTCAAAAATGAAGCCTAAACGAAAAAATATCAACTAATATGTACTACTAGCTGGACCCGTGCGCATCTTGCGCAAAAAATAATAAAACATTCGTGGCGCCAGTCGATATAGTTTGTGCTGTCACGCTCATTTTTAAAAAACTTGTATTTATTTGGTTTTATTTCTACAGTGGAACTTATGGAACTTTCAATGAATTACTTATATGTTTGACAAACATATCGCATAAAATGTTTTTATTATACCTACATACATATATATATATAAGTAGTTATGTGTATTAAACTTGTTTATATATTTTTTTTTAGTGGCCGCTGTGGTGCAGTGGGTAGAGTGCTCGCCTGCTATGCCAGAGGTCTCGGGTTCAAACCACGATCCGAGCAAAACACCAAAACAATTTTTCTAATTAGTAAAAATCCAATTATTGGGTTTTTAAGGGCAGCGGTCATCTCTCAGCAATGGGCGGCATACCCTCCGAGAGTATTTCTGCCATGAAAAAGCTTCTCACAAAAAATGCATTCGCCGTTCGTAGTCGGCATAAAACTGTAGGTCCACCCAATTAGTAGGAAAAACAAAAAGGAGCACACCTCGAATTGGGAGAGAAGCTCGGCCATAAAACTCGTCAGAGTTATAATAGCGCCATTGTATTATATTATTACACTCAGAGAAAAGCTGCGGGCTAAAATCAAACTATGTCGTACTTGATTTAAGAACTACAGAAATTAAGGGAAAATATATAAAATTTAAGTTTCTCCAATCTTGAAACAGGAATGGCATTCTTGAAGCAAAATAAAAATCTGAAAAAATCTTGTTTTAAGAATAAAATTCTTAATTTCCAGTGTTCTCTGAAAGATACATCTGTATGTATATAAAAATGTACATGCATACATACATACATAATTTTCAATAATCGTCGCTTTTTTGTTCAATCGAAACATTTTTTTTAACAAACAAAGTACAAAGCAAAATGGAAAATAAAAAACAAATCAATATCTGGTTCGTGATTCATCGTAATTTAACTGCTTACGAATTGTCATTTTCATATCTATACTATACACGGCTTTCAAGTGCGCCCATGGAAGTTGCGGTGACTCCAACGCCAGAGGTCTCGGGTTCAAACCCGAGTGCGAGCAAACACCAAAAAAAAATTTTTAATTCGTAAAAATCCAATTTTTGGGGTTTTTAAGAGCGGCGGTCACCTCTCGGCAGTTGACGGCATACCCTCCGATTGTATTTCTGCCATGAAAAAGCTTTATTATAGTTATAATTATTATTAGAATATTGAATTAATTAAAAACTAAATTTAATTAATAAAAAAGAGCAACCTTTGACAATTTTTGCTTTCGATGATTTAAACGTAATGCAAAGAATTGAAATAAATAAGAAAAAGTATCTGATGACGCATTTAAAATGGCTAACACTCCTCTACTTTTTACCTCTGGAAGACCTATACCTGATGCAAAATTCAGCGATTAATTGGTCAAAATCTGAATTCGCTTGGGGCTCGTCCATTCCTATTGGCCATGATGTGAATTCGATTTGATTTTGACATTACACTCTACCTTTGTAAATAAAAAAAGAAGTCTTTCAATTCGCCGCCGAGCCTACCTGTTAGATATGCCTTGGTCAAAATTAAAATTACTCGGTGTGCTCTCCCGCCCTCTCTCTCATTTTTCGCTTTAATGGAAAAGCAATAGGAGATATTTGACCGCGTTGATTTTGATCTGAGCGTAAACTGGGCCAATGCATATAAAATAGAGAGAGCGCTTTTAAATTAAAGCGACTCTTCAACTGTGTTTACGATATTTGTAAACACGTTTACGATATCTATTTCTCTTAACTAAAAATTTTATTTATTAATAATAAACAAATTAAATAATTTATAGAAAAAATTATATGCCAATGCACTGCTCCTGACTCATACGAACACATCCATATCAATTTTATGTGGATATGAGTATGTTAAATGTTCTAAACAGGCTGGCAATTGTTTGTATGGAAAAAATGTTAGCCTATTAATATATAGATTACAAATCATCTGTATGCACTTAACTTTATAATAATTAACACGCACATCCATCCAATATTTTCTAAACAACATGATATGTCCAACAACATGTATTATAGAGAAAACGCTGTGTCCCCTTTTTACGGAATAAATTGCTATGTTCCCTTTTTACGGAAATAAATGCTTTATCCACTTATGGAATTTTTTTGTTTGTACACTTTTTATGGAAAGAAATTTTTGTCCACTTCTTACGGAATTTTTTTTGTACACATTTTTACAGATTTTTTTTTTAAGTCTCCCTTTTATAAACCCAAAACATATCGCACACTAAATCAAAAAGCGTCACAACTCAAAATTTTTCGAAATCGGGTTTCTTCCATAAATTGGTACACAGAATATATCTCTAGCGGCTGCCAAAAAATCTTTTCCATCAGAATCTTTTTTAACTGAGAAATAACTATTATACGTAGCCTTTTCCCATATCATTGCCTATAAAAATTAAAAAGTTTTTTGCCTCTCCTGAAAATTTTTGAATTTTGAGTTGTAACGCTTTTTGATTTAGTGTGCGATATGTACACTTTATACTGCCGGCCTTTCATATGTGCCTATGATTCATATTGAATGTGCAGAGCAAAGGCACTTTGTCTAGGACCTCGAGCACTGTCGTAATAATCGAAATATACAATAACAAATGTGTAATGAAAAAAATTCAAAAAATGAAAGCACTGTAAAAAATTTTTATTCAAAAAATTTTCATATAAAAAATAAATATAAATAATAGCTTAAAAAACTAAAAAAACACGCTTTAATCTTAAAACTCGTACTAAAAATTGAGAAATAATTTAATTAGATACAAAATGATGAGCGAAAATATAAGTATTTAAGGAAAAGCGTGGGGTGCTCAGTATGTCAAAAAATACTAATTATTACTAATATTTTTATTTTGACTTTTTTGAGATTTCATATATCGTACTTTTTAATTTCGCAACTAGGTATATTTTTGTACTAGTTGTGCGAATCGAATATTTTCATGTTCAAATATTATTGAGCCCCCACACTTTTCCCTTAAATACTTATATTTTCGTTCATCATTTTGTTTCTAATTAAATTATTTCTCAATTTTTAGTACGATTTTTAAGATTAAAGCGTGTTTTTTAGTTTTTTTAAGCTATTATTTATTTTTAACTTTTTAGTTAAATTTTTCATTAAAGGATGTTTTATTCGGACGCAATAATAAAAGTAAAAATAAGTCTGATGGAAGGATGTGGTGATCTCCGAAATAGATCCACATACATATGTATTTATGACCTACCAAAAATATTAATTTTTCACATACATTTATTCCTTATAAAAAAAACATTGGTCATAAGAGCTCAAAAATGAAGCCTAAACGAAAAAATATCAACTAATATGTACTACTAGCTGGACCCGTGCGCATCTTGCGCAAAAAATAATAAAACATTCGTGGCGCCAGTCGATATAGTTTGTGCTGTCACGCTCATTTTTAAAAAACTTGTATTTATTTGGTTTTATTTCTACAGTGGAACTTATGGAACTTTCAATGAATTACTTATATGTTTGACAAACATATCGCATAAAATGTTTTTATTATACCTACATACATATATATATATATAAGTAGTTATGTGTATTAAACTTGTTTATATATTTTTTTTTAGTGGCCGCTGTGGTGCAGTGGGTAGAGTGCTCGCCTGCTATGCCAGAGGTCTCGGGTTCAAACCACGATCCGAGCAAAACACCAAAACAATTTTTCTAATTAGTAAAAATCCAATTATTGGGTTTTTAAGGGCAGCGGTCATCTCTCAGCAATGGGCGGCATACCCTCCGAGAGTATTTCTGCCATGAAAAAGCTTCTCACAAAAAATGCATTCGCCGTTCGTAGTCGGCATAAAACTGTAGGTCCACCCAATTAGTAGGAAAAACAAAAAGGAGCACACCTCGAATTGGGAGAGAAGCTCGGCCATAAAACTCGTCAGAGTTATAATAGCGCCATTGTATTATATTATTACACTCAGAGAAAAGCTGCGGGCTAAAATCAAACTGTGTCGTACTTGATTTAAGAACTACAGAAATTAAGGGAAAATATATAAAATTTAAGTTTCTCCAATCTTGAAACAGGAATGGCATTCTTGAAGCAAAATAAAAATCTGAAAAAATCTTGTTTTAAGAATAAAATTCTTAATTTCCAGTGTTCTCTGAAAGATACATCTGTATGTATATAAAAATGTACATGCATACATACATACATAATTTTCAATAATCGTCGCTTTTTTGTTCAATCGAAACATTTTTTTTAACAAACAAAGTACAAAGCAAAATGGAAAATAAAAAACAAATCAATATCTGGTTCGTGATTCATCGTAATTTAACTGCTTACGAATTGTCATTTTCATATCTATACTATACACGGCTTTCAAGTGCGCCCATGGAAGTTGCGGTGACTCCAACGCCACCATCACCGAAGAGGATTTGCAGTTTTGCGGCGCAAACTTTTGTGTTCATGGCTCCAGTGGTCATAGCAAGTTGAATCGTATTATTATTATTGCGCCTATTATAAATGATGATGCGATTTTGCGGTTCGAAGTAGAATTGATTCTTTATTGACAATTGTTTCCTATTTATACAAAATATCTTACGCTAATTTACACTAATACATATTCAATAAAATGAGTGTTCAACATATGCTGCGTCAGCATATGTGAATCATAAATATTTCCTCGGTGCACATTGACAAACTGACGCTGTCGCTCAGTTGGTCATTGTGACCGCTCGGGCAATGCACTTGACAAAATGCAACAAATGTAACCTGAGAAGCAATGTGCGGCGGTGTGTATATTTGATGTTAAACTCCCGCTGGGGTTTAACGGAACTTATTTGGGTCAGTTTGTTATTGCAACGTGTGCGGTACATGTGTACACAATAAATTATGTGTAAATGACAACAACTGTAAGTACGGTGTATTTATGTAATGCTACACGCCTTTTGCCATTATTGCCATCTTATTGGATCCCTTTAAGCGTTCACAATCGGCCCAAGAACTACCGGGCATGGAGCTATTATCGGCCACTTTCCGTCAAATGAAGAAACCCAAACAACAATTGCTCATTCAATTGCGGTTTTCATTGGCATGGAACAGGCATTTATTTTGAGCCGATTTCTTACGTGTCATACGCATTGGGCATCAGTCAAATTGGGTTTGTGGTGATCTGTTTTGGTGTGGTGACTGGACTATGGGGTGTTGGTGATGCTGTGTTACAATCAAAAATCAATAGGTTGTATGGTCTGTTGTTCAGACGCAACAAGGAAGCGGGATTCTCATGAGAAATCTTTTGAATCTGTTTTTAGATTTAAATCATCCAAAATTGTTGTACTTATAATTATAACATTACCTTAAGACTTTATATATATGTATATATATATATGTATATGTATGCAAAAATTGAATTGTATATTATATATATTACTATGTCTGAAAATAAAACAAAATAAAATACAATGCATTGAAAGAACCACTTTTTTATTTTGCTAGGTGGGTTAAATGATTTCGAATTTTGAATTTCGAAAAAGTGGAAAACCAAGAATAAATATTCCTAAAACAAAGTTGAACATTCTTCAAATAAGATTGTACATTCTTAAATCAATCATGGTTAATGCTTAAAATAAATTTATTCAAGTTTGTTTCAAATCTGCAAAGTTCTTAATATAAGCTTCTTATTCTCAAAAAATGTCGTCCTAGAAATAAGAATATATTCTTCACTCAAAAAAAAAAATTTCTCTCGATCAAAGACATAATTTTCCTTATTTTGAACACGCGTCCCAATACAAAATTTTCTTTGTTTTGTGTAAATTTTCTCAAAAATGTGGAAAAAACATAAAAAAACATTCAAACAAATTCGTTGCCATGGGGATTTGTATGGGAATTTAATTTCTCAAAATTAAAGAAATCAAGTCTTCAAAACAAGGAAAGTTGGGAATGGAATGGCGCTTAAAGAATTTTTCATTATTTTAATGTATGAATTTTTTCAAACAAGTATATGAAACCATGGTAACGCATGTAACAACAATATTTTATAAACCTTTTAACATGTTTTAAGGAAAATTTACTCAAAACAAAGAAAGTAGTGTTCAAAATAGGTAAACAATTTCTTTGACCCCTCCATATATTTTTTTTCTCTCAGTGTTGATTTTAGCATTTTCGAGCTTAACAGACTTTCATAACGTTTTCGGCTTGATTCAAGCCCGCTATACTGAAATTTATCTTGCTTTTTCTCTGAGTGTATTATTATATATTTTACATATATTTTTATATATATGTATGTGGTCCCTACCGACTTGGGTAATTTTTTTCCACACGTTTGCCTTAGCAAGCAAATCAGTGGTCCAAGCTTAATTGATTCATCTGCTACAGTTCCTGAGTTTTTACTTATAAATCATTGAAAATTTGCCCCTCTTGGCCCATTTTTCAAAATGTCAGCATGTTTCCTCATAACGGCATAACGTCATTTCATCACTCGGGCTTTATTAGTAACTGAATTATCATGTTGTACGTGTTTTTCGAAATACATCCATATGCCTTATTTTCAACCCCAACTTTCTCTGTTCCCATTAGAATCTGTGTACCCAATTTCATTTAAATATTTCTATTTTTGCGCAAGTTAGAGTGTGTACGGCCGGACGGACGGACATGGTTCAATCATTTTTTTCATCTTGATCGTTTTGATATATATATGTATGTAAGTCCATATCTGTCTCAATTATTTTATGGTCTTACGTACAACCATTGTGTGATCAAAAGTATACATACATATACAAGTATGTACTACGTACAGAATATCCTATACTGAAAAGCCCCCATTTAGCATAGGCATGAATACACACGTATTTGCCTAAAATAATATAATGTTTACATACAAACATACAGCTGAAGCTTATAAAAGTGTTTTAAAATATACACGACTGTTAAAATGGAGCGACATCTGCATTTGAAATTTGAATTGATAGAATAAAATAATTCTGAAGGCATAGTTTTAGGCGCATATCTTTTAGTTTAAATTTAAACATTTTATTTTTGCAAAATACTATTAAAAACAAGTAAGGAAGCCTAAGTTCGAGTGGAATCGAACATTAGATACTCAGCTGTATGCTTATTGTTTGTTTGCCTTTGATGGAAACACGGTGTACTTTATATAAAGCGAGTGCTGCATGAAGTGGGCGTATCCACGCCCATTTTCCAAAATTTTTCTATTTTTTGTTTCCAGTCTATTGTAGAACTCATGCCACAAAATTTCAATGAATTATCTTTATATTTGACAAAGATATCGCTTAAAATGTTTTTATTATATAATAATAATACAATGGCGCTATTATAACTCTGACGAGTTTTATGGCCGAGCTTCTCTCCCAATTCGAGGTGTGCTCCTTTTTGTTTTTCCTACTAATTGGGTGGACCTACAGTTTTATGCCGGCTCCGAACGGCGAATGCATTTTTTGTGAGAAGCTTTTTCATGGCAGAAATACTCTCGGAGGGTATGCCGCCCACTGCCGAGAGGTGACCGCTGCTCTTAAAAAACCCAATAATTGGATTTTTACTAATTAGAAAAATTTGTTTGGCTCGGACCGTGGTTTGAACCCGAGACCTCTGGCATAGCAGGCGAGCACTCTACCCACTGCACCACAGCGACCACGTCAAAATGTTTTTATTAGGCCACTTTATAATACCCATATATAAAAGTGGGCGTGGTCGTCAACCGATTTCGCTAAAATTTTCAACATGTATTGCTACAAGTAATAAAAGTGTATACACCAAGTTTCGTCATAATATATCAATTATTTGTCGAAATATGGGCTCCAAAATCTCGTATATTCCTGCTCCTAAAAGGAGGCGGTGCCACGCCCATTTTCCAAAATTTTTGTGTTTTTTGTTTTATGTCCTTAGTTGGAATCTTGCCATAAAATTTCATTGATATATCTTTATATTTGACAGAGATATCGCTTCAAATGTTTTTATTAGGTCACTTTATAATACCCATATATAAAAGTGGGCGTGGTCGTTAACCGATTTTGGCAATTTTTCGTCAAAACATTTGCGTAAGCAAATATATCACGCGTACCAAATTTCATCTATATATCTTCAATAGTTTCTGAGTTATGACTCATAAAACTTTCAATGTTTGCCCCTTAATAAGTGGGCGTGGCACCGCCCATTTTCCAAAATTTTATCAAATTTCTTCATAGGGGCCTGAGCTCAACACGTGGGTAAAATTTCATCGCTCCAGCTATATTAGTGACTGAGATACCAAATTTCCGATTTTTACTATATAGGGGAGGTGGGCGTGGTCATGGTCCGATTTCGCCCATTTTCAATACCATCCGTTCTCGTCTTGATACCAACTTGCATTCCAAATTTCATCAAAATATTTCGATTTTTGCGTGAGTTATCGTGCGTACAGACGGACAGACGGACGGACATGGCTCAATCGATTTCTCTTTTCACGCTGATCATTTTGATATATATAAGTCTATATCTATCTCGATTATTTCGTTCTGTTACAATCCACCGTTAGGAAATCAAAATTATAATACTCTGTGTACTAGTACAGCTGAGTATAAAAAGTACTACGCCCAATAAAACACCGTTTCGCATGCATAACTAATTAATACCTTTAAAACGATGCCTTACTTATTAATTTTGGTAAATTATGTGAGCAGAAAAAGTGATATTTATAAAACACCAATTAGAAATAATATATATGATGATGTGTATCGAAGCAAAACTATTTCGGTTTTTAATCGGAGATATGCTCTTCTTTATTTTTCTGTACATATTCACAATGAACATTCAGTGCTCCAATATATTCTCATTGTCCTATAATCACTTCGATATTTTCTTGTATACCAAAAATAGTAAACAATTTCTTGAAAATAAAAATAGCCGAACACATGTGAAAGTTACCAAGAAATCAACAGCGAAAAAATAACCTATTTTGGTAATTACCAAGTTCGGCTACCGTGCTATAAGTGTTATAAATAGAATGCTTTGCATACGTATGTATGTACATGCGGTTTTTTTCATTATATTTGCAAATACTGCAACAACAAAACAGGAAGCTTGTTACTTATTGGCTTGCAGCGTAAGTGAATTGAAATTCATAGAGGCTATTTCGAAGAAAGGTAACTTAAAAGCCTCAATGAAGCTTGGAATATAATGTTGAATATCCCCTAAATATCTGTGGTCACAAGCAATAACCGCTTAAGTCCACTTAGGAAGATTTCGAGTTATATATACCACGTTATTCTCCTGTAAAAACTCTATATTTCTGTAAAACCCCCATGCTTATGACTTAATTCAATCAAAAGATATAAATAAACACATTTAGGCTTAACTTACAATAGAGGTATGGCTTCGTGTGTAGAAGTCCACGTAAGTGGGGAAAGCTTCTGACTGCCATCCACCTGGGGGTGGCCAGAGCGATTCTTTTGCATGTGGAGCAAGCAGCTCACGACTTCCGCGCAGTGTCCTCTGGATAGCCACCGAACACCCGTTTGGTGGTGAACTAAAGTGAGAAGGCGACAACTCGACAAGGCCACTCCGACATATTCGGTTTAAGGGCTTGTTGAGGGGAATAACTGCAGCGTCTGTTCACCAGAAGGTGCGGCTGCGAGCGGGCGTCTGTCTTGGAGCAAGCGGCTCGCTATATAAACGTGTAACAATATACAACTCCCGCAGGGCGGGTTGTGCCTCGGGCTTGGGACCCACCACGTAAAAATCCTATCCAATGAAAACAACAACAAAGCCTCGGATGAGACCACCCCTTTCTGATGACAACCACGGCAAACGTTTAAAGTACTATGATTTGAGGGTAAGCACCTGGAACGTCCGGGCCCCTAATTGGCAAGGTGCTTCTGCCCAGCTGGTTGATGTCCTCGAAAGAGTGAAAGCTGACATCACCGCCATACAAGATATGCGGTGGAAGGGGCAAGGCAAGAAGAAATGTGGGCCTTGCACTATATATTACAGTGGCCATGCAGAGGAGCGTATATTTGGTGTTGGTTTTGTGGTGGGAAAGAGACTCAGCCGCCGAGTACTGTCGTTCACGCCAGTGAACGAGCGTCTAGCCACCATCCGTATCAAAGCGAGACTTTTCAACATATCTCTCATCTGCGCCCACGCCACGACGGAAGAGAAGGACGATGCGATCAAAGACACTTTCTATGAGCAGTTAGAGCATACCTACGACCGCTGCCCCCGTCACACACTGGGGCCACTTATATATATGAGGACGCTCAAAATTCTTAAATCAACTTTTTTACATCAGAATCGCTTTATCTGCACTAAAGCTGTTAGTCTATAGCATCTTAACCCATTGACGGCCATGAGTTAACCCGTTGGTGACCTATGTTTTTTATTTTAGTTTCGAGTTTAATTTTCTTGAATCAGAATCGGTATATCGATACTAAAATAGTAAATCCCAAGAATTTTAACCCCTTAACGACCACGCATTAACCCATTTTTAACCAAATTTTTTCACTTAATTCTTAGATCAAAATATTTAAATCATATTAGTTGTATCTACACTAAAACCAGTAATCTTTGGAATCTTAACCCATTAACGGTCATGAATTAACCTATCGGTGACCAGTTTTTTTTAAGATCTGTAAATAAATTATTCAAATCACAATTGGTATGTCTGTGGTATGGTGGCCGCAGTGGTGCAGTGTGTAGAGTGCTCGCCTGCTATGCCAGAGGTCTCGGGTTCAAACCTCAGTCCGAGCAAAACACCAAAAAATTTTTTCTAATTAATAAAAATCCAATTATTGGGTTTTTTAAGAGCAGCGGTCACCTCTCGGCAGTGGGCGGCATACCCTCCGAGAGTACTTCTGCCATGAAAAAGCTTCTCAAAAAAAATGCATTCGCCGTTCGGAGCCGGCATAAAACTGTAGGTCCACCCAATTGGTACCAAAAACAAAAGGATCACACCTCGAATTGAGACAGAAGCTCGGCCATAGAACTCGACAGAGTTATAATAGCGCCATTGTTTTATATAATTATTATATTAGTATGTCTGTACAAAAATAGGCAATTTGTATTATATTAACCCATTAGCGGCTATTTATTAACCCATTGATGAAATATGTACATATGTATGTATACAAAATGGTTTTCTCCAATTTTTTGTTTCGAGATATTAAAAGTTTTATGTTGTCACAAGTATGTTTATATGGGAATTAGGAGTTTCAACGTTAGCGTTTTAAGCAGAACACGTATTTCCCCACACATTTTCATGCCTAACATAAAAAAACATAAAATTGGAGTAACACAACTTGTGCTTCAAAGAACTCATATTATAATCCAACTTACAAGTCTAAATTAAAGAAAACTGGCTTGACAAGTAACCTTAACCACAATTTGTAATTAAAGTAACCAGTAAATAATGGATCAACTAAATTTAAGATAGAACAGAATCAAATTCAACCAGATATAGGTGTTTTTTTTTTTTTACTAAAATTGGAATGCAATTTTTAAACTCACTTTTTTTTTAAATGCGCACTTTGCTTTTGGTTCTGAACTCGGATTCTTTGTCACAAAGGACCATATTTTACTGCTGCATTTTTACATTTGCTACTTTTTTGCGCAAATTAAAAAAAATCCATTTTGAAAAAAAATATTTAAAAAAAAGAGGTACGTTTAGTTTTATACTAAAAATTAATTTTTTAAAACACTTCCAAAAAAAAAACACTCATCGATTATATAAGCTTCACTTAATGTTATGGAAAAAGCAGAATAATAAAATTTTATATCCTTCTCTTACACCAACTATTTCAAATACACATTAAAATTTCTCACTTTGAAGAAAAATTATTTTTTGGAAAATTTGCCATGTTTGTGTATGGATAACTCAAAACTGAAAAACGATAGAAAGCTGAAAATTGGGCCAGAAGTGTAGAATTTCATAGGGAACAATACTGCGTTTTTATTTTTTTGAAAAACTCATTATTTAAAAACTGAATTTTGAGCACGCTCGGCCCCAGTGTGCGTCACGACATTAAGATTGTGCTTGGCGATTTTAATGCCAGTGTGGGTAAGGAAGGTATCTTTGGCAGCACAGTCGGAAAATTCAGTCTCCACGACGTAACCAGTCCCAATGGGACGAGGCTGATCGACTTCGCCGGGTCACGAAACATGGTCATTAGCAGTACCAGATTCCAGCACAAAAAATACACCAAGCAACATGGCTGTCTCCTGATCGAAAAACGCGAAATCAAATTGATCACGTCATGATCGACGGCAGACACAGCTCCAGCATCCTAGATGTGCGCACAATCCGTGGTCCCAATGTCGACTCCGACCACTATCTTGTAGCAGCCAAGGTACGCACCCGCCTCTGTGCAGCAAAGAATGTGCCAACAGGACAGCAAGGAAAGTTTGAAGTCGAAAGGCTGCACATGACGCAGACAGCCAATGAATACACCACTCGGCTCTCACTCCTGCTCTCTGAGAGCAACCCTTCACCAAACGATGTATCTGAGGAATGGGAACACATCGCTCGTTCACTTCGTATCGCCGCTGAGGAATCTATAGGATACAAGCTAGCCCACAAAAACACCTGGTACGACAAGGAATGTCGCGATGCCTCGGAAAGAAAGAACGCCGCCTACAGGGCTACATTGTGTGCGGGCGCAACGCGAAGCGTATGGGAGCGTTATCGAACGGCGAAGAAGGAAGAGAGGCGCCTTTTTCGAAAGAAGAAAAGGGAGGCTGAAAGGCGCGAGTGTGAAGAGCTTGAGATGCTGGCGGGTAGGAACGATGCTCGAAAATTCTATCAAAAAATCAGGCGGATGACTGAAGGTTTCAAGACCGGGGCAAATTCCTGCCGGAATGATAACGGTGATCTGGTAACTGATGTCCAGAGCATACTTAAGTTGTGGAGGGATCACTTCTCCTCCTTGCTAGATAATGGCAACAGTGAAGGTGCGGAAGGAGAAGATGTACGACCCGAATCCCCAATAGCAGATGATGGTAGGCATGTTCCACCACCCGATCATGACGAAGTGCGAATAGCAGTATCTAGGCTTAAGAATAACAAGGCCCCGGGCGCTGACGGCTTGCCAGCCGAGCTATTCAAACATGGTGGCGAAGAGTTGATAAGGAGCATGCATCAACTCCTATGCAGAATATGGTCGGACGTGCGCATGCCCGACGATTGGAACTTAAGTGTGCTCTGCCCAATCCACAAAAAAGGAGACTCCACAGTACGCGCCAATTATTGTGGGACAAGCCTCCTGAATATCGCATATAAGGTCTTAGCAAGTGTATTGTGCGAAAGACTGAAGCCTATCGTCAACAATCTGATTGGACCTTATCAGTGTGGCTTCAGACCTGGTAAATCTACCATCGACCAGATCTTCACAATACGACAAATACTGGAAAAAACCCATGAAAAAGGAACCTACACACACCATCTCTTTGTCGATTTTAAAGCCGCTTTTGATAGCACGAATAGGAATTGCCTGTATGCCGCAATGTCTGAATTTGGTTTCCCTGCTAAACTTATACGGCTATGCCAAATGACGTTGACTAACACCACCAGCTCCGTCAGAATTGGGAAGGACCTCTCCGAGCCGTTCGAGACCAAACGAGGTTTCAGACAAGGTGACTCTCTTTCGTGCGACTTCTTCAATTTGATGCTGGAAAAGATAATACGAGCTGCAGAACTTAACCATACAGGAAGCATCTTATATCACAAGAGTGTGCAACTGCTGGCGTACGCCGATGACATCGACATCATTGGCACTAGCACGCGCGCCGTATGTTCTGCCTTCTCCAAGCTGGATAAAGAGGCTAAGAAAATGGGTTTGGCGGTCAACGAGGACAAGACGAAGTACCCCCTGTCATCACACAAAGAAACAGCACGCCTTGGCAGCCACGTCAATGCAGATGTCGAACTAAAGTGAGAAGGCGACAACTCGACAAGGCCACTCCGACATATTCGGTTTAAGGGCTTGTTGAGGGGAATAACTGCAGCGTCTGTTCACCAGAAGGTGCGGCTGCGAGCGGGCGTCTGTCTTGGAGCAAGCGGCTCGCTATATAAACGTGTAACAATATACAACTCCCGCAGGGCGGGTTGTGCCTCGGGCTTGGGACCCACCACGTAAAAATCCTATCCAATGAAAACAACAACAAAGCCTCGGATGAGACCACCCCTTTCTGATGACAACCACGGCAAACGTTTAAAGTACTATGATTTGAGGGTAAGCACCTGGAACGTCCGGGCCCCTAATTGGCAAGGTGCTTCTGCCCAGCTGGTTGATGTCCTCGAAACAGTGAAAGCTGACATCACCGCCATACAAGAGATGCGGTGGAAGGGGCAAGGCAAGAAGAAATGTGGGCCTTGCACTATATATTACAGTGGCCATGCAGAGGAGCGTATATTTGGTGTTGGTTTTGTGGTGGGAAAGAGACTCAGCCGCCGAGTACTGTCGTTCACGCCAGTGAACGAGCGTCTAGCCACCATCCGCATCAAAGCGAGACTTTTCAACATATCTCTCATCTGCGCCCACGCCACGACGGAAGAGAAGGACGATGCGATCAAAGACACTTTCTATGAGCAGTTAGAGCATACCTACGACCGCTGCCCCCGTCACACACTGGGGCCACTTATATATATGAGGACGCTCAAAATTCTGAAATCAACTTTTTTACATCAGAATCGCTTTATCTGCACTAAAGCTGTTAGTCTATAGCATCTTAACCCATTGACGGCCATGAGTTAACCCGTTGGTGACCTATGTTTTTTA
This sequence comes from Urophora cardui, assembly GCA_960531455.1. Taxonomy (NCBI): domain Eukaryota; kingdom Metazoa; phylum Arthropoda; class Insecta; order Diptera; family Tephritidae; genus Urophora; species Urophora cardui. Next base: position 55,124,168 of record OY482671.1, read on the forward strand.
TTTTAGTTTCGAGTTTAATTTTCTTGAATCAGAATCGGTATATCGATACTAAAATAGTAAATCCCAAGAATTTTAACCCCTTAACGACCACGCATTAACCCATTTTTAACCAAATTTTTTCACTTAATTCTTAGATCAAAATATTTAAATCATATTAGTTGTATCTACACTAAAACCAGTAATCTTTGGAATCTTAACCTATTAACGGTCATGAATTAACCTATCGGTGACCAGTTTTTTTTAAGATCTGTAAATAAATTATTCAAATCACAATTGGTATGTCTGTGGTATGGTGGCCGCAGTGGTGCAGTGTGTAGAGTGCTCGCCTGCTATGCCAGAGGTCTCGGGTTCAAACCTCAGTCCGAGCAAAACACCAAAAAATTTTTTCTAATTAATAAAAATCCAATTATTGGGTTTTTTAAGAGCAGCGGTCACCTCTCGGCAGTGGGCGGCATACCCTCCGAGAGTACTTCTGCCATGAAAAAGCTTCTAAAAAAAAATGCATTCGCCGTTCGGAGCCGGCATAAAACTGTAGGTCCACCCAATTGGTACCAAAAACAAAAGGATCACACCTCGAATTGAGACAGAAGCTCGGCCATAGAACTCGTCAGAGTTATAATAGCGCCATTGTTTTACATAATTATTATATTAGTATGTCTGTACAAAAATAGGCAATTTGTATTATATTAACCCATTAGCGGCTATTTATTAACCCATTGATGAAATATGTACATATGTATGTATACAAAATGGTTTTCTCCAATTTTTTGTTTCGAGATATTAAAAGTTTTATGTTGTCACAAGTATGTTTATATGGGAATTAGGAGTTTCCACGTTAGCGTTTTAAGCAGAGCACGTATTTCCCCACACATTTTCATGCCTAACATAAAAAAACATAAAATTGGAGTAACACAACTTGTGCTTCAAAGAACTCATATTATAATCCAACTTACAAGTCTAAATTAAAGAAAACTGGCTTGACAAGTAACCTTAACCACAATTTGTAATTAAAGTAACCAGTAAATAATGGATCAACTAAATTTAAGATAGAACAGAATCAAATTCAACCAGATATAGGTGTTTTTTTTTTTTTACTAAAATTGGAATGCAATTTTTAAACTCACTTTTTTTTAAAATGCGCACTTTGCTTTTGGTTCTGAACTCGGATTCTTTGTCACAAAGGACCATATTTTACTGCTGCATTTTTACATTTGCTACTTTTTTGCGCAAATTAAAAAAAATCCATTTTGAAAAAAAATATTTAAAAAAAAGAGGTACGTTTAGTTTTATACTAAAAATTAATTTTTTAAAACAGTTCCAAAAAAAAAACACTCATCGATTATATAAGCTTCACTTAATGTTATGGAAAAAGCAGAATAATAAAATTTTATATCCTTCTCTTACACCAACTATTTCAAATACACATTAAAATTTCTCACTTTGAAGAAAAATTATTTTTTGGAAAATTTGCCATGTTTGTGTATGGATAACTCAAAACTGAAAAACGATAGAAAGCTGAAAATTGGGCCAGAAGTGTAGAATTTCATAGGGAACAATACTGCGTTTTTATTTTTTTGAAAAACTCATTATTTAAAAACTGAATTTTGAGCACGCTCGGCCCCAGTGTGCGTCACGACATTAAGATTGTGCTTGGCGATTTTAATGCCAGTGTGGGTAAGGAAGGTATCTTTGGCAGCACAGTCGGAAAATTCAGTCTCCACGACGTAACCAGTCCCAATGGGACGAGGCTGATCGACTTCGCCGGGTCACGAAACATGGTCATTAGCAGTACCAGATTCCAGCACAAAAAATACACCAAGCCACATGGCTGTCTCCTGATCGAAAAACGCGAAATCAAATTGATCACGTCATGATCGACGGCAGACACAGCTCCAGCATCCTAGATGTGCGCACAATCCGTGGTCCCAATGTCGACTCCGACCACTATCTTGTAGCAGCCAAGGTACGCACCCGCCTCTGTGCAGCAAAGAATGTGCCAACAGGACAGCAAGGAAAGTTTGAAGTCGAAAGGCTGCACATGACGCAGACAGCCAATGAATACACCACTCGGCTCTCACTCCTGCTCTCTGAGAGCAACCCTTCACCAAACGATGTATCTGAGGAATGGGAACACATCGCTCGTTCACTTCGTATCGCCGCTGAGGAATCTATAGGATACAAGCTAGCCCACAAAAACACCTGGTACGACAAGGAATGTCGCGATGCCTCGGAAAGAAAGAACGCCGCCTACAGGGCTACATTGTGTGCGGGCGCAACGCGAAGCGTATGGGAGCGTTATCGAACGGCGAAGAAGGAAGAGAGGCGCCTTTTTCGAAAGAAGAAAAGGGAGGCTGAAAGGCGCGAGTGTGAAGAGCTTGAGATGCTGGCGGGTAGGAACGACGCTCGAAAATTCTATCAAAAAATCAGGCGGATGACTGAAGGTTTCAAGACCGGGGCAAATTCCTGCCGGAATGATAACGGTGATCTGGTAACTGATGTCCAGAGCATACTTAAGTTGTGGAGGGATCACTTCTCCTCCTTGCTAGATAATGGCAACAGTGAAGGTGCGGAAGGAGAAGATGTACGACCCGAATCCCCAATAGCAGATGATGGTAGGCATGTTCCACCACCCGATCATGACGAAGTGCGAATAGCAGTATCTAGGCTTAAGAATAACAAGGCCCCGGGCGCTGACGGCTTGCCAGCCGAGCTATTCAAACATGGTGGCGAAGAGTTGATAAGGAGCATGCATCAACTCCTATGCAGAATATGGTCGGACGTGCGCATGCCCGACGATTGGAACTTAAGTGTGCTCTGCCCAATCCACAAAAAAGGAGACTCCACAGTACGCGCCAATTATTGTGGGACAAGCCTCCTGAATATCGCATATAAGGTCTTAGCAAGTGTATTGTGCGAAAGACTGAAGCCTATCGTCAACAATCTGATTGGACCTTATCAGTGTGGCTTCAGACCCGGTAAATCTACCATCGACCAGATCTTCACAATACGACAAATACTGGAAAAAACCCATGAAAAAGGAACCGACACACACCATCTCTTTGTCGATTTTAAAGCCGCTTTTGATAGCACGAATAGGAATTGCCTGTATGCCGCAATGTCTGAATTTGGTTTCCCTGCTAAACTTATACGGCTATGCCAAATGACGTTGACTAACACCACCAGCTCCGTCAGAATTGGGAAGGACCTCTCCGAGCCGTTCGAGACCAAACGAGGTTTCAGACAAGGTGACTCTCTTTCGTGCGACTTCTTCAATTTGATGCTGGAAAAGATAATACGAGCTGCAGAACTTAACCATACAGGAAGCATCTTATATCACAAGAGTGTGCAACTGCTGGCGTACGCCGATGACATCGACATCATTGGCACTAGCACGCGCGCCGTATGTTCTGCCTTCTCCAAGCTGGATAAAGAGGCTAAGAAAATGGGTTTGGCGGTCAACGAGGACAAGACGAAGTACCCCCTGTCATCACACAAAGAAACAGCACGCCTTGGCAGCCACGTCAATGCAGATGTCGAACTAAAGTGAGAAGGCGACATCTCGACAAAGGCCACTCCGACATATTCGGTTTAAGGGCTTGTTGAGGGGAATAACTGCAGCGTCTGTTCACCAGAAGGTACGGCTGCGAGCGGGCGTCTGTCTTGGAGCAAGCGGCTCGCTATATAAACGTGTAACAATATACAACTCCCGCAGGGCGGGTTGTGCCTCGGGCTTGGGACCCACCACGTAAAAATCCTATCCAATGAAAACAACAACAAAGCCTCGGATGAGACCACCCCTTTCTGATGACAACCACGGCAAACGTTTAAAGTACTATGATTTGAGGGTAAGCACCTGGAACGTCCGGGCCCCTAATTGGCAAGGTGCTTCTGCCCAGCTGGTTGATGTCCTCGAAAGAGTGAAAGCTGACATCACCGCCATACAAGATATGCGGTGGAAGGGGCAAGGCAAGAAGAAATGTGGGCCTTGCACTATATATTACAGTGGCCATGCAGAGGAGCGTATATTTGGTGTTGGTTTTGTGGTGGGAAAGAGACTCAGCCGCCGAGTACTGTCGTTCACGCCAGTGAACGAGCGTCTAGCCACCATCCGCATCAAAGCGAGACTTTTCAACATATCTCTCATCTGCGCCCACGCCACGACGGAAGAGAAGGACGATGCGATCAAAGACACTTTCTATGAGCAGTTAGAGCATACCTACGACCGCTGCCCCCGTCACACACTGGGGCCACTTATATATATGAGGACGCTCAAAATTCTGAAATCAACTTTTTTACATCAGAATCGCTTTATCTGCACTAAAGCTGTTAGTCTATAGCATCTTAACCCATTGACGGCCATGAGTTAACCCGTTGGTGACCTATGTTTTTTATTTTAGTTTCGAGTTTAATTTTCTTGAATCAGAATCGGTATATCGATACTAAAATAGTAAATCCCAAGAATTTTAACCCCTTAACGACCACGCATTAACCCATTTTTAACCAAATTTTTTCACTTAATTCTTAGATCAAAATATTTAAATCATATTAGTTGTATCTACACTAAAACCAGTAATCTTTGGAATCTTAACCCATTAACGGTCATGAATTAACCTATCGGTAACCAGTTTTTTTTAAGATCTGTAAATAAATTATTCAAATCACAATTGGTATGTCTGTGGTATGGTGGCAGCAGTGGTGCAGTGTGTAGAGTGCTCGCCTGCTGTGCCAGAGGTCTCGGGTTCAAACCTCAGTCCGAGCAAAACACCAAAAAATTTTTTCTAATTAATATAAATCCAATTATTGGGTTTTTTAAGAGCAGCGGTCACCTCTCGGCAGTGGGCGGCATACCCTCCGAGAGTACTTCTGCCATGAAAAAGCTTCTCAAAAAAAATGCATTCGCCGTTCGGAGCCGGCATAAAACTGTAGGTCCACCCAATTGGTACCAAAAACAAAAGGAGCACACCTCGAATTGAGACAGAAGCTCGGCCATAGAACTCGTCAGAGTTATAATAGCGCCATTGTTTTATATAATTATTATATTAGTATGTCTGTACAAAAATAGGCAATTTGTATTATATTAACCCATTAGCGGCTATTTATTAACCCATTGATGAAATATGTACATATGTATGTATACAAAAATGGTTTTCTCCAATTTTTTGTTTCGAGATATTAAAAGTTTTATGTTGTCACAAGTATGTTTATATGGGAATTAGGAGTTTCAACGTTAGCGTTTTAAGCAGAACACGTATTTCCCCACACATTTTCATGCCTAACATAAAAAAACATAAAATTGGAGTAACACAACTTGTGATTCAAAGAACTCATATTATAATCCAACTTACAAGTCTAAATTAAAGAAAACTGGCTTGACAAGTAACCTTAACCACAACTTGTAATTAAAGTAACCAGTAAATAATGGATCAACTAAATTTAAGATAGAACAGAATCAAATTCAACCAGATATAGGTGTTTTTTTTTTTACTAAAATTGGAATGCAATTTTTAAACTCACTTTTTTTTAAAATGCGCACTTTGCTTTTGGTTCTGAACTCGGATTCTTTGTCACAAAGGACCATATTTTACTGCTGCATTTTTACATTTGCTACTTTTTTGCGCAAATTAAAAAAATCCATTTTGAAAAAAAATATTTAAAAAAAAGAGGTACGTTTAGTTTTATACTAAAAATTAATTTTTTAAAACAGTTCCAAAAAAAAACACTCATCGATTATATAAGCTTCACTTAATGTTATGGAAAAAGCAGAATAATAAAATTTTATATCCTTCTCTTACACCAACTATTTCAAATACACATTAAAATTTCTCACTTTGAAAAAAAATTATTTTTTGGAAAATTTGCCATGTTTGTGTATGGATAACTCAAAACTGAAAAACGATAGAAAGCTGAAAATTGGACCAGAAGTGTAGAATTTCATAGGGAACAATACTGCGTTTTTATTTTTTTGAAAAACTCATTATTTAAAAACTGAATTTTGAGCACGCTCGGCCCCAGTGTGCGTCACGACATTAAGATTGTGCTTGGCGATTTTAATGCCAGTGTGGGTAAGGAAGGTATCTTTGGCAGCACAGTCGGAAAATTCAGTCTCCACGACGTAACCAGTCCCAATTGGACGAGGCTGATCGACTTCGCCGGGTCACGAAACATGGTCATTAGCAGTACCAGATTCCAGCACAAAAAAATACACCAAGCCACATGGCTGTCTCCTGATCGAAAAACGCGAAATCAAATTGATCACGTCATGATCGACGGCAGACACAGCTCCAGCATCCTAGATGTGCGCACAATCCGTGGTCCCAATGTCGACTCCGACCACTATCTTGTAGCAGCCAGGTACGCACCCGCCTCTGTGCAGCAAAGAATGTGCCAACAGGACAGCAAGGAAAGTTTGAAGTCGAAAGGCTGCACATGACGCAGACAGCCAATGAATACACCACTCGGCTCTCACTCCTGCTCTCTGAGAGCAACCCTTCACCAAACGATGTATCTGAGGAATGGGAACACATCGCTCGTTCACTTCGTATCGCCGCTGAGGAATCTATAGGATACAAGCTAGCCCACAAAAACACCTGGTACGACAAGGAATGTCGCGATGCCTCGGAAAGAAAGAACGCCGCCTACAGGGCTACATTGTGTGCGGGCGCAACGCGAAGCGTATGGGAGCGTTATCGAACGGCGAAGAAGGAAGAGAGGCGCCTTTTTCGAAAGAAGAAAAGGGAGGCTGAAAGGCGCGAGTGTGAAGAGCTTGAGATGCTGGCGGGTAGGAACGATGCTCGAAAATTCTATCAAAAAATCAGGCGGATGACTGAAGGTTTCAAGACCGGGGCAAATTCCTGCCGGAATGATAACGGTGATCTGGTAACTGATGTCCAGAGCATACTTAAGTTGTGGAGGGATCACTTCTCCTCCTTGCTAGATAATGGCAACAGTGAAAGTGCGGAAGGAGAAGATGTACGACCCGAATCCCCAATAGCAGATGATGGTAGGCATGTTCCACCACCCGATCATGACGAAGTGCGAATAGCAGTATCTAGGCTTAAGAATAACAAGGCCCCGGGCGCTGACGGCTTGCCAGCCGAGCTATTCAAACATGGTGGCGAAGAGTTGATAAGGAGCATGCATCAACTCCTATGAAGAATATGGTCGGACGTGCGCATGCCCGACGATTGGAACTTAAGTGTGCTCTGCCCAATCCACAAAAAAGGAGACTCCACAGTACGCGCCAATTATTGTGGGACAAGCCTCCTGAATATCGCATATAAGGTCTTAGCAAGTGTATTGTGCGAAAGACTGAAGCCTATCGTCAACAATCTGATTGGACCTTATCAGTGTGGCTTCAGACCTGGTAAATCTACCATCGACCAGATCTTCACAATACGACAAATACTGGAAAAAACCCATGAAAAAGGAACCGACACACACCATCTCTTTGTCGATTTTAAAGCCGCTTTTGATAGCACGAATAGGAATTGCCTGTATGCCGCAATGTCTGAATTTGGTTTCCCTGCTAAACTTATACGGCTATGCCAAATGACGTTGACTAACACCACCAGCTCCGTCAGAATTGGGAAGGACCTCTCCGAGCCGTTCGAGACCAAACGAGGTTTCAGAGAAGGTGACTCTCTTTCGTGCGACGTCTTCAATTTGATGCTGGAAAAGATAATACGAGCTGCAGAACTTAACCATACAGGAAGCATCTTATATCACAAGAGTGTGCAACTGCTGGCGTACGCCGATGACATCGACATCATTGGCACTAGCACGCGCGCCGTATGTTCTGCCTTCTCCAAGCTGGACAAAGAGGCTAAGAAAATGGGTTTGGCGGTCAACGAGGACAAGACGAAGTACCCCCTGTCATCACACAAAGAAACAGCACGCCTTGGCAGCCACGTCAATGTTGATAGCTACAAATTCGAAACTGTTAAGGACTTCGTCTATCTGGGAACCAGCATTAACACCAAGAATGATGTCAGCACGGAGATCCAACGAAGAATCACGCTTGCCAATAAATGCTACTTCGGACTAAGTAGGCAACTGAGAAGTAAAGTCCTCTCTCGACAAACAAAAATCACACTCTACAGGACGCTCATCGTTCCAGTCCTCATGTACGGCGCAGAAGCATGGACAATTTCAAAATCAGATGAGATGGCACTTGGAGTATTCGAGAGAAAAGTTCTTCGTAAGATTTATGGACCTTTGCGCGTTGGCGTGGGCGAGTATCGACGGAGATTTAACGATGAGCTGTACGAGCTTTACACAGACATCGACATTGTTCAGCGAATAAAGATCCAGCGGCTGCGTTGGGCAGGTCATGTCGTGAGAATGGACGAAGGCGCTCCGGCCAAGAAAGCATATCTATCGAAACCCGCTGAACGCAAAAGAAAAGGGAGCCCGCCACTGCGTTGGGAAAATCAGGTGGACAGCGATGCTGCCTCCCTAGGTGTTCCCAAGTGGCGCCATGCTGCACGAAACAGAAGCAACTGGCGCGCTCTGTTGGACTCGGCCAGAATCGTCTAGACGGTTAAGCGCCAATCAAGAAGAAGAAGAGGTATATTAAACTTGCTACAACAGCCAAAGTAGATGTATGTACTTAATCAAATTTCTTCATGATATTTTGTTTTATTTACAAAATATTATCGCAACATTATGAAGGGCTCACTGATTTTGAGTCCATAGTTTTTAATCCACTTTTATGATTTGTTAAGAAACGCCTTGGAATATAAAAATCAATTTATCTCGAAATCATATTTTTCGACTTAACCCTTCTGTTACATTCAAAAAAACTTACGCATGTAACATTAAGGTCACGGAATGACCTTACCTGTGTTTTTCATATATATCGATATGGAAGTATAATTTCAATGGAAATTTTCAAAATGTATTAGTTCAATTGATTATTTATCGGATTATACACTTATTTAAATGCATATACTTAATATATTTTTAATTCTTATGTTCAAGACCAAAGATTGTGGAAACGGTAACTCTGTACGATTTTATCCATACATTGGTTTGTCTTTTGTATGCATATGTTTCAACAAGTTGGTCAGTTGTATGCACTTCTGATTTTGTAGAATTATAGAAGCTGTTTCGGTAAATTATATTTTCTATTGTGGTCCTACCACTATTCTGCCTAATCGGCTACCACTCAATATTTCTATCTGTGGAATAATACACGGGAGTGGGTACTACCTTCATGTTCCAATACAAGGTCAATTAATTCGTCGTTATCACTTCCTGCATATTCGTAAGAAGAACCATCGGGCTCAAACTAATCGACTATATTGTCTTCGCCCTCAACTTCACTACACTCATCAACATCCACATCATTATGAATGATATACTCTATTTGGCTTTGTGTCAGGCGATTTGGCTCTAAATCATACATATATTAATCTGCAAATATATCACAAATAATAAAATATTGGAATTAAAATACTTACCGAAGCTTTCACTTTTTCATTTTTATACGAATGTAATAAAAATCAGCTTTTGCGCACAAAATAACACTGACGGTCACTGAATGACCTGAAGGGGCGCACACGTAACTCTTGATGTTACCACTTGTTTGATAATGCAAAATCCTTCTTTTTATGCTTTTGCGAAAGGATTTTCCTCAATACAGAAATACATTGAGGGAAATTCTAAAATTTTGTTCATATTAGCATTTATGAGAAAATTAAACAAAAAAAGCTCATCAAATGACCTAAATGTAACAGAAGGGTTAAGTGATTATTGCAAATTGCCGCAGATATGATGTCGGGTTGAATCTCATGTTGATGTCGTTTCGAATCCGGAGGAGAATAGAAATAATAGAGGAGAGAACATAATAAAAGTAAAGTGAATGTTTCAAAAAAATAATAATTGAGTTAAACGTTGCAACTTTTAGGATGGGAGGAAGTTACATACATACATACATACAGGTGAAGCTAATAAAAGCGTTGTTAAAATAAATAATAGCTTAAAAAAAACTAAAAAACACGCTTTAATCTTAAAAATCGTACTAAAAATTGAGAAATAATTTAATTAGAAATAAAATGATGAACGAAAATATAAGTATTTAAGGAAAAGCGTGGGGTGCTCAGTATGTCAAAAAATATTTAAAATCGGTGTTTTTTTACTAATAATTTTATTTTGACTTTTTTGAGATTTCATATATCGTACTCTTTAATTTCGCAACTAGGTATATTTTTGTCCTAGTTGTACGAATCGAATATTTTCATGTTCAAATATTATTGAGCACCCCCACGCTTTTCCTTAAATACTTATATTTTCGTTCATCATTTTGTTTCTAATTAAATTATTTCTCAATTTTTAGTACGATTTTTAAGATTAAAGCGTGTTTTTTAGTTTTTTTAAGCTATTATTTATTTTTAACTTTTTAGTGTAATTTTTCATTAAAGGATGTTTTATGCGGACGCAAGAATAAAAGTAAAAAGAAGTCTGATGGGATGTGGTGTTCTCCGAAATAGATCTACATACATATGTATTTATAACTTTTACCAAAAATCCCAATATGCTGTGAAGTAAACTAGCTTATTATGCAATATTTTCCAAACCCTTTTATTCAAGGTTTTCCAAACTAGTTTGGAAATACAAAATTTCCCAAACGTTTTGTTATATTTTACAATCAGAAAGTGAAGAGAAGTTGAGGTGAAGCATTTGAAAAGAACAAAAAAAAAAGAAACCTGATTGAATAAATTCGAATTTAAACAACAAAGTTCCGAATACGATTGTAGCGTAATGGTGAGGTATGCTGCCTACGGACCAAGGAGCTCAGGTTCGAGTCCCGAGTGGCGCATTTTTATTTTTTTTTATTTTTTGGTTTTTTTTTTTATTTTTAATGAAATTTTTTCCACCTCACGTTTACAAAACATTGTATAAAAATTGCTTTCCAAACGTGAAATGCAATTATAGAATTAGGGTTCCTTTTCGTTGATTCAGCACTTACTATCAGTGTTTAAAAAACTGGCATAAGTTTCATTTCTGTTGATTTTGATTTTGATTCCGCTTTTAAAAAATCAGAAGTCGCACTTAATCAATATGAAAATGAACGATTTTGCCTGATTTTGATTTTGCGCTGATTTCATATTGCTCAAAATCAAAAGCAGCCTGATTTCAAAATGAGCAATTTTGCCTGATTTTGATTTTGCGCTGATTTCATATTGCTGAAAATCAAAAGCGGCCTGATTTAAAAATGAACAAATTTGCCTGATTTTCATTTTGTGCTGATTTCATATTGCTCAAAATCAAAAGCGGCCTGATTTCAAAATGAAGAATTTTGCCTGATTTTGATTTTGCGCTGATTTCATATTGCTCAAAATGAAAAGCAGCCAAATATCAAAATTAGCGATTTTGCCTGATTTTCATTTTGTACTAATTTTGATTTTGTGCTGATTTCATATTGCTAAAATCAAAAGCAGCCAAATATCAAAATCAATGCTTTCACAGTTTTGCTATTTACGCTTACATGCGCATACATACATATGTATGTATACAAACGTAATACAGAGGGTAAGAAATTATGTACATACACACATGTGTGTTCATGGAAGCGTAAATAGCAAAACTGTGAAAGCATTGATTTTCATATTTGGCTGCTTTTGATTTTAGCAATATGAAATCAGCACAGAATCAAAATTAGCACAAAATCAAAATTAGCACAAAATGAAAATCAGGCAAAATCGCTAATTTTGATATTTGGCAGCTTTTGATTTTAGCAATATGAAATCAGCGCAAAATCAAAAGCAGGCAAAATCGTTCATTTTGAAATCAGGCCGCTTTTGATTTTGAGCAATATGAAATCAGCGCAAAATCAAAATCAGGCAAAATTGTTCATTTTGAAATCAGTCCACTTTTGATTTTGAGCAATATGAAATCAGCACAAAATGAAAATCAGGCAAAATTGTTCATTTTGAAATCAGGCCGCTTTTGATTTAAAGTAATATGAAATCAGCGCAAAATCAAAATCAGGCAAAATCGTCATTTTAAAAAGCGACGAATATCAAAATCAAATAAAATCAAACATTTCACGACTTTTGCTAATTCCGACTGCAGTTTTTTAAACACTGCTTACTATTAAATGAATTACAAACAAAACCAGTTCTTGCTTTGCATACGTATGTATGTACATGCGGCTGATTTCATTGCAAATACAACAAACCCAAAACAGAAAGCTTCAAGCTTCATTTTTGAGTGAATTTATGCATTGAGTTTATCGCCATCGATATGAGCGATCGCTGGCTGTTGTGCGTTAGTTCGCTCGCTATTTGAGTGGTTATACGTTTTTCTTTGAACATTTGTTTGTGATTTGAGAAGAATGTATTTTTGAGCGTTCGTGAGTGAGTTTTTCCGTACCCTGAAAGCTTGTTACTTATTGGCTTATATACGGGAGTGAATGAAATTCATAGAGGCTATTTTGAGGAAAGGTAACATAAAAGCCGCAATGAAGCATGAAGTACAATGTTGAATGTCCTACTATATAATGCAGTTGGGCTGTTAATGTCATGTTTCGAATCCGGAGGAGAATAGGAATAATATATAGAGAACACAATAAAAGTGAAGGTTTGAAAGATTTAGTTAAATGTTACAACTTTTAGGATGGGATGAAGTTACATACATACATACATACATACATACATCCATACAGGTGAAGCTAATAAAAGCGTGTTAAAAATGTGTATGTGTGTGATACTACCATTTGAAAATAAACGGTGCAGTGAAATAACGCCCGTGGAAATAACGCCCGCGGGCCATTAAATCTCAATATAATGGGAGCTGGAAAAAACCAAGTACCAGTACAATTACCATTACCATTACTCTGTAATTGAAAAGCCTAATTACCAAGTATAAGTATATTATACTGGTACTTGATACTCAGTACGTAAGATTCGTTTTGTATAAAATTGATCTGATCATAAAACCATCTTTAACTAACTTTAACCACCAAAAGAAATAATACTTTTCTAAAGCGAAATTTCACGCTGATTCCGAATATCTCCATTTTTTTGTGGCAGACCCAGTTTGTGAGATATTGGTAAAAATGTGGAAAAAGCCATATATGAAAGATATTGCATCACATAAGTGCATCAAAAAGTTTTATTCGACAACGTGGCGAGCTGGTAGAGAGGGCTCCAACAAACATTTTTTGCCTGGACACTCAAAAATTGGTCAAGTAGTTTGGTTACAATGGCAAAAATAATGAAAAAAATTTGAAAAAAAAATCGAATTTTTTTCCAGAAATTTCAGTTTCGACTGTCCTAAATTCAGAAAAATTGTATGGGGGTGAAAAAGTTGGCCCCCTTTTCCTATAGAGAATTTGATTGTGGACATTTTAAGACTAATTGTGCAATAATCGGATGTACCATTCTTTATATTTACCTATTTTTATTGAAAGTCCTTAACCAAAAATTTTCCGGAAGAGTAAAATTTCAGCAACAAAATTTGGTTTATTCATAAAACTTTATTAAGGAGTAATACTTAAGATTATTTCATTCCATTTATTACGTGTTTTCAGGTGCACAATATCTCTCAAAACAGCGATTAATAGGAAAAAAAAATTAATTGAATAAAAAAAATATGTATTTCGCGATTTTAAGAAGAGGATAAATAATGAGCGATGTTAGTAAGTACTTTTGACTACTCTTTTGTAATTTTCTACATTTGTTACAAGTTTGATTGTCAAAAAGTAGTCTCCCATCATATCCTCGTACCAAGATCTTTGATATCGCCATTCAAAAACTATTAAGTCCTGATGAAATCTCTCACCATGTCCATCACTTTCAGCACCTAAGCTTGTAGGGAAATTATCATGTTAAGGAATTTTAGGCGGCACATTACATTCTTTTGCTCTATAATTGGTACGAGGATATGATGGGAGATAATTTTGTGGACAATCATACGTGTAACAAATCCAGAAAATCACAAAAGAGTAGTGAAAAGTACTTATTCACACCCTGCAGGAAATGAATTTTACGTTAGATTAGAGTAACTTTAAGTTGCTTACAAATCAACTGGTATTGACTATTTACTGTAAATTTTCATATACTCGGACTAACTATTTTTGTTCGGTGATGGCCACAATCCGGTCAACTATGGTTACTTCTGCATGAAATGTCAACCAACTATTATGTAGCTACTTTTCGAACACAAAAAAGTCAATGGCTATTTTCTGACTACATCTAAACCAGCTAGTAGTTAGTTGGTTTGACATTACTTAGAAATTAGTAAAAAAGGTTGTAGTTTAATAACAACTAATAAAAACCAGATTTAAACCCGCTGTTAAAATAAATAATTTCTGTTTATTTAAATTAATACTCCACTTATTATTCACATTAATTAATACAGATCTATGTATGTACATATATATTCTGGAAATCAAGGTGAAGATCATCACCGAAGAACCAAACGCCGCTGCACACTGGGGCCACTTATATATATGGGGACGCTCAAAATTCTGAAATAAACTTTATCACATCACAATCGCTTTATCTGCACTAAAGCAGTTAATCTATAGCATCTTAACCCATTGACGGTCATGAGTTAACCCGTTGGTGACCTATGTTTTTTATTTTAGTTTCGAATTTAATTTTCTTGAATCAGAATCGGTATATCGATAATAAAATAGTAAATCCCACGAATTTTAACCCCTTAACGACCATGTATTAACCCATTTTTAACCCAAATTTTTTCACTTAATCCTTAGATCAAAATATTTACATCATATTAGTTGTATCTACACTAAAACGAGTAACCTTTGGAATCTTAACCCATTAACGGTCATGAATTAACGCATTGGTGACCAATTTTTTTTAAGATCTGTAACCAAATTATTTAAATCACAATTAGCATGTCTGTACAAAAATAGCCAATGTGTATTATATTAACCCATTAGCGGCTATGTATTAACCCATTGATGGAATATGCAGCTGTAGGTACATATGTATGTATACAAAAATGGGTTTCTCCAATTTTTTGTTTCGAGATATTAAAAGTTTTCTGTTGTCACAAGTATGTTTATATGGGAATTAGGAGTTTCACCGTTAGCGTTTTAAGCAGAAAACGTATTACCCCACACATTTTCACGTCTAACATAAAAAAGAACAAAATTGGAGTAACACAACTTGTGCTTCAAAGAACTCATATTATAATACAACTTACAAGTCTAAATTAAAGAAACCTGGCTTGACAAGTAACCTTAACCACAGTTTGTAATTAAAGTAACCAGTAAATAATGGATAAACTAAATTTAAGATAGGACAGAATCAAATTCAACCAGATATAGGTGTTTTTTTTTTTTTAATAAAATTGGAATGCAATTTTTAAACTCACTTTTTTTTAAAATGCGCACTTTGCTTTTGGTTCTGAACTCGGATTCTTTGTCACAAAGGACCATATTTTACTGCTGAATTTTTACATGTGCTACTTTTTTGCGCAAATTAAAAAAAATCCATTTTGAAAAAAATTTTAAAGAAAAAAGAGATACGTTTAGTTTTATACTAAAAATACATTTTTTTAAAACATCTAGTTCCAAAACAAAAACACTAGTCGATTATATAAGCTTCACTTAATGTTATGGAAAAAACAGAATAATAAAATTTTATATCCTTCTCTTACACCAACTATTTCAAGTACACATTAAAATTTCTCACTTTGAAAAAAAATATTTTTTTGGAAAATTTGCCATGTTTGTGTATGGATAACTCCCAACTGAAAAACGATAGAGCGCTGAAAATTGGGCCAGAAGTGTAGAATTTTATAGGGAACAATACTGCGTTTTTATTTTTTTGTAAAACTCATTATTTAAAAACTGATTTTTGAGCATGCCCGGCCCCAGTGTGCGCTGGTGCTGTCACTGCCTCTGCCTCGCTAATACTATTTAATCTATTTAAATAAATTTCCTTTTGCTTCTTTACCAATCTACGCTTATTCCGTCCACTACAACCTCTTTTCAACAATTTTAATATTATAAATACTGACTTTTACACAAAATTTACAATTCAACACATAAATTAAACTTTTCACGCGGCCGGTTGAAAATTAAATTTTGTTTGACTTCATCAAACAGCTGATTGCTGTCATTGCCATCTGTGCTGCCACATTGCCATTTTAATTTACTAACGAGTAAAAGTGGTAATCGAATTTTGGATTCCTCTGCATGACTTATGGTCCAATTAGACGTTAGTTATTCTAAGTACATTAAAAATTAACTAGGTATTTTCTGCAATTGCCACAAAGTAGTTACTTATAAGCTAGCTATTTTTCGCAATTGATATTTTTTTACTGCAGGGCATCGCTCATTATTTATTCTCTCATTAAAATCGCGAAATATAGATATTTTTTTTTTCAATTAATTTTTTCCTATTACTCGCTATTTTGAGAGATATTGTGCACTTCAAAACACGTAATAAATGGAATGAAATAATCTTAAGTATTACTCCTTAATAAAGTTGTATGTATAAACCCTGAAATTTTACTCTTCCGGAAAATTTTTGGTTAAGGAATTTCAATAAAAATAGGCAAATATAAAGAATGGTACATCCGACTATTGCACAGTTAGTCTTAAAATGTTCACAATCAAATTCTCTATAGGAAAAGGGGGCCAACTTTTTCACCCCCATACTATTTTTCTGATTTTAGGACAGTCGAATCTGAAATTTCTGGAAAAAAATTCGATTTTTTTTTAAATTTTTTTCATTATTTTTGCCATTGTAACCAAACTACTTGACCAATCTTTGAGTGTCAAGGCAAAAAATGTTTGTTGGAGCTCTCTCTACCAGTTCGCCACGTTGTCGAATAAAACTTTTTGATGCACTTATATG
Organism: Urophora cardui; assembly: GCA_960531455.1. Taxonomy (NCBI): domain Eukaryota; kingdom Metazoa; phylum Arthropoda; class Insecta; order Diptera; family Tephritidae; genus Urophora; species Urophora cardui. Next base: position 55,141,006 of record OY482671.1, read on the forward strand.
ATGCAATGTCTTGCATATATGGATTTTTTCCAAATTTTTACCAATATCTCAAAAACTGGTTCTGCCACAAAAATATGGAGATGATATTCGGAATCAGGTCAAAATTTCGCTTTAGAAAAGTATTATTTTATTCTTGGCGATTTTTTTTGTCGAGTAGTGTTATTATACGGTATTGCTGTTATTAACATGCTAATTACAGAAAAGTAACGCCAAAAATGTCAATAAAAAATTGGATAAGAAATTCAACTGGTGAAGATAGGCTGAACGGACTTGCTCTAATGAGTATTAACAGAAATATCGATATCACAGTGGAAGAAGTTATTCACAGATTAGCGAAAAAACATAGGAAAATCAACCTGCGATTTCAATAAATTGAATTATATTAATTAATAGAATTTAATGTAATTATTTTTTCCAACATACAATTATTCAAATTTTAAGTTTGCTTTCAATTTTATCATCTTAATCAAATAATAATGTTAGTATAAACTACAATGGGAATAAATATGCAATGTATAAGAGTATCTGAACTTGAGATTTTATTTAATGTCTGTCAAAATGGAATATTAGAAAACTAAATTACTAGAAATATGTGACTTACTTTAGAATTATAATTAAAGGCCGTTGGCAACTGACAATTTGGCATGTCAAGCTGTGTGTATTTGTGAGTTTTTTGTGTGTGTTAGTGCAATCGGCAGTCGTCGTGCTACACGTTCTTGTTGTCGGGCTCGCGTTGATGAGAATCAAAAGTTTTAGATATTTGCGCCAATCACGAACACTCACACATATACACTGTTTGACAGTCCAGATTTTAAGTGGCCGAGGGCCTTAAGATTTGATATATGTATAATATTTGTATACTAAAATGTTAAATTATAATCTGAAAAAATTACATTTTTATTATTTGTAAAAAATAAAATTCTCTTGCTACGCCACTGACATTTTTCAATTATTTTGCAATTCTTTTTCAATTACTTTCAATTCTTTTTCAGTTGCTTTTCAATTACTTTCAATTACTTTCAATTCTTTAAATTTTTTTATTTCATTGTAAATATAAAGTAACATCCATAGTTTAATAACTAACAATAATGCCCTTATTATACAAAACGATTGTCAAACGCTTTACGTAGCCTATTTACCACTTTTCTGGTTTTCTTCATTTCCTTAGTAATTTTTGGTGTGTTTTTATACTCAGCTGTACTAGTACACAGAGTATTACAGTTTTGATTTCCTAACCGTGGATTGTAACAGAATGAAATAATCGAGATAGATATAGACTTATATATATCAAAATGATCAGGGTGAAAAGAGAAATCGATTGAGCCATGTCTGTCCGTCTGCCCGTCTGTGAGGACGATAACTCGCGCAAAAATTGAGATATTTTGATGAAATTTGAAATGTAAGTTGGTATCAAGACAGGAACGGATGGTATTGAAAATGGGCGAAATCGGACCATGACCACGCCCACCTCCCCTATATAGTAAAAATCGGAAATTTTGTATCTCAGTCACTAATAGAGCTAGAGTGATAAAATTTCACACACGTATTGAGCTCAGGCCCTTATGAAGAAATATGGTGAAAATTTGGAAAATGGGCGGTGCCACGCCCACTTATTAAGGGGCAAACGTTGAAAGTTTTATGAGTCATAACTCAGAAACCGTTGAAGATATATCGATGAATTTTGGTAGGCGTGATATACTTACTTAGGCAAATGTTTTGACGAAAAATTGTCAAAATCGGTTGACGACAACGCCCACTTTTATATATGGGTCTTATAAAGTGACCTAATAAAAACATTTTAAGCGATAGCTCTGTCTAATATAAAGATATAGCATTGAAATTTTATGGAAGGTGTCCAACTATGGACATATAACAAAAAATACAAAAATTTTGGGAAATGGGCGTGGCACCGCCTCCTTTTAGAAGCAGGAATATACGAGATTTCTGAGCCCATAACTTGACAAATAATCGATATATTATGACGAAACTTGGTGTATACACTTTCACTACTTGTAGTAATACATGTTCAAAATTTTAGCGAAATCGGTTGACGACCACGCACACTTTTATATATGGGTATTATAAAGTGGCCTAATAAAAACATTTTAAGCGATATCTTTGTCAAATATAAAGATAATTCATTGAAATTTTGTGGCATGAGTTCCACAATAGATCGGAAACAAAAAATATAAAATTTTCGGAAAATGGGCGTGGCACCGCCTCTTTTCAGACAAAGGAATCAACGAGATTTCGGAGCCCATAACTCGACAAATAATTGAGATATTATAACGAAACTTGGTTTATACACTTTTATAACTTGTGTTAATAGTCACGCAAAAATTTATTCAAATCGGTTTATGACCACGCCTACTTTTTAACAAAGATATTTCTGGAACACCCTTTGGGAATTTGTAACGTGACATCTTTGTAACTCATAAAGGGATGAAATTTTGCACAAAGAATAATATTCATAAGCTTAGTTGGATGACTGATAAAAATTTAGAAAATGGGCGTGGCTACGCCCACTTTATGCAGCACTCGATTTATATAAAGTACCTACACCGTGTTTCCATCAAACGCAAACAAACAATGAAAGCATACAGCTGAGTATCTAATGTTCGATTCCACTCGAACTTAGGCTTCCTTACTTGTTTTTTAATCGAACTGTTTTATTGATTGGTTAACCCTGGAAAATTGGCAGCTTGCAACCCAATAAACATTTTTTTCATTTTCAATTTGAGGTTCATTTGAGCCACATTTTTAGTATGGGATTTTGGGCTGATTCTTAATTTGATAGATTTCATTTTCTCCAATTTCAAAGTTGGTACGAAAGGAAATGCAATCAACAGATGTATGTATGTATTACATATTTCTACTCTAGAGTACAGAAAAATTGAGGGATAGTGAGAGAGTTTGTGTTATGAGCGCAGAAATGGAATGGAATAAATAGATGTATGTATTAGAACCCTAGATACCCGGGTATCGAGCAATTCGAACTGATCGTTTTTGTTTGAAGCCCGTTTGTTGTTCAAATGCCCGTACAAACATTCGAGCATTCGAGCTTACAAACAAAAAAAATGTGTATCGGAAAAACAAAAATAAAAAAACTACATATGAAGAAGAAAAAAATAATAAACAAAAGAAAAAAAGAAACTTCAAAATGCCCGAATTGTTCAAATGCCCGTACAAACATCCGGGTAATAAACAAACAAACAAATGTTCGAGCATTTGAACAACATTTGTTCGGGCTACTCGAAAATGTTCAAAAAAAATCTGGAGCTCTAATGTAGGTACATACGTGCATGAATAAAAACAAATACTATTTTTGTTAATTTTTTTGATATCAACGAAACAAAATTATTCTGATTAAAGGTTTATTGATAATTTTTGAAACGCAAAAAGTTTGTTTCTGATAATTAACAAAACAAAATAATTTTTGGATATTTTTTATTGATATTTTTTGAAACAAAATTATTTTGTTCATTTCGTATGTATTACATTACATATCGTCGCACCATACGAAAACTAACATCAGATTTTTTGTGGCTGACGAAAAGTAAAAAGTTCAACTTTTGGCCGACGAAAAGTAATAAAATCGAGTTTTGGCTGACGAAAACTATCAATTTCGTTTAAACAACAACAATTTTAATGTAAAAACAGTATATAATTACTGCTACTTTTCGTCAGCCAAAAGTCGATTTTATTTCTTTTCGTCGGCCAAAAGTCAAATGTTCTACTTTTCGTACAGAATTTTTTTATTGATAGCTTTCGCCAGAAATTTTAAATATGTTAGTTTTCGTATGGTACGACGATATGTATTACATATTTGTACTCTGATGTGATGTTTTTCATTTACCCGTGCGGGTGAATTTCGCCTGTGCCTTTTGTACAGTCACATGAGTATATTAATATCGTTTTTAATATGCATACATACATACATACATATGAGAAACAAACTATGTTTTTAATAAAGTTTGTGTAACTTCACAAAAAGCAACAAACAAATAAAATAAGAATAAGAAATACGGAATCATTATTACACACAATCTTTTTCAACCATCATAATTTCAACCGTTAAGAGACTGCTCACGTAAAACAACGAACGTTGATTGAAATTTGCAAACACACAAAATTTCTTCGTTCCTTGAAACCTTGACATGATGAAATTCGTGAAATGGTACAAAATGCGAAACAAATTTTTTTTCAAATGTGTTGTAAGTTATTCTAAAATTGATAAAAAATGTTTCATGAACACTTGAAAATATGTTTATTTTCGAATTATATACATATATGCTGATTCTCAAATTTAGAAACAAAATTTTCTCAACGTTTTAGAATTTCTTTTTCAGTGTTTAATGGGAAGTCAACAAAAATAAAAAAAGTATTTGTTGACATTGTGTGTAAATACATACATACGTGTTTTGTTTAGTTTGTTTTTTTGAATAAAATATATTATATGCAACATATGTATTAAAAAAATGTGTGTGTAATGCAGTAAATATACATATATGTGCGTGTTATCCAATGTTAAAAATAAGATGCATTTGTGTGTTCGTGCGTGTGCAAGAAGCAAGACAAAAGTTATAACGTTTTTATTAATAACTGTTTTATTTAAATCAAAGAAAAAATTAGTTCAGCATCATATTCGGGTTCGCGAGATTGAAACGCGTCGATTGATACCCCGTTTTTTTTTGCTTAGCTAATTTTATCCGTTGCAAATCAAACTATATCGAATGCTCACTCGAACAAAAGGAAGTGACTCTTTTGACAGTTAAAGTGACCGTTTTCGTCACTTTGCGTTTTATAAAATACCAAAATCCATACTCACCAAAAAACGTAACACATTCACTTCGAGTCACTTACAGTCACTTTCAGTCACCTAAAGAGATACAAAATACGAACACGACAAAAAGTGACTCTGGGTGACTCGTTGCGTCGCGTTGCGTTTTGCAAAATAAGGCCATAAACTATTAAAACGAGTGCATACATTTGCAAATATTTCACATGCAACTCCATTAAAATGATGAGTTAGCTTTCATCAGTACTAAATTTTCAAAAGCATTACTATTTGATGAAGTAAAGAGCTGGCCAGAAAAATTTTGTGGTTCACTTTGACTTGTTTCCATATCTGTATCATAAAAGTCAAAGAACAATAAGAGGTCCAGCGTCTTTATAACCGCATATGTGAATAATTTCGCTAATAATTCGTTTTTTTTTTTTTTCAACCTTTCGAAATGTACCCATAACATCTACAAACTATATAACATGTACAAAGGGAGAACATTTGAAAATTAAAAAAAAAACAAGTAAGAGCGCGGCTGTCTTCGGCCGTACCGAAGACTCCATACCTTTCATGAGTTGGGAAATCAAAAGCTACCTATGTATGTTGTACATAGCCTGATTTAGTATAATTTATCATTTCAATATTGTGGGTTATTTATGGAACGATTTATTAGAAAAAATGGTGTCTGGGCTATTTAAATGGAGGAGTTATACGACAAAATGTGTATATCTGAACAATCGGTTGTATGGCAGCTATATGTTATAGTGGTCTGATCTTGACAATTTTCGGTAATTCTATTTGGGCCGATATGGGTACAAGTACTTTAAAGTTTCATGTCATTATCTGTTAAAATGGAGAAGTTATATCCCAAAATGTACATATCTGAACAATCGGTTGTATGGGAGATATATGTTATAGTGCTTCGATCTGGACAATTTTCGGTAACCTTGTTTAGGCCAACATGTGTACAAATACTTCAAAATTTCATGTCCTTAGCTGTTTAAATGGGGAAGTTATACACCAAAATGTGTATATCTGAACAATCGGTTGTATGGCAGCTATATGTTATAGTGGTCCGATCTTGATAATTTTCAGTAACCTTCTTTGGGTCAATATGGGTACAAATACCCCAAAGTTTCGTGTCCTTAGCTGTAAAAAGGGAGAAGTTATACCCCAAAATGTGTATATCTGAACAATCGGTTGTATGGGAGCTATATGTTGTAGTGGTCCGATTCGGCCAATTCCGACAAATGATCGATTGAGCATCAAAACTCACTCGTGTTCCAAATTTCAATTAAATATCTCAAAAACTGAGGGACTAGTTTGTGTTCACACAGACGGACGGACGGACGGACAGACGGACATGGCTTAAACGACTCAGCTCATGATTCTGATTATATCGGTATATATATTGATGGGTCTGTCACGCCTCCTTCTAGTACTTTTAAGATTTGATTTTCGGCACAAAGTTATAATACCATTTCATTCTCATGAAAGGTATAATTACTATATATTGAAAAAAAAACCCACCTATATGTATGTATGTATATATATTTAATAAAGAGTTCTTGTAAGGGAATTTCCTGCTTTTAGTGGTTGTAATATTTAGTATCCGATGTATATTATGTAGAGAATAGAAGAAAATACAATAGTTAAGATAAATTCACTAATTAAACTCCATGTAATTGAAAAGAATTGGTGGTAATTGAAAGGAATTGGTGAAAGAATTGAAAAAGTTGTACTTAATTACCAATAACCAGTATAAAGTAATTGTACTTGATAGGTACTTGAATTTTTTTAATTATCAAGTAATGGTACTTGGACCAAGTAAAAGTACCAAGTATAATCAGTACTTCACAGCTCTACTTAACGTCATAAATTTTTTCCCGAAAACGAGACATAAAGCCATATTTTTGATAATGATCGCATGTCACCCTATTTCATGTAAAAAATCCATTTCATGTTCCGTTTCATGTCGCCCTCTTTTATGTCAACAAAAATGCATTTGCCTGTCAAAATGTTGTTGGAAACATGGTTCGATACTTACTTTTGGCAAGGAATTCTTTCCGGAGTAATATCTATGGCCAGGTCCACAGTGCTTTTGCGCAGAACACTTTACTGCGTTGGCGGCCTTCGGCCGCGCTTATAAAAATAACCCTGGGCTACGCCATCCGTCGTGTACGTTAACCGTGGCTACCGCCAAGGTAATGCCCTTCTGCGTAGTACACCCTTCAGCGATTTTTCATTCCAAATATATATAAAATCGGAAATATATATACACAATCGGAAATCGAATTACACATTTTTTTCTTAAAAAGCAGAATATGAGTGCCTTATTTTCTACAATAAAAACCACCAGAATTTTTGTCCAAAATTATTTGGAAACCAGAATTTTACTTTCCAGGATTATGACCCTTCATCATTATGTGAATCCAGAATTTTGGAATACAGAATTTTGACTCGAAATTATTAAGTTGCGCAGAATTTTTTTTAGTTTTTGCCAGAATTTTGTCCCAAAATCATTTTGAAATACACACATTAGTCACTATCCGAAAAATTTGTCATTGCATATAAAAAATTTGTAGATGTATTGAGTTTTGTAATTTCAATACGAGAGCGTTGAGCAGGCCTGCTTTAAATGGTTTTTATTACAAGAAGCATCAATACCTACTCCCGCCCGAAGCCGATCCTGTGGAATCGCCGCACAAGGAATACATCGTATGACATGGAATTTTCTCAGTATCTCAGTTGGGCTAATATTGACGCCGAGGCGTTACTGTTATTGTTATAGCCATGAAGGAGTAAAGAAAGTGTAGCATCTCAGAATTATTCGAACACATTGAACTCGTAATTTAAATGTGAAATGCACCAAAAGTGCATTCAACTTCTTTCAATTATTAAAATGTATAAAGTAAACAAACAAGAGCTAAATATTATGCTGACGCCGAATATTTCTGATTGTCGCATTTGCCTCTATGCTAAGTCGTATGTATGTATATATGTATGTGCATGGGCACTTGACTGCACATTCCCTGCAAAAAAGCCGAGTACTCCATGCACGCGTGTATAGAGTACTCGCTGTGGACCAACCGAGAACTCCTCAACCTGCCACATTTCATATAAAAAAGATGGTCCATTTAACATGGCGATGTCCTAGGCAGGGATCACATACTCCGATTTCCGCATGACACCCGAGTAATCCAATGGTACCTACATGGGATTAATCCATAGAGTAGATACTAAAATTAATGAAATTTAATAATCCCTGAACAGATATGAACGACTACCAATTTAGTCTAAGATACGACAGAACAAATATATCCCCTCATCTGTTATTTACCAATGGACAGTGGTATCGTAAATAAAATGGTCATAGATAGAGTTCGAACCGAATTGATTTGTTTATTTCAAAATGCTTTCTTTTATACCAAAAATTCTTACACTAATTTACACTAATACTTATAAACCAAATTTCTTTCACTAATACTTATAAACTAACAAATGTACACAAGCTACAATAGCAAACACAATATGCTAGTATATCAGCATATGTGATTCATAAATATTTCGTTAGTCACATTGACAAACTGACACTGTCGCCCAGTTGGTCATTGTGACTGCTTGGGCAATGCACTTGACAAAATGCAACAAATGTAACTGCCCAGCAAAAATCTGGTCATCGCTATTACCTGTCAGGCATGATAGAAGGCCTTGCCATGAAAAATGAACTGGAATAAATACCAGTGGAAATTTCCATCATGCCTTACATTTTTCGCCTTCTTTCTCTGCTTCCCTGTAAGGCATTCTTTATTTGATTCACTAGAATCCTTGCGGTATTGCATGATTTATTCGTTCGGCGGTAATGCAGTGGGCAAGTCCTTCCCTCCAATGACAAGCCCATGCTAATGTCAGGCATTATGTCAACGAATGTGGAAGCGATTGCCAGGGTTTTTCTGGATTATCCTCTTAATTCCACGGTCATCGAGTTTTTTGGTGGGTGGAGACGCCATGTGTGGCGGTGTGTATATTTGATGTTAAACTCCTGCTGGGGTTTAACGGAATTTATTTAGGTCAGTTTGTTTTGACAACATCCCAGCAAAAATCTGGTCATCGCTATTACCTGTCAGGCATGATAGAAGGCCTTGCCATGGAACATCTGGCGCGTTCATCACTTCTTTTCTGGATTACCCTCTTAATTCCACGGTCATCGAGTTTTTTGGTGGGATGTGCGGTTTACATGTACACATAAATTATGTGTACATGACAACGACTGTAAGGGCGGTGTATTTATGTAATACTACACCTTCCCCCTTAAAAAAAAAGAGATATATATATATATTTGTATTCAACTATATATATATCTATTTAAAAGACTTAGTGACCCACTTAATGTTTGTCTGAGTTGACAAGAATTTTTAATTGCTTTTCGGCTCATATTGCCATTATTGTATAAAATTTTATTATTATACTCAGCTGTACTAGTACACAGAGTATTATAGTTTTGATTTCATAACGGTGGATTGTAACAGAATGAAATAATCGAGATAGATATGGACTTATATATATCAAAATGATCAGGGTGAAAAGAGAATTCGATTGAGCCATGTCCGTCCGTCCGTCCGTACGCACTCTAACTCGCGCAAAAATTGAGATATTTTGATGAAATGCAAGTTGGTATCGAGACTGGGACGGTTGGTATTGAAAATGGGCGAAATCGGACCATGACCACGCCCACTTTTCCTATATAGAAAAAATCGGAAATTTGGTATCTCAGTCACTAATATAGCTGGAGCGATGAAATTTTACCCACGTGTTGAGCTCAGGCCCCTATGAAGAAATCTGATGAAATTTTGGAAAATGGGCGGTGCCACGCCCACTTATTAAGGGCCAAACATGGAAAGTTTTATATGTCATAACTCAGAAACCATTGAAGATATATCGATGAAATTTGGTATGCGTGATTTACTTACTTAGGCAAACATTTGGATGGAAAATTGTTAAAATCGGTTGACGGCCACGCCCACTTTTATATATGTGTATTATAAAGTGACCTATTAAAAATATTTTAAGCTATATCTCTGTCAACTATAAAGATATATCACTGAAATTTTGTCGAATAAGTTCAACTATGGACGTAAAACAGAAAACACAAAAATTTTGGAAAATGGGCGGTGCCACGCCCACTTATTAAGGGGCAAACATTGAAAGTTTTATGAGTCATAACTCAGAAACCGTTGAAGATATATCGATGAAATTTGGTATGCGTGATATACTTACTTAGGCAAATGTTTGGACTAAAAATTGCCAAAATCGGTTGACGACCACGCCCACTTTTATATATGTGTATTATAAAGTGACCTATTAAAAACATTTTAAGCTATATCTCTGTCAAATATAAAGATATATCATTGAAATTTTATTGCAGGAGTCCAACTATGGACGTAAAACAAAAAACACAAAAATTTTGGAAAATGGGTGTGGCTCCGCCTCCTTTTAGAATCAGGAATATACGAGATTTCTAAGCCTATAACTCGGCAAATAATTGATATATTATCACGAAACTTGGTGTATACACTCTTATTACTTGTGGTAATACATGTTCAAAATTTTTTCGAAATCGGTTGACGACCACGCCCACTTTTATATATGGGTATTATAAAGTGGCCTAATAAAAACATTTTAAGTGATATCTCTGTCAAATATAAAGACAATTCATTGAAATTTTGTGGCATGAGTTCCACAATAGACCGGAAACAAAAAATAGAAAAATTTTGGAAAATGGGCGTGGCACCGCCTCTTTTTAGACAAAGGAACATACGAGATTTCTTAGCCTATAACTCGGCAAATAATTGAGATATTGTGACGAAACTTGGTTTATATACTTTTATAACTTGTGTTAATAGACACGCAAAAATTTATTGAAATCGGTTTATGACCACGCCTACTTTTTAACAAAGATATTTCTGGATTACCCTTTGGGAATTTGTAACGTGACAACTTTGTAACTAGAAGTCATAAAGGAATGAAATTTTGCACAAAGAATAATATTCATATGCTTAGTAGAAAAACTGATAAAAATGTTGAAAATGGGCGTGGCTACGCCCAATTTATACAGCACTCTCTTTATATACCGTGTTTCCTTCAAATTAAAACAAACAATGAAAGCATACAGCTGAGTATCTAATGTTCGATTCCACTCGAACTTAGGCTTCCTTACTTGTTTATTATATTTTTTATACCTTTCATGAGAATGAAATGGTATTATAACTTAGTGTAAAAAAATGTTTGTCGAAAGTACCAGAAGGAAGCGTGGGGGACCCACCAAAATATATACCGATATGATCAGAATCACGAGCTGAGTCGATTAAGCCATGTCCGTCTGTCCGTCCGTCCGTCTGTCCGTCTGTCCGTCCGTCCGTCTGTGTGAACGCAAACTAGTCCCTCAGTTTTTGAGATATCTGAATGAAATTCGCAATACAGATATGTTGTTATATGCAGCTGATCATTTGTCGGAAACGGCCGAATCGGACCACTATAACATATAGAAAACAACCGATTATTCAGATATACATGAATTTTTTGGATGTAATTTGTCCATAAATTCCCCATTTAAACAGTAGTGAAGTAGACGTACCCATTTTGGCCCAAACAAGGTTACCGAAAATTGTCAAGATCGGACCACTATAACATATAGTTCCACAACATCCGATTATTCAGATATACACATTTTGGTGTATAACTCCTCCATTTTAACAGCTAACGGCCTGATTTTGAAGTATTTGTACCCATATGGACCCAAACGAGATTTCCGAAAATTGTTAAGATCGGACCACTATAACCTATAGCACCCCTACAACCGATTGTTCAGATATACACATTTTGGTGTATAACTCCTCCACTTTAACAGCTAACGGCGTGAAATTTTGAAGTATTTGTACCCATATGGGCCCAAACAGGGTTACCGAAAATTGTCAAGATCGGACCACTATAACATATAGCTCCCCTACAACCGATTGTTCAGATATAGACATTTTGGTGTATAACTCCTCCATTTTAACAACTAACGGCGTGAAATTTTAAAGTATTTGTACCCATATGGGCCCAAACGGGGTTACCGAAAATTGTCAACATCGGACCATTATAACATATAGCTCCCATACAACCGATTGTTCAGATATGGACATTTTGGTGTATAACTCCTCCATTTTAACAACTAACGGCGTGAAATTTTAAAGTATTTGTACCCATATGGGCCCAAACAGGGTTACCGAAAATTGTCAAGATCGGACCACTATAACATATAGCTCCCCTACAACCGATTGTTCAGATATAGACATTTTGGTGTATAACTCCTCCATTTTAACAACTAACGGCGTGAAATTTTAAAGTATTTGTACCCATATGGGCCCAAACGGGGTTACCGAAAATTGTCAACATCGGACCATTATAACATATAGCTCCCATACAACCGATTGTTCAGATATGGACATTTTGGCGTATAACTCCTCCATTTAAATAGCCCAGGCACCATTTTTATACTCAGCTGTACTAGTACACAGAGTATTATAGTTTTAATCACATAACGGTGGATTGTAACAGAGTGAAATAGTCGAGATAGATATAGACTTATATATATCAAAATGATTAGGGTGAAAAGAGAAATCGATTGAGCCATTTTCGTCCGTCCGTCCGTCCGTCTGTCCGTCCGTCCGTCCGTCCGTCCGTCCGTCCGTCCGTCTGTCCGTCCTTCTGTAAACACTCTAACTCGCGCAAAAATTGAGATATTTTGATGAAATTTGAAATGCAAGTTGGTATCGAGACTGGGACGGTTGGTATTGAAAATGGGCGAAATCGGACCATGACCACGCCCACTTTTCCTATATAGAAAAAATCGGAAATTTGGTATCTCAGTCACTAATATAGCTGGAGCGATGAAATTTTACCCACGTGTTGAGCTCAGGCCCCTAGGAAGAAATTTGATGACATTTTGGAAAATGGGCGGTGCCACGCCCACTTATTAAGGGTCAAACCTTGCAAGTTTTATATGTCATAACTCAGAAACCATTGAAGATATATCGACAAAATTTGGTACGCGTGATTTACTTACTTCGGCAAACGTTTGGACAGAAAATAGTTAAAATCGGTTGACGGCCACGCGCACTTTTATATATTTGTATTATAAAGTGACCTAATAAAAACATTTTAAGCCATATCTCTGTCAAATATAAAGATCTATCATTGAAATTTTGAGGCATGAGTCCAGCTATGGACGTAAAACAAAAAACACAAAAATTTTGGAAAATGGGCGGTGCCACGCCCACTTATTAAGGGGCAAACATTGAAAGTTTTATGAGTCATAAATCAGAAACCGTTGAAGTTATATCGATGAAATTTGGTACGCGTGATATACTTAGTCAAATATTTGGACGAAAAATTTCCGAAATCGGTTGAGGGCCACGCCCACTTTTATATATGGGTATTATAGTGACCTAATAAAAACATTTTAAGCGATATCTTTGTCAAATGTAAAGATAATTCATTGAAATTTTTTTTTTTTTTCGGATATATTTTTTATTATATCATTCTTTGAGAATATAACAATTTTTATAAAATCATAACCTAGAATACAACTCGTTATTCTTGCCACTGCTTCAAATAACATTTGGATGAAGAGCAATTTTATTTAATATAAAAATAAATACTTGTGAAGACATACATATCTGTAGTAGTATACTTATGTGAGTATTTTTTGGCTTTACTTATAGTAGTATCTATCTACGTAATTTCATTTTATATTCGGCTTGATGTTCTTCATTTTCATTTTCATTATATAGTATGTATTTATGCTGTCGGAATGAAGTGGAATTCCAATCAGCTGGTTGTATAGTATTAAAAGTTCGACCGACTTGAGGACAGGATCCTCGAGGAAACAATTGTGTGTTGCAAAAGTAAATGCTGTTGCAGTTTACGGATTGGAAGGAATTCCAATAAGCTGCATGTATGAAATTGGGAGTTTTTACGGCCTAATGGGATAGGATCGTACGGAACACTCATGTATTAGTAAAGGCTGTTGCAGCTTTTGGAATGGAAGGAATTGCAGTAAGTTGCATTTTTTTAAATTTGGAGGTTAGGATAGGTGGAGGATAGGCTCCTCGAAGTTTTAATTTTAGTGGCTCTAGCCTTGGTCACAATTAAGCAGAATATCCTTTCTTTTTAACCGCTTAGGATACCTCTGTTCTAATAGATTCTTAGCCAATATGTTTGGATGGTTGACTAGCCTGCTTGTGTAATTAGATTGTATTTTTGTTATTTCTTCACTCACAGTGTGTATCTTTAGGTCGCTGTGGATAGCGGAATTTTTCATATACCAAGGCGCTCTACATATTGACCTTAACGTTTTTGATTGCAGTCGTTGGATTCTTTCTAAGGTGGATTTGGATGCAGAACCCCAAAGTTGCATCCCATATATCCAAGATGGTTTCTTCTTCTTGATTGGCGCTCAACCGTCTAGACGATTCTGGCCGAGTCCAACAGAGCGCGCCAATTGCTTCTGTTTCGTGCAGCATGGCGCCACTTGGGAACACCTAGGGAGGCAGCATCGCTGTCCACCTGATTTTCCCAACGCAGTGGAGGTCTCCCTTTTCTTTTGCGATCAGCGGGTTTCGATAGAAATGCTTTCTTGGCCGGAGCGCCTTCGTCCATTCTCACGACATGACCTGCCCAACGCAGCCGCTGGATCTTTATTCGCTGAACAATGTCGATGTCTGTGTAAAGCTCGTACAGCTCATCGTTAAATCTCCGACGATACTCGCCCACGCCAACGCGCAAAGGTCCATAAATCTTACGAAGAACTTTTCTCTCGAATACTCCAAGTGCCATCTCATCTGATTTTGAAATTGTCCATGCTTCTGCGCCGTACATGAGGACTGGAACGATGAGCGTCCTGTAGAGTGTGATTTTTGTTTGTCGAGAGAGGACTTTACTTTTCAGTTGCCTACTTAGTCCGAAGTAGCATTTATTGGCAAGCGTGATTCTTCGTTGGATCTCCGTGCTGACATCATTCTTGGTGTTAATGCTGGTTCCCAGATAGACGAAGTCCTTAACAGTTTCGAATTTGTAGCTATCAACATTGACGTGGCTGCCAAGGCGTGCTGTTTCTTTGTGTGATGACAGGGGGTACTTCGTCTTGTCCTCGTTGACCGCCAAACCCATTTTCTTAGCCTCTTTATCCAGCTTGGAGAAGGCAGAACATACGGCGCGCATGCTAGTGCCAATGATGTCGATGTCATCGGCGTACGCCAGCAGTTGCACACTCTTGTGATATAAGATGCTTCCTGTATGGTTAAGTTCTGCAGCTCGTATTATCTTTTCCAGCATCAAATTGAAGAAGTCGCACGAAAGAGAGTCACCTTCTCTGAAACCTCGTTTGGTCTCGAACGGCTCGGAGAGGTCCTTCCCAATTCTGACGGAGCTGGTGGTGTTAGTCAACGTCATTTGGCATAGCCGTATAAGTTTAGCAGGGAAACCAAATTCAGACATTGCGGCATACAGGCAATTCCTATTCGTGCTATCAAAAGCGGCTTTAAAATCGACAAAGAGATGGTGTGTGTCGGTTCCTTTTTCATGGGTTTTTTCCAGTATTAGTCGTATTGTGAAGATCTGGTCGATGGTAGATTTACCAGGTCTGAAGCCACACTGATAAGGTCCAATCAGATTGTTGACGATAGGCTTCAGTCTTTCGCACAATACACTTGCTAAGACCTTATATGCGATATTCAGGAGGCTTGTCCCACAATAATTGGCGCGTACTGTGGAGTCTCCTTTTTTGTGGATTGGGCAGAGCACACTTAAGTTCCAATCGTCGGGCATGCGCACGTCCGACCATATTCTTCATAGGAGTTGATGCATGCTCCTTATCAACTCTTCGCCACCATGTTTGAATAGCTCGGCTGGCAAGCCGTCAGCGCCCGGGGCCTTGTTATTCTTAAGCCTAGATACTGCTATTCGCACTTCGTCATGATCGGGTGGTGGAACATGCCTACCATCATCTGCTATTGGGGATTCGGGTCGTACATCTTCTCCTTCCGCACTTTCACTCTTGCCATTATCTAGCAAGGAGGAGAAGTGATCCCTCCACAACTTAAGTATGCTCTGGACATCAGTTACCAGATCACCGTTATCATTCCGGCGGGAATTTGCCCCGGTCTTGAAACCTTCAGTCATCCGCCTGATTTTTTGATAGAATAGAGCATCTCAAGCTCTTCACACTCGCGCCTTTCAGCCTCCCTTTTCTTCTTTCGAAAAAGGCGCCTCTCTTCCTTCTTCGCCGTTCGATAACGCTCCCATACGCTTCGCGTTGCGCCCGCACACAATGTAGCCCTGTAGGCGGCGTTCTTTCTTTCCGAGGCATCGCGACATTCCTTGTCGTACCAGGTGTTTTTGTGGGATAGCTTGTATCCTATAGATTCCTCAGCGGCGATACGAAGTGAACGAGCGATGTGTTCCCATTCCTCAGATACATCGTTTGGTGAAGGGTTGCTCTCAGAGAGCAGGAGTGAGAGCCGAGTGGTGTATTCATTGGCTGTCTGCGTCATGTGCAGCCTTTCGACTTCAAACTTTCCTTGCTGTCCTGTTGGCACATTCTTTGCTGCACAGAGGCGGGTGCGTACCTTGGCTGCTACAAGATAGTGGTCGGAGTCGACATTGGGACCACGGATTGTGCGCACATCTAGGATGCTGGAGCTGTGTCTGCCGTCGATCATGACGTGATCAATTTGATTTCGCGTTTTTCGATCAGGAGACAGCCATGTGGCTTGGTGTATTTTTTTGTGCTGGAATCTGGTACTGCTAATGACCATGTTTCGTGACCCGGCGAAGTCGATCAGCCTCGTCCAATTGGGACTGGTTACGTCGTGGAGACTGAATTTTCCGACTGTGCTGCCAAAGATACCTTCCTTACCCACACTGGCATTAAAATCGCCAAGCACAATCTTAATGTCGTGACGCACACTGGGGCCGAGCGTGCTCAAAATTCAGTTTTTAAATAATGAGTTTTTCAAAAAAATAAAAACGCAGTATTGTTCCCTATGAAATTCTACACTTCTGGTCCAATTTTCAGCTTTCTATCGTTTTTCAGTTTTGAGTTATCCATACACAAACATGGCAAATTTTCCAAAAAATAATTTTTTTTCAAAGTGAGAAATTTTAATGTGTATTTGAAATAGTTGGTGTAAGAGAAGGATATAAAATTTTATTATTCTGCTTTTTCCATAACATTAAGTGAAGCTTATATAATCGATGAGTGTTTTTTTTTTTGGAACTGTTTTAAAAAATTAATTTTTAGTATAAAACTAAACGTACCTCTTTTTTTTAAATATTTTTTTTCAAAATGGATTTTTTTAATTTGCGCAAAAAAGTAGCAAATGTAAAAATGCAGCAGTAAAATATGGTCCTTTGTGACAAAGAATCCGAGTTCAGAACCAAAAGCAAAGTGCGCATTTTAAAAAAAAGTGAGTTTAAAAATTGCATTCCAATTTTAGTAAAAAAAAAACACCTATATCTGGTTGAATTTGATTCTGTTCTATCTTAAATTTAGTTGATCCATTATTTACTGGTTACTTTAATTACAAGTTGTGGTTAAGGTTACTTGTCAAGCCAGTTTTCTTTAATTTAGACTTGTAAGTTGGATTATAATATGAGTTCTTTGAAGCACAAGTTGTGTTACTCCAATTTTATGTTTTTTTATGTTAGGCATGAAAATGTGTGGGGAAATACGTGTTCTGCTTAAAACGCTAACGTTGAAACTCCTAATTCCCATATAAACATACTTGTGACAACATAAAACTTTTAATATCTCGAAACAAAAAATTGGAGAAAACCATTTTTGTATACATACATATGTACATATTTCATCAATGGGTTAATAAATAGCCGCTAATGGGTTAATATAATACAAATTGCCTATTTTTGTACAGACATACTAATATAATAATTATATAAAACAATGGCGCTATTATAACTCTGACGAGTTCTATGGCCGAGCTTCTGTCTCAATTCGAGGTGTGCTCCTTTTGTTTTTGGTACCAATTGGGTGGACCTACAGTTTTATGCCGGCTCCGAACGGCGAATGCATTTTTTTTGAGAAGCTTTTTCATGGCAGAAGTACTCTCGGAGGGTATGCCGCCCACTGCCGAGAGGTGACCGCTGCTCTTAAAAAACCCAATAATTGGATTTATATTAATTAGAAAAAATTTTTTGGTGTTTTGCTCGGACTGAGGTTTGAACCCGAGACCTCTGGCACAGCAGGCGAGCACTCTACACACTGCACCACTGCTGCCACCATACCACAGACATACCAATTGTGATTTGAATAATTTATTTACAGATCTTAAAAAAAACTGGTCACCGATAGGTTAGATCATGACCGTTAATGGGTTAAGATTCCAAAGATTACTGGTTTTAGTGTAGATACAACTAATATGATTTAAATATTTTGATCTAAGAATTAAGCGAAAAAATTTGGTTAAAAATGGGTTAATGCGTGGTCGTTAAGGGGTTAAAATTCTTGGGATTTACTATTTTAGTATCGATATACCGATTCTGATTCAAGAAAATTAAACTCGAAACTAAAATAAAAAACATAGGTCACCAACGGGTTAACTCATGGCCGTCAATGGGTTAAGATGCTATAGACTAACAGCTTTAGTGCAGATAAAGCGATTCTGATGTAAAAAAGTTGATTTCAGAATTTTGAGCGTCCTCATATATATAAGTGGCCCCAGTGTGTGACGGGGGCAGCGGTCGTAGGCATGCTCTAACTGCTCATAGAAAGTGTCTTTGATCGCATCGTCCTTCTCTTCCCTCGGGGCGTGGGCGCAGATGAGAGATATGTTGAAAAATCTCGCTTTGATGCGGATGGTGGCTAGACGCTCGTTCACTAGCGTGAACGACAGTACTCGGCGGCTGAGTCTCTTTCCCACCACAAAACCAACACCAAATATACGCTCCTCTGCATGGCCACTGTAATATATAGCGCAAGGCCCACATTTCTTCTTGCCTTGCCCCTTCCACCGCATCTCTTGTATGGCGGTGATGTCAGCTTTCACTCTTTCGAGGACATCAACCAGCTGGGCAGAGGCACCTTCCCAATTAAGGGTCCGGACGTTCCAGGTGCTTACCCTCAAATCATAGTCCTTTAAACGTTTGCCGTGGTTGTCATCAGAAAGGGGTGGTCTCATCCGAGGCTTTGTTGTTGTTTTCATTGGATAGGATTTTTACGTGGTGGGTCCCAATCCCGACGCACAACCCGCCCTGCGGGAGTTGTATATTGTTACACGTTTATATAGCGAGCCGCTTGCTCCAAGACAGACGCCCGCTCGCAGCCGCACCTTCTGGTGAACAGACGCTGCAGTTATTCCCCTCAACAAGCCCTTAAACCGAATATGTCGGAGTGGCCTTGTGGAGTTGTCGCCTTCTCACTTTAGTTCACCACCAAACGGGTGTTCGGTGGCTATCCAGAGGACACTGCGCGGAAGTCGTGAGCTGCTTGCTCCGCATGCAAAAGAATCGCTCTGTCCACCCCCAGGTGGATGGCAGTCAGAAGCTTTCCCCACATTCGTGGACTTTTACACACGAAGCCATCCTCCAAGATGGTTTAATCACCATGTTAAATAATAGTAATTTGTTCTCCAAGCTCAATTTGGATTTTGGACCAATTATCCATTGTAATTTGTTTATTTTCAACTTAGATTGAACTATTTTGTTATCAATGTGATTTTTCCATGTCAACCTTCTATCCAGTGTGATACCAAGGTATGTTACGAAGTCTTTCTGGGGTATCGTTTCTCCATTTATTGTAACTGAAGGACATGTGTCTCTTTTTAGTGTAAAAGTTACTTGGATGCATTTGGACTCATTGACTTTAATTCTCCAGGTCGAAAGCCACTCCTCTAGTGTTTTTAGATGGTGCTGTAGTCGACTTGTAGCCACGATGGGATTTGAGTGGACGCTTAGAATTGCTGTGTCATCCGCAAAAGTTGATGTTAGAAGATTTTCGTTTGTTGGCAGATCACTTGTAAAAATTAAGTATAGAATGGGACCTAAAACGCTTCCTTGTGGGACTCATGCAGATATATAGTAACTTCTTGTGGTATAGCTTTTTTGCCTTACTGGGAATTTTCTTTCAGTTAGAAAGCATTCTAGAATCGCGCAAATGTTATATGGAAGTGTGCGTCTTAGTTTGTAGAATAGCCCTTCCAGCCATACTTTGTCGAAGGCCTGTGCCACATATAAGAATACTGCAGTGCAATATCGTTTGGTTTCAAAAGCGGACCGTATGTTTGATACGATTCTATGCACTTGCTCTATCGTACCATGTTTCTCTCTAAAGCCAAATTGGTGACTTGGTATGGTCCCATGCAATTCCAAGATGGGCTGCATTTTTCTCAGCAACAATTTTTCAAATATTTTGGAAAAAATTGAGATTAGGCTTATTGGTCTATAAGAGCTCACCACTGTCGGGTTTTTGCCTGGTTTGGGAATCATTATTATTTCGGATAGTTTCCACGTTTCAGGAAAGTGGCACAGGTTTAGGAGACTGTTGAAAATATATAGTAATAACTTAGTTCCAACTGGAGGGAGCTGTTTTATCATTTCGCCCGTTATCCTGTCATACCCAGGTGCCTTGTTTTTCTGAATGTCATTAGAAATAACATTGATCAAGTCGTTTATATGGAATCGAAGCGCAACTGCTGGTAAGGGCGAAACAGTTTCAAGGGGGATGTTGTTGCCTTGATGAGATGTAAATACAGTTGAAAGATGACTTGCAAATGCGATTCCTTTCTCTTGGTCGCTTCGAGCAAAGTCGCCATTATGCAACCGTAATGGAGGGTCCTGCAGGACTGGCCTTTTGAAATTTTGAAGTGCGCGCCACAGGGAGTATTCTGTTGCAGGTGTGGCTGATAGTGATATCAATCTATTTTGAAAATCTGTTTCCCTGCTAGTCTCCAATAGTTCTTGAAGTTCTTTCGTGCATTTGTTTAATTCGTATTTCAGAAATGGAGAACGGAGCCTTTGCCAGTCTCTCCTAAGTTTTCTTTTCTTCAATACCAAGTTCGTGATGGCTTCCCCCTTCAGGAAACTGGGATTTTGCGCACATGTTCTATTAATCCGTGAGTTGGTTGCTACTCTTGCTGCCATTTGGAGAACGTTAGTGAAACCGATAATCGCACTGTCCACCTCGCCAGATGACTTGAGGCTTGCATTTAAGTTAATATGGGAACTTATGTATTTTTTGTACTTAAGCCAGTTAGTATATTTATTAGTTAAGCCAGGATTTAGTTCGTAAAAAGTTGGGGATGTGTTAATAGTTATAAGGCTAGGTGAGTGATCGGATGATAGATCGAAAAGTGGTTTTGTCTGAACTCTTCCTCGCTCTAGGCCGCGAGTAACACCAAAGTCGATGAGGTCGGGTGTTTTGCTTCTATCAGCAGGCCAATATGTTGGTTGACCGGTGGAAATTATATCTAAACTATTGATTTGAATAGCTTTGAACAGGTTTCTTCCCTTTGGTGATATTAATCTAGATCCCAAAAAATTATGTTTTGCGTTATAATCTCCCGCTGCAAGGAATTTTGTGCCTAACTTGGAGAAGAATTCAGTGAATTGGGATTCTGTTATATTGTAGCGGGGGGGACAATATATTGCAGTTATGGTCATCCCACCAGAACTATCATCTATATGAACGGATGTTGAGTGGATGTAATCTTTGCAATATTCTTCCAGAACATGATGTCTAATTCTTTTTTTTATAAGTATACCGGTTCCACCCCTAGCTTTTCCTTCCGGGTGTTTAGTGTCGTAGAAAGCAAAGCCATCAATACTAAAATGATTGAAAACTGTCAAGTGAGTTTCGGACAATAGCATTATGTCTATTTGGTGGCTTTCTAGGAAGATCTGATCATTCCGGTGTTGGCCTACACCGTTGGCATTCCAATAACCTATATTGAGGGAATTCATGGTCTTGTTAAGATTGTTTGTAGTAGGAGGTTTTGGTTCCTAATTAATTCTTGCATCATATTTTGCATTGATTTCATATGATCTTGCATCATTTGCACAAAGCTGTTTAACGTTTTTTCCAAATTTGTAGATGGAGTGGGAATCTCCTGCGTTTCTGGCTCCTTCATACCTTTCAGGGCTTCTGAATATGTCCTGAAACGATTCTGAGGAACGTTGTTATAGGTCGTATTTGGAACATTTTGTGGTTTTGGAACTAGTTGGATCTTTGGGGTCGAGGCGCAACTAGTGGTTTTCTGAGTACTCTTTTCCTTTAAGGAAGTATACACCGGGCAGCCCCTGTAATTTGCAGTGTGATTTTCTCCGCAATTGCTACATTTCTTTAATTGCGAGTTGTCTCTTGGTTTCACACAATCCTTGGAGGTATGTAAATCGCCACATATAACACAAACACTAGGCAAGGTGCAGTATCGCTTAGTGTGCCCAAACTCCTGACAGTTGTGGCATTGTACAGGTCCCACCCGTTTGTGTGGTTCTTCCACCGAGATACGACGGTGCAGAAGGTACCGTAGGTTGTATATGGGATGTACATCTCCCTTCTTTAAGAGTTGGAACTCTGGGTCTATTTCTACTCGAAACATTGGCTGTGGTATGTTCGATTTGTTTTTTATGTTATGTACATATCGTACTTTTAATCCTTCTTCTTTTAGAGCATTCTCAATTTCATTTGGACTTACGGAACTTTCTATTCCTTTCAACACAACAGACAAGCCGCTGCTACTCTTCAGCTGGAATGTATAGAAAGACTTCTTGTTTTTTTCAAAGTCGTTGGTTACTTTACGGAAGTATTCCTCGCCGTACGTTTGGATTTTGACTTCCTGGATATTTCCCTTTTTAATTGGTACAATGTGGAAATTCTTTTCCCCTATCAACGCTATCAATTTGTTTACAAGTAAGCCAGAACTTGGTTCTCTCAGGTAGATTGGTGGAGGTTTGGATTTTTTTTGCGGTATTTCCGGAGTCTTTTCATCCTTTTGCGCAAGGAGGCTAAATCTGTTATTGGCTAATGCTACTTGGGGTGCATCATTTGATGGTTCTTTCACTGTGGAATTTTTTAAAACTTTATTAGGTTTACCACTTTTTTCCGGGGACCGCTTTCTTTTAACTACTGATATATAGCGGTCCATTCCGGTTTGAACCTTTTCGCCCACTTTTTGCATTTCACTACTCGTTTTTGAGTTAGATGCAGCTGTTGCGTTATTTGATTTCCCTAAGGATTGAGGTAGAGGAAATTGCGGAATATTTCCAGGAATGGCGGGTGAGCAGGATCGTGCTCTTTGATCGTCCGTTTTATCTTTACGCACGTTTAGGTTGGTTTCATTGGTACTGCACCTCAATGTGAAATACCCATTGTTCCTCAATATGTTATTGTTAGAGTGAGTGCCTGGAGCACTCATGTATTTTATTTTATTTATTTAAATTTCTTTTAATCTGTTTTACATTAATTTAATTTTATTTTATTTTATTTTATTTTATTTTATTTTATTTTATTTTATTTTATTTTATTTTACTTATTTATTTCCTTTTATTTGTATTTTATTTATAAAAATATATGTATATTATCAATTTGCCTTGTGCAGTGCACTAACTGCCGGCAATGCAATGCACTAACTGCCGGTAATGCAGTTCCCCGGAAATGCAGGATTTCAGCTGATCCAACTGTCGAAAGGGGTTGGCAGCGCCACCTGCTGGTACAGCACAGCTGATGCAACTCTGCGCAAAACAAAATGTTGCTTAGTATGTATGTATTTATATGTTTATCTTTATGTTTGTATATATGTATATAAATAAGTATTTATTAAAACTACTAAGTTCTTAAATACTTATCTTTTGTAGAACTTTCACGATCCCGTCGGAGAGGAAAATCGCTTCCCAAATTTCTCGGCACAAATTTTAAAAGCCGATTAATAATGAGTAAATACGAAAATTAATAGCAAAATCACGGAGCGATACAATTTGGCTTATGAAGCTGCCAGTGTTGCCGCAAATTGAAATTTTGTGGTATGATTTCTACAATAGACCGGAAACAACAAATAGGAAAATTTTGGAAAATGGGCGTGGCACCGCCTCTTTTTACACAAAGGGATACACGAGTTTTCTTAGCCTATAACTCGACAAATAATTGAGATATTATGACGAAACTTGGTTTATACACTTTTATAACATGTGTTAATAGCCACGCAAAAATTTATTGAAATCGGTTTATGACCACGCCTACTTTTTAAGAAAGATATATCTGGAACACTCTTTGGGAATTTGTAACGTGACATCTTTATAACTAGAAGTCATAAAGGAATGAAATTTTGCACAAAGAATAATATTCATATGCTTAGTTGGATGACTGATAAAAATTTAGAAAATGGGCGTGGCTACGCCCACTTTATGCAGCACTCGCTTTATATTAAGTGCACCGTGTTTCCATCAAACGCAAACAAACAATGAAAGCATACAGCTGAGTATCTAATGTTCGATTCCACTCGAACTTAGGCTTCCTTATTTGTTTCTACTAAATCCTTCCATAAATAACCCACAGAATAATTATAAATTATACTAAATTAGGCTATGTACATACATAGGTAACTTTTCATTTCTCCACTCATGAAAGGTATGAAGTCTTCGGTACGGCCGAAGACAGCCGCGCTTTTACTTGTTTTTTGTTACATTTGTTTTTCGTTTGCCTGAATTGCATTTTTATTTGGATATTAAAGTTGTTATTGTTTTTTCTTTTTACATTTGGTTCGTATTGTATATTTATACATATTCGGTACATTACATTTGTTTTTTTTTCTTTGGCTTGTGTCTGTTTGTTAAAGTGAGTAAACTGGAATGCATATGTATTTATGTTATTACTAAATTATTATTATTGGGTAAAGTGCAATGCCTAATTTTAAATTGGTTTAAGCCTATTCTTATGAATTACGATTTCTTTTTTTTTTATTGCTATCTCCTATGCTATTTGGAATTAAGGTATAGTTGTTATTCTTATCAATATTTTTAACTTTATAATGTCCTGTATATCTATTTTCTAACTTATGGGAGGCCTCTTCTTTAACTAAAACTAAATCTCCTATTTTAATTTCCTTACTATAGATATTTTTGTCATAATTGGTTTTTTGCTTTTCTTTAGCCTTTTGGACTAATTTCCTAACTCTTTGCTGTGCTAGTTGAAGTCTATATTTTACTTCTTTGTCATATGCCTCATGATTGTATACCGGGCTAATTTTATCTTCTTTCAAAAATTCATACTTTGGTGGGTTTTTCCCAAATATAGGTTCGAAAGGACAATATTTATGTGTCGTTGATGGGGTTGTATTGTAACAATATGCGAAATATTTCAGATATTCATCCCAATCGTCTTTGTCACTGGATATATATGCACGCATATATTCGTTGAATGTCCGGTGACTGCGTTCTACAGTACCCAAAGTCTGGTGGTGATAAGGCGTTGAAGTTTCTTGTTCAATTTTTAATAATTACACAGTTCTGTGAACAGGCTATTTTTGTATTCTGTACCCATGTCTGTTAAAATTGTTTTCATTTGGCCATAAATCAGGATGAAATGCTCGAATATGGCTTTAGCGACAGTTATTGCATGTTTGCTTGGAACTGGAATCGCTACCAAATATTTTGTTAAATCGCATATAATGGTAACTGCATATTCGTTTCCATTTATAGATTTTGGTAATGGGCCGACTGTATCGATTTGTACAATATCAAATGCTTTCGGAGGTGTCTCCGTTATTGTCATTGGTTCCTTTATGTGTTTGTTAGTTTTATTTTTCTTACAGTGGATGCAGTTTTTTACGTATTTTCTTATGTCATTTTTCATATTTAGCCAGCTATATTTATGCTTAATTTTATCTGTCATGCGATTTATTCCTGGGTGGCCACCACTAATAGGATCGTCATGATATTTGTGCAGAATTTCTTTAATTTTCCCGGGATTTGTCACATATATAACCTCTGGGGTTAGAGCGATTGTTAACTTTTTGAGAACCTTATTACCCATTTCTATAAATTTGCCTACTGCAGTATAATTTCTTTTAAACAATTTGTCCCCTAAGGACAACTGTATTTGTACAAGTCCTAAATTGCCGGCTTCTCTTTCAAGCCTGGTAAAGAATTGTCCTAAGTCAATCTTATCCTCAACAATTAGGTTGCTTGTCTCAAAATTGCTACAAATTTTCTTTCCTTTTTTGAAATATAATTTCGGAGGATTGAAAACGAGCTCGACATGTCTTTTTACTTCAAATTTATTTAGCGCTTCGTATATTTTTGGATTCTCTATGTGACTTTCTTTAATTTCAGTACCAGTAATAAGCCTTTTTAACTGTTGGTCTTGTTGTTATTTTAAATATTTTGTTAGCTTCCACTGACATATCTTTTAAATTTGTAATAGTCATGCGGGATAATGCATCCGCAATATGATTTTATTTTCCGGCTATATACTCCACCTCAAAATCGTACTCTTCTAAATCGAGTCTTACTCGTGTCAGCTTAGATGAAGGACTTTTCATTGAAAATAGGTATGTTAATGGGCGATGGTCGGTTTTTACTAAGAATTTTCTGCCATAGACATATGGTCTGAAGAAGGTTATGGCCAAATGGATTGCGGCCAATTCTTTTTATACTCAGCTGTACTAGTACACAGAGTATTATAGTTTTGATTTCCTAACGGTGGATTGTAACAGAATGAAATAATCGAGATAGATATAGACTTATATATATCAAAATGATCAGGGTGAAAAGAGAAATCGATTGAGCCATGTCCGTCCGTCTGTCCGTCTGTCCGTCTGTCCGTCTGTCCGTCTGTCCGTCTGTCCGTCTGTCCGTCTGTGAGCACGATAACTCGCGCAAAAATTGAGATATTTTGATGAAATTTGAAATGTAAGTTGGTATCAAGGCAGGAACGGATGGTATTGAAAATGGGCGAAATCGGACCATGACCACGCCCACCTCCCCTATATAGTAAAAATCGGAAATTTTGTATCTCAGTCACTAATAGAGCTGGAGTGATAAAATTTTACCCACGTATTGAGCTCAGGCCCTTATGAAGAAATATGGTGAAATTTTGGAAAATGGGCGGTGCCACGCCCACTTATTAAGGGGCAAACATTTCAAGTTTTATGAGTCATAACTCAGAAACCGTTGAAGATATATCGATGAAATTTGGTACGCGTGATATAATTACTTAGGCAAATGTTTGGATTAAAAATTGCCAAGATCGGTTGACGACCACGCCCACTTTTATATATGGGTATTATAAAGTGGCATAATAAAAACATTTTAAGCCATATCTCTGTCAAATATAAAGATATATCATTGGAATTTTATGGCAGGAGTCCAACTGCGGACATAAAACGAAAAATACAAAAATTTTGGAAAATGGGCGTGGCACCGCCTACTTTTAGAAGCAGGAATATACGAGATTTCTGAGCCCATAACTCGACAAATAATTGAGATATAACGACGAAACTTGGTGTGTACACTTTTATTACCTGTGGTAATATATGTTAAAAATTTTATCGAAATCGGTTGCCGACCACGCCCACTTTTATATATGGGTATTATAAAGTGGCCTAATAAAAACATTGTAAGCGATATCTTTGTCAAATATAAAGATAATTCATTGAAATTTTGTGGCATGAGTTCCACAATAGACCGGAAACAAAAAATATAAAAATTTTGGAAAATGGGCGTGGCACCGCCTCTTTTTAGACAAAGGAATATACGAGATTTCGGAGCCCATAACTCGGCAAATAATTGAGATATTATGACGAAACTTGGTTTATACACTTTTATAACTTGTATTAATAGACACGCAAAAATTTATTAAAATCGGTTTATGACCACGCCTACTTTTTCACAAAGATATTTCTGGAACACCATCTGGGAATTTGTAACGTCACATCTTAGTAACTAGAAGTCATAAAGGAATGAAATTTCGCACAAAGAATAATAATCATATGCTTAGTTGGATGACTGATAAAAATGTTGAAAATGGGCGTGGCTACGCCCACTTTATGCAGCACTCCCTTTATATAAAATACACCGTGATTCCATCAAACGCAAACAAACAATGAAAGCATACAGCTGAGTATCTAATGTTCGATTTCACTCGAACTTAGGCTTCCTTACTTGTTCTATCGTGGCTTTGTTTATTTCGCCCTTTGTGAATGACCTTGGGGCGTAAGCAATTGGTAACTGTTTGCCATCATGTTCTTGGCTAAGGACTGCTCCACAAGCGTACGTGGGACGCTAGTGGTAGCGTCTGTCGTTATGCAAAGTTCTTTATCGAAGTCTGGGTATTGCAAAAGTGTTGGACTAATTAATGCTTCCTTTAAATAGACAAAAGCTTTTTGACATTCTTCTGTCCATTCGAAAGTAACATTCTTTCTGCAAAGCCTGGTTAAATTTCTTGAATTTTCTGCAAAATTCGGTACAAATCTTCTGTAATAATTACAGAATGCTACGAATCTCTTAACTTCATCAGCTGTTTTTGGTGTTGGGTAATTTTGAACTGTTTCGAATTTGCTTGGGTAGGGTAATATTCCCTTGTTTTTATGTCCTAAATAAGTTACTTCTTGGCTGAAAAATAGACATTTATCTGGATGTAGTTTTAGGTTGTATTTTCTACAAGTGCAGAACACGTCTCTTAAATTTTTTAACATATGGTTTTCAGAACAACCTAATACAACTAAATCATCCATGTAGAGAAATGCTTGAGATGGCTTGAGGCCTGCGAATGCTAGTGTCATCATTCTTTGGAATGAATTCGGTGCTACTTTTAATCCATATGGTAATCTTTTGAATCTATATGTGCCATTCTCTGCTGTGAATGATGTTATATCCCTGGAATCTGGGTGTAATTCGATTTGATGAAAACCTGACATAAGGTCTAATCATGAAAAATATTTTGCTCTTCCAAGTTGATCTAGAATATCTTCTTGGGAGTGGGAATTTATCTGCTGCTAATTTTTTATTTACTTGTCTGTAGTCTACTATTAATCTCCATCTTTTTTCTGTTTTTTCCTGGGAGTGATTTTTTAGGAACTAATAAAATTGGACTATTATATTCTGAAATTGAAGGTTCTATTATATCATCTTTGATTAGTTTATTTACTTGATTTGTAATTTCTCCTTTTTGTGTTTGGGGTAATCTATAGTTTTTAATGTAAACGGGGTTGTCATCCTTCATATATAATTTTTGTTTATAAAAATTATTAGAGGTAATTGGTTCTGTTTCCAGTGCAAATATGTCTATGAATTCTGTGGAAATTGATGTTAATTGATCTTTAACAAAATTTGGAAAATTTTTCGTTAATCTTTTTAATTTTTCTGTATATGTGCAATTTTTACTGTGTGTGGTTGCTTTAATTAGTGTATAATCATCTAAATTTTCAGTATTAATTTTATAATTTTGAATAGTTGTGTTGTTATGTGTCGTGTTAATAATTCTAACGAAAGTTTGCTCGTTATCTGTAATGGTATTTGCAATATAAATGCCTTCAGATAGTTGTTGGTGTGGTATGAAAATGTTTTTATTATTTGTATTTATTTTAATTTGTCTAATAACCTCTGATATAGCTGGAATTGTGATTATGTTGACAGATAGATAGTATGTAAGGTTCATTGTTATTGTTTGAGGGAAATCATATGGTCTTAGGATTAGTTTATACTCTGTTTTTCCATAATCTAGAATGCAATTGTATTTCTTTATGAAATCTAGGCCTATTATTCCATCACATGGAATTGGGAAGTTGTCGTCTACGACGTGAAATTTATGATAAATTAGAAGGTCATCGGCTTTTAGATCTGCTTTGATTGTGCCTAAAGTGCTAGTTATTCCCTGAACAATGCCTTTCAAATCAGTGATTTGTTCAGTATTTATCTTTTCTTTATTATTTATTTGTTGTTTTTTAATTATGGAGGTATCAGCTCCAGTATCGATTAAAAAATTTGAATATGAATTATTTAATGATGTCCTTGTAGATATATAGCTGTTTAAGTTTAGATTAAGTACGCATATTTTTCTTTTTGTTAATTTTGAAGTGGAGTTTCCTGGTTTTCCGTTTCGGTGCAACTGCGCACGTTACGAGTTCGTGTGTATGGTCTGTTTGTATTTCGGGATTGTGATCCTCTTTGATTATTATTATTGTTAGACCTCGAATTATTGTTGAATCTTGGTTGCGGTCTAAATCTCCTACTTTGGTAATTCCCATAGTTGTTACTTCGGTAACCTCCACGGAAACTACTCCGGTACTGACTCTGTTGTCGTACGTTCAAAATTGTGTTTGAGCTGCCCGTTATTTCGGTACAACTGTTATGCCTATATGACACTACATTTTTTCCCTGGTTTGTTTGGTTTTGAAAACCCACCGAAAGTCAAAATACAAAAACAATTCTTCTATAGGTTGAAAAGAGACAAATACTCCCCCAAAAATAATTTGATTGACATTAAACTTCAAACTAAATGAAAATAATATTTATTTCAAAAATTATTTTTTTTGGAAATTTGATTTAAATTTCTGAAATAAAAAAGTTATGAAACCCAAAGGGCAGGATAGCTGTGTATTCCATGTTATGAAGGGAAGCCAGTACGCAATATATTTTTTCTTGCGGACTTCTTCTTTACCCTTACGGCCAAAGCAGAAGCTTACAAGAGGCAAATTTAAAATTTGTATTTCCATATATTTTTTATTTTAAATATAATTTATTTTATGGTTGTCAAATTGGAAAAATTGTCAGAAAAAATGACCGAATGCCAAAAAACCTACCGAAATACAAGCTGGTTCGTTGGTTTTTAATCGCCTAGATGGTATTTTGTTTGGTTTTTTTCAATATAGCTTGCTCGCTTACACCAACGCAAAACTGTATTTGACCATCTCCTTCACACAAAAAACCTGGTAGAATACCAGAAAAAAAACGTAGTGTCATATGGGCTTTAGTGAATTTCGAGTTTGCGTCGTTCATCGTTGTGAACGTTCCTGCTTGCATGATCATTTTGACCTTGTCATTAGAGCAGTTTTTACACATGGCTTTAACTGCTGCCTGTGTTGAATATCTCGTGGCTAAATCTGGGTTTAATCCATCAGACATATATGCTCCTTCCAATGACCTTGTGATTTTTTCAATTTCTACTGTGTATTGGTTAGCAGTTTTTCTACGCTGTTGGATGTTTAGTAGTTTAGCGGTCAAAACCTCTACTGATTCACCCTTTATTGCGGTCTTTAATTTATTTTTTATTTGTTCGCTGGTAGTTTTATTGCTGATAAAATTTCTTGCCGTACCTTTTAATTATGTTTTTATTATTTTAGTGGCCAATGCCTCGTGTGTATCCTTGATTTGCTCAAGTATATCAAGTGCATCTAGGAAGCTGTGTAAGTTTTCCGGCTTACCATCAAACTCCGGTAGTACTGACGAAGCAGTTTTGATAAATTCAACTACCGTTTGTGGCATTGTGACATTTACTTCTGGGATATTTAGTGGTTTATTTTCTTCCACCGATGTGGCTTGACTTAACGAAGGTGAGGGTGTTCGGCTAGGGACGCGTACAGATAGAAGTAATGAAAAATCTAATTGAATTTCCTCCTCTACTGTGGTTGGTACTGTAGTTTCTATATTATGTCTGGCTAAAGAAGATACTATTGTACGGTAGCAAAAATTAAATAAGCTTCTTTTTGATGTTCTTCAGTAAAGAGTTTATTTTTCTCGTTAATTATTTGTCTTATGTTTTTAAGAGCTTCTAAAATTATGTTGAAATGCTTTATTAAGGTTTCGTTTGTAATTGGTATGCTTTTATTTATGCATTTGTAAGACTTATGAGCTCTTTCTTTTTCTCCTGATAATAAGTCATATATCTCTTGCCATTTAGTCATTTCAGATTATATGCGCTGTTGTACATTGTTCAATTGTCTCAATTTATTTTTAATGTAATTTTTTATTAAAATTGCAATTGTGACAATTAACAATGTCATGACGCATCCAAAAATTGTTATCCATTTGCTTGAAATTTCTTCTTCTTTTTCTATAATTGGATTTGTTCCAAATTTGACTATTCTATCTTCATTGTTTTCTTCTTCTGAGCTTTCCTTACCTACATCGTATCCTGCTATAGCTATTTAAACGCTGTTTAGAGCAACTTTCCACCATGCCATATTTAGAAGAAAGACTTTGAAATTTTAATTTTTAATTTTATTTATTCAATTTATTTATTTTTTTTTCTTAATTCTCTAATTTTCTGTCTTAATTTTATTCTATCTCCTGTATTAGTACTTAAGTTTAATAACCTGTAAGTTTCGGCTATTTCTTGATTTTTCCTTACTCTTCTACCTGCCCTTTTTTTCTTTTTGATTATTACTGGGGAAGGTATTTTGAGGATATCCTCCCTTTTGGCCTTATTTCTTCTCCTATATTCTTGTATCGTGATTGGTTTTGGGCCTACTTTTTTATTTTTGAGGTGTTCCTCAGCAAACTTTATGAACTCCTTTATAGTACTAACACATTTATCAAAAATTCTATTAAATTCTTCATGAGTTTTAATGTCTTGTGACATTTTATAGTAAATTTTCAAATGTAAATTTTTATTATTATTATTTATTCAGAAAAAGAAGTAAATTTTTTTTTTGTGTAATTTTTAGTTTTCTACCCTCCTAATTGTTCTATTTGTTTCCTCTACTAATGTGGAAGGATATAACAAATCTATCATTGTGGGTTCTCTGCCCATTCCTATGTAAGACCAAAATTGTCTTAACCAGTTAAGATTACGTCTATTACTTCCTATATCTCGTGATCTCGATCTACGAGCAATATCTGCGTTTTCACGCTCTAAATGGTCTACAATTTTGTTTATTGCTTCATAGTCGAAGTCATCTGGCAATGCACTATTCATAAGGAATGTATATTTAGAGCAATGAATGAGAGAAAAAAAATATTTAAATCGGCATTCGAGTTTACTCAATTTTACGTTAACTTCTAAAAGGTCTTTTCGTCTAACTTAAATTTATATATGAATATTCCTAAGCAAAGTTAATTGCTAACTGGTTTAGCGGCCGTTAGGCTGCTCAATTCCATTTAAAATTCTTTTAATGTAACTAAATTATACTTATTATTCTAAATTGTTGTTGTTGTTGCTCCGGGTTGTAGTAGTTGTAACATCCGTGCCAATTTGATTATATTATACCACCGTCTCTCCTTGTTGCTTGCTGCTTCTTACTTATATTCCACCCGAATTTTGCTCGCTGCTGCCAGTCAATTATGTTTGCTCTTGCTCTTCCTTTTTTTTTTGTTTTTACCACCAATACCTTGCTTATGCTGCCAGTCAGTTACGTTTGCTCTTGCCTCTTTTTTTTTACCACCACTACCAGCGCCGTTTGTTATTTGTTTCGATTTATACAACCAGTGTTGTATTGGATTTTTATTCGATTAAAATTCAATTAATTAGTAATGGATCCATTAATAGTTGAACTTCTGTATGGAAAATCGAGCTTCATTATCAACTTAGGGCCGTTTACTCAACCTCTGATTAACGCTAACCATGGTTAAAGTGCGGTTAAACATCATTATCGACTTCATCAAACCATGCATTTAACATGTGGTCGATAATGCAGTACAATGCTTAACCGGACCTTTGTCCTCCGGTTAGCGTTAATCAGAGGTTGAGTAAACGGCCCTTAATGAAGAAAATGTTGATAATTATTCCATTAACCGCCTGTGTGAAATCAGTATTAGGCGCGCGTGCAATAATTTAAAACAAAAACAGGATTAGTCCTTATGAGTGATTTCGCTTTATTTAGCAAATCCTTCACTCATAAGTCTAAATCCTAAACTGGCGGATCGCCATCTAGTAAATCAATCGTATTCGTTTGGAGCATAATTTCATACGTAACATCCTTTCTTACGAACCGCAGATTCCGTGTTTTTGTAAATGGTCACTTTTCCGATACTCTCAAATTGGACAACGGTATTCCACAAGGCTCACCATTATCGGGCGTCTTATTTCACATCGCCTATGAAAAACTCAACTCAATGATATCTAAACATAAAGCTTTTAATCACTCTATATATGCCGATGATCTTTATATCTCGGCAAAATATAAGACTGATAACACTGCTCTACAGCCAAAAAATACTCTGAACGCGACCATCCTTTCTATATGTAAAATCGGTCGCTGATTCCGAAAATCGGGTTCATTTTTAATTCTATGGGAAGGTTTTTGAGATATCGGCAATTTACCGTTATTTGGCCAATGGCTCCACTTAATCCTGTTTATCTCTTTACCGCAGTGAGATATCTTCCTTGAGGTGAAACCAAACGAAAGAAAATTAAATTTCCTTTTCATGGCTCCTATAACATTTTTCTCTAACTCTTATAGTTTCTGAAATATTGACGATTCAATTTGAATTTTTTCGATTTTTTACGATTTTTTGAAGAAAAAATTGACTTTGTCAGGCAATATCTTTAAAACCAATGTTTTCACCTTCGGTTTTACTCCTTTATGTGCAGCTCCATTCTATTACCAAAAATATAAGCTATCAACGAAGAAAATCCGTGGTAAAATGGAAAAGTTATAGGCGATCATATAAATACAGCCAAATCGCGCAATGCCGCTATACGGTACATTCTATGCATATTGTACCAATACCTAAACAGCTGCAGTAGCAGCACATTGGCAGCGCAGTAGATACAAGCCCATTTACGGGTATAACATGCATAAAATATACCCGTGCAGAGGCATTGCGCGACTTAGCTGAATTTACTTGATCGCCTATAACTTTTCCATTTTACCATGGATTTTCATCGTTGATAGCTTATATTTTTCCCAATAGAATAGAGCTTCAGGTAAAGGAGTAAAACCGAAGGTGAAAACATTGGTTTTAAAGATATTGCCTGACAAAGTCAATTTTTTCTTCAAAAAATCGAAAAAATTCAAATTAAATCGTCAATATTTCAGAAACTATATGAGTTAGAGAAAAATGTTATAGGAGCCATGAAAGGGAAATTTAATTTTCTTTCGTTTGATGTCACCCCAAGAAGATAACTCACTGTGTTGAAGAGATACACAGGATTAAGTGGACCCATTGGCCAAATAACGGTAAATTGCCTATATCTCAAAAACCTTCCCATAGAATTAAAAATGAACCCGATTTTCGGAATCAGCGACCGATTTTACATATAGATAGGATAGTCACGTCCAAAGTACAGACAAAAAATTTCATTTTGTGATCCAGTGTAATCAACTGCAAAGCGATTTCAACAAGTGACGACGTTAGAACATGGTGCAATACAAGCGGTAGTAAAATATCTGACGATAAATGCAAGCTGCTACACATCTGCACAAAGCAACATTGTTCCAGTGCTAATCTTCGCCTTAATAATTCTTCAATCACTGAAGTAAATATGTAAACTAAAAATTTTGGGAATAATCTTCAATAACAAATATAACTGGACGGATAATATTGAACATCTTTCTAATCAATTAAAATACAGATTAAGCCTTATAAAATGCCTAACCAACTTTCACAGTAACATACCCACAAACACAGTTTTAAATATATTAAAAAGCGTTTTGACTTCAAAACTAAATTACGGTCTTGTCATTTTTGGCCACACCAATAAAACTAACCTCAACAGACTGAAATCATTATACCATGCTGCAATAAGATACTTCCTAGGTGCTTTTGATTCTGCGCCTATAAATAATACATATGTTAGCAGAAGCAGGATTACAAAGTTTAGAAAATAAAATTACTAATATGACTACTACATTATATGCAAAAATTTCTTACAATACAGAAACAAATTACTTTTATAACATCGATAAAATTAAACGGCATTCTGCGCCAAAATATCCCTCGGCTATTCATAGGTGTATTGGCTTGCTCGTTGACGTAAGCTACTCTCACAAATTAAGAAAGCAATATGTACCTCATAACCCTCCGTGGTTTTTCTCACCTCACATGATAATAGACAAATTATCCCATCTAAATAAAAATTCAACTATGAAAGAAGTATATACAAGTTCTTTTCTGGATATTAAAAATCACTACAAGGAATGGCAATTTCACTACACAGATGGTTCTAAATCCGACAAGGGCGTCAGTTATGCAATTGTAAACAGCAAATTGGAAGTCATAAAACTGTCAAGACTACACAATAGCTGTTCGATTTTCTCAGCTGAATCTGAAGCCGTATTGTACGCTCTTAAAGAGCTCAAATCACTAAGAGGAAAGCATGCCCAGCGGCTAAAATGTTGATCAAGTCATGCGCAGTGATGTCATTTCCACTTCGATCGAAGTATTTCACTTCACTTTTATGCCCGTCACTTCGACACTTCCTCTTTCCCCAAATCACTTCGATTTTGACCAATCAGAATTAACTTACTTTTATAATTTATTCTTACAAATTCTTATAAAAGTTGCATATGCAAGTATGCAAGAGTTAAATGTTTATACAATCATAAGATATGGCATCCCTCATTGAGATGAATAATCGATTTTTTAAAAGCTTCTCTTATCTCTAGGGGTTTATCGCTTTTTTTAAGAGTTTGACACAGAGTCCCGGAGCGGAGTTCAAAGCAAAAAAAATTGGCAAATAATAGCCCGTGCACAATTCACTTTAAAGCAAAGCGAAATTCTAGATGCTTGCTACAATTAACACTTTGACAATTTCCACTTCACTTTTTTGCTTTGATTTATAACACTGATTTTGTGCAAAATATTTGGGGAATCGACTTTTTTCTGCTTATTTCAAATGTTATTTTTTACTCTTTATTGTTCATTTTACGTAGGTGCGCGAAATCGCTAAAATAAATGTAGATAAACAAAGAATGCACACACACATATGAATTAATGTATATCATTTTTTTTCTTTTGAATTTTCAAAATAGAAATAATGAATATGAAATGTTTTGTCTTTTTTTAGAAAAAAAAAATAATAACCATTAACAGCCAAAAATAGTATCCAAATAATTATTTGCTAATTTTTACCATTTTTCCGTTTCTTGATTTCCTGTTCGTTTTGCGTAATCAATTTTTTTTTTTCATTTCCTTTCACTTGAAACAATCCTAAAATGTTGAACCTAAATGTTGTACTGAACAAGTTGTGAAAGTTTATTCCTTTAACATTAACTTTGTCAACCTCAAGCTATCCGAAAAGGTCTACCGATCGAAAAAATTCGAACTGTAGCGGATATTAGATTCCGCCAAAACATGAAATATATAAAAGCGCGGTTTTCTCAAAAAGTTACCTTTGGGCGATTTTCGTTTTGACAGATACTTGTTAGTGAAGCATTGAACTTTGATATTATGCAATGGTCTGCCCTTCGTATTAAAATTTGTTCTACTCTACCGTGTGGTATTTTAAGTATAAGTTTATTTTTTTTACATTAAATGAATTATAACCAGTACCTGTTATACTTAAATAGAATATAATTTTACAAGTACATACTTAAGTATACAAAAGAATACTTAGTACATTCTCGTTATCCAATGCCCTTACTCTGTAGTTCGATTCGAAAGAATATTTCATATTCCACATCGTCGGTCTCCTGCCAGAAACACGAATGTGAAAATTTTTTTAAGAGCGATGTCTGCTCTTTATCGGCTTTATATTGAAGTAATAACAATTAATATTTGTATAAATGCTTGTGTAAACATACATACATAACATGTGCGTGTATGTACATAACTATATATACAAATATTAATGGTTATTATATCAATATATACCCGATAAAGAGCAGACATCACACTTAAAAAAATTTTCACTTTCGTGTTTCTGGCAGGAGGCCGACGATATAAACTATTTTCTACAGTTTACGAATGTGCTTTCGAATCTAATTTCAGTTTCGAATAGAACTACAGAGTGAGGGCCCAGGAATAAAAAAGATCTCATATATATATAAAAAAAACCTATTTAAACAATTGAATATGCTGGATTCATATATACATATGTACATAATGTATGTACATATGTACGTGAATTTGAATTTGATGGATTTTTTTTGCATTGTTAGAAATAATAAAAACTAACATATCGTTAAAAAATTTAAGCATTTTATTTTATACATATATGTAGTTTTAATAGTTTTTCTTTGAGATGATACTTAAAAACAAAATGCATATAACTATTATTCCGTTTTTACTATCCAAATTTTCTTGACCTCGCGGGAAACGTATGAAAAACCATTTAGCAGCGCTTCACTTCGATTTACTTCGAATCACTTCGATTTTTCAGCCGCTTCACTTCACTTTAAAATTTGGCGATGACAACACTGGTCATGCGCACATGTAAGGCTGTAATGCACACCACCTCATATACAGATCTGTTATACATTTTCATATACATGGCCGCAAATGTAGAGTGAACGCCTACACGTTACATACAAAGTAATCAGGGTAGTGAAGTGCTCATCCAATGACCATATCACTAACTAGCATACATTGTAAGCTACAGGTAGGCAGTTCGAATCCTACTTCGCCAACGTTGTAAGATGGATGTAGGCGGACTGAATACAACTCCGTTTACAGGGTATGTTGTTGGTAGGCACCTCGAATCTACTTTCGCTTACCTTGT
This sequence comes from Urophora cardui, assembly GCA_960531455.1. Taxonomy (NCBI): domain Eukaryota; kingdom Metazoa; phylum Arthropoda; class Insecta; order Diptera; family Tephritidae; genus Urophora; species Urophora cardui. The sequence continues at coordinate 55,179,438 of OY482671.1, forward strand.
AAGGTGGATGTAGGCGGGCTGAATACAATTCCGCTTACATTGTAAGCTGTAGGTAGACATTTCGAATTCAAAAACCACCACTACCCCCACTAACCATATGTATGTACATATGCAATGACTTTCAGATAATACAGCAAAGAAATATACACAAAGGGCGAATGACTGCTTCACCTATAGGCTTGCCCAGCCAATTTATGATGAGACTGCTACTGGTACATACATATGTATTTAAAGAAACGTGCATAATAAGCGAAAGCATTTCTATCGAAACCCGCTGAACGCAAAAGAAAAGGAAGACCTCCACTGCGTTGGGAAAATCAGGCGGACAGCGATTAGGGACACGATATCGAATCAAAAGCATCGATCTGGTACTCATTTAAAATATCGGTTAAAAAGAATCGCGAACCCGATAATATCGAAACAAAACTACTCGATACTCAAAGTATCGAAAGCGGTAATTTTCTAGAAGGTGCAACCTTAAAATTTCCTCTAAAATAGTTAAAAGAGGTACCAATCGACGCGTTCTGACTTCTAGATTATGAATTCGAACGCGGAGATAAAAGATTTTTCCACATTTAAAAGATATTTATTGAAACGGTTGTATTAATGGAATTAATGTTTGTATACATGTCTTCTTATATATTTGTTGGAAATAAATAGACTCCCTGAGGAAGACGCAAGTATGCGCCGAAACGCGTAGGAGGAAAAAGAAAACTTTGTGTTTTGCTTTATAACTCACCGGCCAAAAAGCTCTGAAAAGCATATTATTGAATTTAAAATAATGGCCTAAAAATTGCTAAAATTGCAAAAATTACATACAATTTTCGGAGAGCTAAGAACCGAATCTTTAACAACATTTAACAAAATTCAACAAATACATAAGACCACGCAAAATGAAGCACTTTTTCCAACACATACGATTGAAATATGACGAAAGCATTTGCTACATAATCAAGCAGTACAACAAAAACCACAAGAAACTAGCTAAGCAACAAGAACGACTGAAATATCTTTTAGAATGTAAAAATTATGGCATAACACCACCACACTTATCCGGTAAAACAAATAATATTAAACACTGTTTTAAGTTGGACATCACTAAGAGAGAACTACAGAAAGTGGAACAGAACTTCTTAACAAGGATTCTGAGCTTAGAAATAAAGGAAGCAAACATACATATAAAACTAATACGCACCGGCATCAATCACACTAGGGAGGACCTTAAGATAAAACTTGAAGGATACGATTTTGAATACGTAGAAAAACACCAACAACAATTTCGAGGTTACATTGCGGCACATACGGAGGAAAATCACAACAACAAAATACACAGACAAGTAAATAAAAAATTTGAGAAATATGCTTTTACGGTCAACGAGGACTGGTTCGTCAACAACACCAGTTTAACAATTCCCCGTGAGTCGCGATGGCTCCTCTCATTAGGTAACAAGTTTGCCCTACCTAATACAAGGAATACACTGTCACCGGTCCGATTAATTGCGGAACTTGAACAAGGTATTCAAACAATAAAGGACGAAAAGGACAAGGACGCTGCCAGGTGCAATGTAGCAAATAGAATTAAGTATTTTAGTAATAAGTTTCAAAACAACAATAGGGATAAGTTTATTTTAAAAATATTTGAAGATACAAAGAAAATTATACAACAAAATAAGGACTCGGTCATGATTACAAGTGCAGATAAAGGGAATAAGACAGTACTTATGTATAAAGATGAATACAAAGAGAAGATGATGGGACTAATTAGTGACAAAGAAACATACAAAACTATACGAGTAGACCCAACACAAAAACTACTAAGAAAAAATAACACAATAGTCAATAACATATATAAGCAGGGTAACATTGATATCACACAAAAACATAAACTGACATGCACTGCAGCAATCGCACCCAGACTCTATGGACTACCAAAAATACACAAGGCTAATACACCCCTCCGACCTATCTCGTCATCGACAAATATACCCTGTCTAGAACTATCAAAATTCATAGGACAAAAGCTCAAACATTTAATTTCTGATAACTACAACGTCAAAAACTCAATACAACTTAAAGAGCGGATTAGCAATCTGACTATAGAAGAAGATGAAGTCCTTATTTCATTTGACGTCGTTTCACTCTTCACGAATATCCCAATCCAACTCGCTATACGAACAATAATGCAAAAATGGACATCCCTTAAAAGTAATACTAATCTGACAAGAAAGCAATTTTTAGACGTAATGGATTTTTGCCTAAGGGATAACAACTACTTTATATACGACGGAACTTATTACCAACAAATTCACGGTATGCCGATGGGCAACCCGTTATCACCAACGGTGGCCGACATAGTTCTTGACAAAATACTGGACGACGCGATAGCCGAACTGAAATTAAAGGACATATATATCAAATACGTAACTAAATACGTAGATGATATATTCGCGATTATCAAAGTTAATGACGTGGAGGAAATTTTAAAAACACTAAATTCGCAACACAGAAAAATCCAGTTCACCACTGAACTGGAAAAAGATGGAAAACTTTCCTTCCTAGACGTAACAATACATAAAAAAGGAAATAGACTATTGACAAATTGGTATGCAAAACCTACATCCTCCTCCAGGATAATAAACTATAACTCTAACCACCCCTGGTCCCAAAAAAAGAATACTGCGATCAACCTTATTAATAAAATCTATACATTGAGCAACCAGGAGTTCATAAAAGAAAACAACATAAAAATTAAAGACATATTAACAAAAAATGGATATCCAAATAAGGTGATAGATCAGTGGTTAAGAACAACAAAGCTTAGACAAACACAACACAAAGCGAAATCAACGAACACGAACAACAACAATAACAAAACTTTTAGGGGCGTTACATACATACAAGGGCTGACGGACAACAAAACTTTAAGAAAGTGCATTAAAAGTCACGATCTAATTTTTGCACACAAACCACAACAAACACTTAACAAAATATTTAATAAGATGAAAGACAATATTAACAAGGAACAACAACACAACGTAGTGTACGAAATCAAATGCAAAGGTAAAACCAACGAACCTTGCAACAAAACTTACATAGGAACTACAAAACGCGCACTAGGAGTAAGACTAGGCGAACATAAAACAGACGCAAGAAACCACAAATCAACAACAGCATTATCACAACACTTAACAGATACTGGCCATGCAGCGGACTTTGACCATGCAAGAATATTAGACATAGAGAGAAAGACAAGAACAAGATTGACGCTTGAGAGTTTACGAATACAAGAGAAAATAAATGACGCAATGAATTTTAAAGAAGACGTCGACAACATAAACTGCGTTTACAGAACAACAATAACACAAGAAAGAGGAAGAAAAAAAGACAAAAGAAAGTAGGAAATGCACTATGTAGATACAAAAATTAATTTTAATCGTGTATAATGTATTGTTGGAAAAAGTTATAAGTGCACAATTTATTTAAATGTAAGTGTTTGGTTTAAATGGAAAAAATTTAGTTTGTTTATTATTGTTTAAATATTTTGTATTAATGGAATTAATGTTTGTATACATGTCTTCTTATATATTTGTTGGAAATAAATAGACTCCCTGAGGAAGACGCAAGTATGCGCCGAAACGCGTAGGAGGAAAAAGAAAACTTTGTGTTTTGCTTTATAACTCACCGGCCAAAAAGCTCTGAAAAGCATATTAACGGTTTAAAGTTGCACCGTCTTCTAGAAAGTTACCAAAAACGCAATAAAACTGCATCCTGAGGCATACGCATGTCGCTGTATTAATGCTAATTCCATGGCATAGTATGCCATGGCTGGATCTAAAGTTTTGATTTTGAGGTAAATCCGTTTCCAACTCATAAGAATAGCTCAAGCTGCTTAAAAAAATTATACAATTTTATTAAGTTCCTGAAAACATTTTTTACAAACCAACAGCTTTTACAAAACAACAGGTGTATTTAATGCAATCACAGTTGTAAAAAGATATTTGCAAAATATTTAGTATTTTAAAAAATAAATATCCTAAATAACATTAACAATTATTGAGATTATATGTATCCATCATTGAATTTTTTTGGAAATTTCAATTTAAATTATCGAAACAAAAAAAACGATGAAACGCAAGTGGCAGAATAGATGTGCATTCCATGTTATAAAGAGAAGCCATTGCTCAGTATGATTTTTCTACCGGACTTCTTTCCCCTTACGGCCAAAGCAGGAGCTTACAAGAGGCAAATTTAAAATTTTTATTTACATATATTTTATATTTTAAAAATAATTTATTTTATAGTTGTCAAATTGAAAAAATTGTCAGAAAAAAGTGCCGAATGTCAAAAAACCTATCGTAATACAAGCTGGCTCATTTGTTTTTAACCGCCTAGATGGTATTTCCTTGGTTTTTTCCAACATAGCTTACTCCCTTGCACCAACACAAAACTGTATTTGACCAACTCTTCCACACAAAAAACCTTGTAGAATACCAGGAAAAAACGTAGTGTCATATGGCCATTAATGGAAAACGATCCTTTTTTGTTTATAACGTGTTTTTAGTAAAGTGAAAAAGAAAAAAGATATTGACGATTTTTTATTTGCAAACGTCAAATCTATATATATAAAAATGATTTGGTTTTTAATTGTAACGCTAAAACTTGAAAACGGCTGAACCAAATCAAATACTTCCTTAGGGGGGTTTGTTTGTTGTAACCCCGCGAAGGTTTAGTCGAAGAGAAAATTAAAAAATATTAGGGGGGCGTGGAACCTCCCATACAATCTTAATTTTTAAAGCTGATTATCTCTAAAAGAGTTCAAGGTAGGGAGCTGAAATTTGGTATAGAGCTAAATGATATCAAAACCCTTCTCACGCAGAAAAGTGGTGGTTATCAGAAAAAAGGGCGTGGAACCTCCCATACAAACTTAATTTTTCATGCTGAATATATCTAAAATTGTTTAAGGTAGGGATTTGGAAATTGGTGTGGAGATAAACGATAACAATTCCATGTTAACGCAAAATAATAGGAGTTATACGAAAAGGGGGCGTGGCACCTCCCATACAAACTTAGCGTTGGAAGCTGAATATATCAGAAAGAATAAATGGCAGGATCCTGAAAATGACTGTAGAGCTAAATGACATGAAAGCCATTCCCACGCATAAAAGTGGGGGTTATAAGAAAAGGGGCGTGGCACCTCCCATACAAACTTAATTTTTCAAGCTGAATATCTATAAAAGCGTTTAAGGTTGGGACCTGAAAATTGATCAGGAGATTAACGATATCAATAGCATGCTTATGAAAAAAAACAGTTGTTTTGGGAAAAGGGGGCGTAGCACCTCCCATGCGATTTTAATTTTTAAGGCTAAATATCCCTAAAAGCGTTCATGGCGAACGTGCTTACGATATAACTCACTTACAACAACAAGTACAAACAAATTTTCCACTGTTGAATCAACAGGAAATCAGTGCGTATAATCAACTAATAAACGCTGTTGATAATGGAAACGGTGGAATATTTTTTCTCGATGCGCTCGTGGTATTGCATTAGCTCTTGCATCTACCGCAATTGCTGCAACACTGTTGGAAAGGGGAAGAACGGCACATTCAGCATTAAAGCTTCCATTAAACTTGCAAATACACGAAAGTCCTTTTTACAATATTTCAAAGCAATCAGCAATGACACAAGTTTTCAAAAACTGTAAATTGATCATATGGGATGAGTGAATAATGGCTTACAAGCGATCATTAGAAGCACTCGACCGAACATTGAGAGATTTGCGCAATAATGATCGTAGATTTGGAGGAGTGAAGATATTGCTGACGGGCAACTTCAGACAAACACTACCCGTAATTCCAAAATCAACAGCGGTGGATGATATAAACGCATGTCTGAAGTCATCGCATTTGTGGAGGTTTGTTAAAACCATTTCATTGACCATCAATATGCGAGTTTTGCTGCAACACGATAGCAATGCAGACGCTCTTTCAAAAGAGCTGCTGCGAATCGGCAATGGACAAGTTCCGATAGATCCTTGCAGTGGATTAATACACTCAGAGAAAAAGCAACCTAAATTTAAGTATAGCGGGCTTGAATCAAGCCGAAAACGTTATGAAAGTCTGTTAAGCTTGAAAATGCTAAAATCAAGAATATATTCTCATTTTTAGAACGCTTATATTAACAATTTTCTGTTTTGAAATAAGCTTATATAAACTTGTTTTCAGCATTGCCCATGATAGATTTAAGAATGTTCATTCTTATGCGTAGAATGTTCAAATTCGTTTTAAGAATACTTATTCTTGATTTTCCACTTTTTCGAAATTCTAAATTCGAAATTTTTAACCCACCTAACAAAAATAAAATATAAAAGTGGGTATTTTGTGCATGGTGTTTTATTTTCTGATTTTTCAGGTATTTACATACAAACATATATAGTAATATATACAATATATAATTCAGTCATTACATACAAAATTATATATTATAAACCCAAAATTTTTTATATATTAAGATATTGTTATAACTATAAATACAACTATAACTATTACAGATATTTAATTGTAATACAAATTTTTAAATCAACAATTCAGCTTCCCAGAGTTATTTAGAACGAGATGGGGAGGGAAGCACTGCGTTGAACATTACGATTTATAAATAAACTTGAGGATCTGAAATAAAAGATAAAAATTAAAAATTATTATAAAAATTTAAATTATAATCGATTGCCGATTGTATGTTATCTTTATAAATGTATAGCACGCATACACGCATATGTATGTAGTTATACTAGTCCCAGATCCAACTGTAGAAACATCTACGAGTTGAGTGATTGCCTCTATTTTTATATCCATCATACGGGAATTACTTATCTACTAGGATTCCTAAGCGCAATTACATACATATGTATATTGTTTTTACAAATAAATTTTGTTATATTTCTGTAAAAACTACATACAAAATATTCGTATGACGAGCCGTATGAGTAACTTTTTTAGGTAAAAATATGGACAAATTGGTTGAATTTAGTTGCATAAAATTGTATTAAGGATTGAAGATAGTACAGCGAAACTGTCTATGAAGGATATGGTGCTGTATTAATTTTGAATGAAATTTTTTATCGAACTTTTTCACTTATAAACAAATAAGCGAAAAAAATCCCACAAAAATGCATTTTTAAAATTTATTAAAATTACTCGCGGGTAATTGCGCTTAGTCAACCTAGTGGATAAACCACCTAAATTTATATAAAAAATGGGTCTAACGACTCAAATCGATCGGGCACATATCTTGACCGGATAACTCACCCTTTAATTATGAGATAACAGCCCCCAAATTTTTCTCAGGCTTTCGTCATCATCCGCTTTGTGAACTATTTGGTCTAAATCTAAGCGCAGCGTTTTTACATACATACTATGTATATAAGTATATCATCGACGCGTTCCATCCTGATTCGTCAATATGTGCATACGCCTGGCACTCGTAAAATGGAACATATGCATTATGCATACATATTTTTGATATTTTAATTGCTCCCATCTTGCTATGTAAATTTTTTTTAATAAATAATTTTCCATTTTCACAAAAAATTAACAACATTCGAAAATTACATATGTACATACATGTATATGTATATGTATTTTTTAAAAAACATTGCTTAGTATTCTTAAATAAGAATTCCATTCTTAAACCAAGATTTTTTCTTATTTTTATCCTGTTTCAAGAATACCGTTCTTGATTCAAGATTGGGGAAACTTAAATTTGATTTATTTTCCCTCAATTTCCGTAATTCTTAATTCAAGTACGACACAGCTTGTTTTTAGTCCGCAACTTTTCTCTGAGTGTATCGATTCCAACTGCGATTTACCAATTCGCTTCAAGTAAGGATGAACTAATTAGCAGTGTATATCCAAATATCACTCAAAATTATGGTAACTACGAATGGTTAGCCGCACGCGCAATTTTAGCAGCAAAAAATATTGATGTCAACGACTTGAATTGGACGATTCAAAATCAAATTCCGGGAGATCTGCGTTCTTATAAATCTATTGATCGCGTTGAAAATTAAGACGAAGTAGTGAATTACCCAGTGGAGTTATTAAACTCTCTGGATTTACCTGCAATGCCTCCTCATCATTTGCGTCTCAAAGTTGGGTCTGTTGTTATTATGCTACGCAATCTTCATGCTCCCAAACTGTGCAATGGTACAGGACTGATTGTTAAAAAGCTAATGGACAATTTAATAGTGGCAAGCATTTTGAAATGCCCGTTCAAGGGAGAGGAATGCTTACTTCCCCGGATTCACTTATCTTCAACAGATTTGTCTTTCCAATTCAAACGTATGCAGTTCCTAGTAAAACTTGCATTTGCGATGACAATTAACAAGTCTCAAAGGCGGTCGTTGGAATTATGCGGCATAAACCTACAAATGCCATGCTTTTCACATGGTCAGCTCTATATGGCGTGTTCCCGTGTTGGAAAACCGTCCTCGCTATTTATTTACGCTCCGGGACAGAAAATTAAAAATGTTGTGTATTGTGCAGCCTTAAACTGAATACCAAAATTATATATTTTTGAAGTTGTATACACAATGAACTAGTGAAAAATCGTTAATTTTCTATTAAAAATAATACCGGTGTAATAACAATTTTTGAAATCAAATTAATAAAAAAATCTATTTTGGGCAGAACGAAGTTTGCCGGGTCAGCTAGTTATCGTATGAAAATGAAATATATATAATCCTATATCCCCAGTTATCATTATTTCTATCGCATAGTAATTGCAAATTGTAAGCAAGTTTCGGTGGTAAGTGTGCGCCTCGTTTAATGTGATAATGAATAAATAGATTTGAATAACTTCATATAAGGTCATACAAAAAACCTTACGAAGCTGCCCAAACCTGCAATTATTTCAACACATGGATCAGACCTATTTTTCGATATGTACCGGCGATTTAAAATTACTCGTGCTTGTGCATTTTTCGGCCCTTTAGGAAGCAGCTTGTCACTTCTGCACACTCGACCGATTTTCAGCACTATTTTGCGTTGCACAATTTTTTCGACAAATATGACACAATTTTAATTTTCCATCACTGAATGTACTCATTTGTTCGATACCGTAGTTGAAGTACTCGATGCCAAAAAATATCGGTGCAAAAGAATCGAGTAAAAAGTATCGGTATCAAATGAAAAAAATATCGATTTGGTATCTTATCGTATCGAAATTCGTGTCCCTAACAGCGATGCTGCCTCCCTAGGTGTTGCCTAGTGGCGCCATGCTGCGCGAAACAGAAGCAATTGGCGCGCTCTCTTGGACTCGGCCAGAATCGTCTAGACGGTTAAGCGCCAATCAAGAAGAAGAAGAAGCATAATAAGCGAAACTGAGGAAAAAACCACATAAAACACCAAAAGAAAACACCGAAATCCGCCAATAATGCAATATATCTGCATTGGGGAACGTCCATGAAGAAGTAGAGCATTTTTTTTAGCACTCAGATCTGTTTTATACAATTTTATTCTATCAGCGCTTGATTCAGAACCGAATTTGTAACAAAAAAATTCTTCAATGTGACTGTTATTTTGTTTCTATGGAATTTCCGAATTTATTATACATAGCAACACAACAAGAATGAAATTTGAAGAAAAACCGAAAAATTAACAAAATTCATTTTTGTGAACCCAACTTACTTTTTCATATACATTGTATGTTAGTTGGCATTGTTCATAATGTGTAGTATACATCATTGGGGAGAAGTAGTGAGGTAGGCAATGTTCGCTGCTGGGTGTAATCTGCACAGATTCTCTATCCATCTTAAAAGCCACGTCTAATGTGACACATTCAAATAACACAATCACTGAAATCAGGGACATATTAATACAACACCAACATAAGCTGAAACTTATGTGGGTGCCCGGCCATTGTGGGATAGAAGGCAACGAAACTGCAGACAAAGCTGCCAACTTCGCCTTACAAGCACCAATTCATTTTTACAAGCTTTTATTTAACTTCACTTTTTGTATGTATGTCGTGGAAGTTTGCAACGAATATTTAAGATACTTCTAGTTGAAACTTGGAACATAGTTCAGGACCCGAAGACAATAGATGGCGCTGGTATCGAGATATTTGTAAAATTCTTATTTACCGACCGAATTTGTTCATATTCGGTATATTGCCTATGAGAAAGTAAATACATCCGTGGAAAAAAATTCCGGCTAGGTGGCATTGGTGTCCAGATATTTGTAAAATTCGTTCACGCTTTTATTTATGTTGATACATATACAGAAATGCTTTTGAAGAAATACGTAAAATGTATGCTTAGATTGAAATTAAGATCCAAATGAACTAAGGACTAATATAAATCTTGTTCAAAAATATTACAAATTTATTTTTTTTTCCTTTTTAGTAATTAAGTAATTACACTCACCACTATAAGAATTTCAACACAAATAGATCACCAACTATCTTTCCAATGGACTGTAAAAGATCCCTCGTAACAAAATTTACTAGACTTAGACTTGGACACTGCCGTCTTACAAATCAACATTTGATGGAATGTAGAAACGCACCTCTATATATACTTTGCAACTCCGAAACTATCTCGATGGAACATCTTATATATGTATGTCCAACCATAAAAGAAATTCAAAGAAACCTAAACATTTTAACTTAATTTATGGCTGAAAGTCTTTAGTTGCTAGTGCCTTAACTTTAAGTTTATTTTGTAATTTATTTATTAAATAAACTGTTAATAATAATAATAATAATCCACATTAAATTGCATCTTCACAGTGTGAGTGCGATATTGAAAACGTGTTGCAATCACGGAGTGTAAAATTTTACGTTAGAATAGGAAACACTATAAGCAAGCATGGGCAAAGAATGTAAATTGTGCAAAGAGCGTAAAAAAGTTATATACGTACACTCAGCAAAAACCGCACGTAAATCTGACTATTTACACCTTGATTTGACTATTTTTACCAATGGTTTTGCGCCTAGGATGAAAATAGTGATTCTGAATACGTTGCACTTCATACCATCATAATAAATATTAAGTAGTTGAAATGAAAATTAACCATACTCAACTTGAAGTGTTGTCATAGTAAAAACAACTATGAAAAATAGTTGTCCTAAATATGTTGAAAAATGCAACATATTCAAATTGAATATTTTTATAGTCAAGTTAAAGTTACAACATAATAATAATATAATACAATGGCGCTATTATAACTCTGACGAGTTTTATGGCCGAGCTTCTCTCCCAATTCGAGGTGTGCTCCTTTTTGTTTTTCCTACTAATTGGGTGGACCTACAGTTTTATGCCGGCTCCGAACGGCGAATGCATTTTTTGTGAGAAGCTTTTTCATGGCAGAAATACTCTCGGAGGGTATGCCGCCCACTGCCGAGAGGTGACCGCTGCTCTTAAAAAACCCAATAATTGGATTTTTACTAATTAGAAAAATTTGTTTGGCTCGGACCGGGGTTTGAACCCGAGACCTCTGGCATAGCAGGCGAGCACTCTACCCACTGCACCACAGCGGCCACAGTTACAACATATTTGTTTTAAAAAATGTTCATATTGAAGCTGACTATGACATATTCTTAAGTTTAATATGAAATATATTTCATATTGAATTTAACTATGTGTCTAAACTTTGTGTGTACATATGCACATACATACATATGTATACATATGTGCTTTTTTAAACCCTTTTATGTATTCGCTGTAGCTCCAAGGTTCGGCGAGAGTGCCAACCTCTGGGGTATGAAAAATGGCTTGTGGAAATGCCCTTGTGGAAAATGAGTTATATTTTAGTTGCTCAATCATGCTATATAGCTCGAACAATGTATAAAACTTCTAAGAATTACGGAAATTTGAAAAGCCGCATTCAAATGAAGGAACGAAAATCTACGCAGCATAAATTGCTTTTACTGTGCTAAATATTTAAATTTACTATGAACCATATTGAAGTTGAAATATCAACAGTAGTTAAAATAAATATGTTTCAACTTGAGGATGACTATTACAAATTTTACAATGACAGGTGTTAATACTTGTCCAGTTGGATTAGTATTTACTAGTCAACTCAAAGTTTTTCATATTCAAGTTGAATATCTTTCATACTTGAACGGTTGAAATAATACGTTTATATTCAGATCAAGTTGTTTCATAGTCATATTTCCGTGTTTTCATAGTAAAAAAGCGAATAGTAAAGCTGAATATTTTCATAGTCATTTTTACGATGCCAGTTTTCTCTGAGTGTACACGAATGCAGTTCGCCTTCAACAGTGATGGAAGCAGGTTGATGCCTTTTTTGTCCGTAACAACAGTGGGCGACTGATGTATGAAATTTTTTTAAAATGTTTAAATTGGTTGGGAAATAAATTATTTTTTTATTTTAAATATTGTAAATAGTGTTAAATGGAGCCATTTGAAATTAAATGAAGTATTTTATGCCATTTTCAACTCTTTAATATTGAAAATGGGTTAATTTTTTATGCTTTTATATTGAAATCGCAATTAATTCGAATGTTTTTTTTTTTCTTCATATTTGTTTTTATTGAATCTTTCTTGTTTAGAAAATAACAATAATTTCGCAAATCTTACAAACTAATACAATAAATTATTTGTTGCCAATGCTACAAATAATAAAGTTGGCAAAATCTTTACATATACACATATGGCATGTATCTTAACCTAGGAGTGTAATATTAACCTAGTTGTTTAATGGAGTTTATCTTGGTCTATTATTATTTATTTATTTATTTATTATTATTATTTTATTTTTTTTTCTCAAAAGTGGATAAACAGTTTAACCTTAGGTTTACCAATACCCACCCGGGTGACCTTTTGCGTTTTCTTTTTGCGATTACTCAGCAACTATTGGACCGATTTTAAAACGCTTTTTACTCACTGATCAATTTTTCGAGTTCTTTCAGATAATAACAAGTTTGAACTTTTCTTTCATTTGGAATATGCCTTTTTAGCGATTTTGACTTTTTATGTACGTAGTTTACCAATACCCACCCGGGTGACCCAGTACACTTTCCTATGAAAAGACGTGTATATGCACATATTCTTGTTGCTATAACTTTGTAAATTTATTGTTTAACTATATTTGGATTGTTTTTATAAAGTTTATAGAAAATTTATAGAATAAAAATTTATTTCAAACCAAGCGAAATACTGAAGGATCTATACAACAATTTATGCATTTTGTTTGGCTGATACTTTGTTCATCGCAAATGGGTTTATTGCATTTTATGCATAATTGACTAGTGTTTGGTTTAATTTTCATATCAAAACACTTATGACATTTTCTCTTTCATCTTTACTCTCATCAACCTGCTGGAAGGTTGTCCTTTTTATTAGAAATAAAGAAGGACATTGATAAATTCATTCTTTCTAGCAAATAGTTCCTAAGATACATACAATTGCCGATTTTATGTAGAATCTTCAAGTAATATTATGCGTAATGGACTTCAGCATAATTTGGATATAACAGAGCTTTCTGAGAAAGCCTGTGACTGAAGAATCTTGATATTACCTGGTTGATTTCCTCCGTATATTGTAAATGCAGCAAGTTTTGCTACTTCTAGAAGCAAGGTCTTCAAAATTGTGAAAGATATTGTGTTGGGGAGCACAGACCGGTTTCTGCTACATTGGTTAAAATTTGTGTGATGTTTTTAATTTACTCATATGGATCAAAGTACCGATGCCTGATCTAGAGCTTTAAAAGATAATACCAAAGCCAGAGAAAATCTCCTTTCATGCCCTTGACGGGTGGAATTCATTTAGAATATAATATGTACATACACACATACACATATTTTATTTTTGTTTATTCTTCCCACCATAAACATCATCCCACTAATCTTTGGCTAATTATATTTTAGTAAAAAAAGGTATATATGGCGATATTTGTACAGGAATCCTTTTACGGGTCAACAAAGTCCTTCACAACTCGCTCGCCTTGCGTTGATCGGTTTTTTTTTTAATAATGGTATTTTAGATATGAATGCTTCAATGCCAAACTTAAGTAGATAATTTATGTGTCGTAATCGTATTATTCACTCAGCCTTTGCCTTAGGATTAAAAATTTTGAATTTTGTACTTTATATACACCCATTACGGGGTGTTTATTGTTTTTGTTGGCTTAATTTTACCAAATATAGTTAAATTAAATATTTTTAATCATTAACAGGCTTACATTTTACAATTGTAATAAATATGTTTGGGCAATAAAAAGCCAAAGCACGCGAAAGCGTCCGTAAAGCAAGAAAATGTATATGGGTCACCCGGGTGGGTATTGGTAAACTTCGTACATAAAAATCTCTGGTAATCGTAAGGTTAAGTTATCATTTAAGTTTATATGTACAGCCATAGCATGGTGATCGTAGAGGTGTTTGTCTTCGCGCGGGCTGGCGCGATGAACAACAGGGACTAGGTGCGTTCATCGCGATGGCCGTTGGTCGGACGCTTCCGCGATGTTTATTGTATTGTTCGGTATTTACGCTAGCCCGTGCGATGAACAACAGGGACTAGGTGCGTTCATCGCGATGGCTGTTGGTCGGACGCTTCGGCGACGTTTATTGTATTTTACGGTATTTCCACTAGCCTGTACTACGAACGCCAGGGACTAGGTGCCGTTCATCGCGATGGCCATTGGTCGGTCGCTTCGGCGACGTTCGTCATTATCTTTACTTTACGTTACTTTCGAGATATTGGTCTAACAGAATATGACCTTATGCACAATTGAGGTTTACATCCTTTCTCTTTAACCGCCTAGGATAGCTTTGCTTTAAGAGACTTTTTGCTAATGAATTAGGATGGTTGGCTAATCTTTTCGCATAATTTGTTTGCATTTTCTCTATCTCTTCGGTCACCGTATTTATCTCTAGGTTACTAGCTATAATTGAATTTTTTATATACCAAGGAGCTTTGCATATTGTTCTTAATATCTTGGACTGTAGCCTTTGAATTCTTTCTACGCTAGATTTCTATGCTGAGCCCCATAGTTGTATTCCATACATCCAAATTGGTTTTAAAACCATATTAAATATTAATATCTTATTATCTAATCCCAGTCCCAATTAACCATTGCAGATGGCTTATTTTCAACTTGGTTTGCATAATCTTTTTGTCAATGGGATTTTTCCAAGTCATTCTTCTATCCAATGTGACTCCAAGGTACGTAACGAAGTCTTTCTGAGTTATTATTTTTCCATTTATTGAGACTGGTGGGCATGTGTCTTTTTTTAGGCTAAAAGTTACTTGTACACATTTAGATTCGTTGACCTTAATTCTCCACGTAGTAAGCCATTCTTCTAAAGTTTTTATGTGTCTCTGCAATTGGATAGTAGCAGTTGTAGGATTTGCGTGCACACTCAGTATAGCCGTATCATCTGCAAAGGTAGACGTGACAAGGCTCGCGTCGGTTGGCAGATCGCTTGTGTAAATTAAGTATAGTACAGGCCCTAGAACGCTACCTTTTGGAAGTCCAGCAGAGATTGGATGACTTTCGGTTGTAAAACTTTTGTGTGTTACTCGAAATTTTCTACCTGTTAAAAAGCTTTCTAGGATCCCACAGAGATTATAAGGAAGTGTTTGTTTTATTTTATACAATAGCCCTTCTAGCCATACTTTATCGAAAGCTTGTGCCACATCTAGGAATAGGGCAGTGCAATATCGTTTGGTTTCAAAAGTTGACCTTATTTCTGAAACTATTCTATGCACTTGTTCTATCGTACCGTGCTGCTCTCTAAATCCGAATTGGTGACTTGGTATGGTTTCGCGCAGTTCTAAGATTGGCTGAATTTTTTACAGCAATAATTTTTCGAATAGTTTGGAAAAGATAGAGATTAAGCTTATTGGCCTGTAGGAGCTTACTATTGTCGGGTCTTTGCCTGGTTTTGGGATCATAATAATTTCAGATAGTTTCCATAGATTAGGAAAGTGACATAATCGGAAGATACTATTATAGATGTATAGTAGTTGCTTAATAGCTACTGTGGGAAGAGCTTTTAACATTTCACCTGTTATTCTGTCATACCCTGGTGCTTTCTTATTCTCTATGTCTTTGGATAAAGTTTTATTCAAGTCGTCTAGTTTAAAACCAAGTGGTATTGCTGGTAATTGTGGTGTATTTTCTTGGAGAATATTTCGGCCATCATTTGGAGTAAATACATTTGAAAGATGGGTTGCAAAAGCTATTCCTTTTTCGTGGTCACTTCGAGCAAATTCACCATTTTGCATTCGTATTGGAGGATCCTGCTGAACCGGCCGTTTTAGATATTTGAGAGAGCGCCACAAGGAATAATCTGTACAGGATGTGGCCGTGAGGGACTTAATTCTATTTTGAAATTTTGTTTCCCTTTTCTCCTCTAGGAGCATTTGGAGCTCTTTCGTACATTTTTTAAGTTCGTTTTTCAGAGTTGGAGATCGCAACCTTTGCCAGTCTCTCCTAAGTTGCCTTTTCTTGGTAACTAGCTCAATGATATCGTTTTCATTGAAAGAACTAAAGCTTTGCTGCTGGGTTGTGTCGGGACGTAATGGCGTTGAAACCTTTGCTGCCACTTGCAGTAAGTTTGTGAAGTCAATTATCGCATATTCCACTTCGGCGGCTGATTTAAGTCTCACATTTGGATTAATATGCGAACTTATAAATTTTCTGTACTTCAGCCAATTCGTAAATCTATTAGTTAAGCTTGGGTTCAGTTCGTTTAAAGTTGGAAGGGTTTTCATAGATATGACGCAAGGAGAGTGATCAGACGATAGGTCAAAAAGTGGTTCTATCTGAAGTATATCCCGATCGAGGCCGCGAGTTACCCCAAAATCTATGAGGTCGGGAGTTTTGCTCCTATCAGTGGGCCAATATGTTGGCTGCCCTGTTGATATAATATCAAGACCATTGCTTTGGATTGCTTTGAACAGGTTTCTTCCCTTTGGTGTTATTAACCTAGATCCCCAAAAAGTATGCTTAGCATTGTAATCAGCTGCTGCCAAATATCTCGTGCCTAACTTTTCAGTAAATTGGTACTCTGTTATATTAAAACGGGGAGGACAGTATATTGCAGATACAGTTAAGCCGCCAGAACTATCATCTACGTACACTGATGTTGAGTGTATATACTCTTTGCAATATTCTTCTAAAACGTGGTGCTTAATCCTCTTTCTTATAAGTATACCGGTTCCACCTCTAGCTTTTCCTTCAGGGTGCTTAGTATTATAGAACATATACCCATCAATATTAAAATTATTAAACACAGTCAGATGGGTTTCAGACACTAACATTATGTCAATTTGGTGATTTTCCAGGAAAACATGGAGTTCATTGCGATGTTGGCCTATGCCGTTAGCATTCCAGAAACCTATATTGAAACAATTCATGGTCTTGACAAAATTGTTTGAAGTAGGAGGTTTTGATTCCTAATCAATTCTTGCATTATGTTTTGCATTGACTTCATATGGTCCTGCATCATATGAACAAAGCTATTTAGAGTATTTTCGAGTGATGTTGTTGGAGTGGAATCGTTTTGGATTTCGTTCTGTTGTGTGCCTCTTAAGACTTGGGCGTATGAGCATGTTCCCAGATTTCTCTGCGGAGCTGTATTAATAGTTGGTTTTGGCACATTTTGAGGTTGTGGGACCGGGACATTTTTAGGTTTTTTGCTACCTTTCTCTTTTAACGAAATGTATACTGGGCAACCCCTATAATTAGCAGTGTGATTTTCACCGCAGTTACTGCACTTCTTATTTTCTGGGTTTGCTTTAGGTTTCTCGCACTCTTTGGAGCTGTGCAAATTTCCGCAAATTACACATACGCTAGGTAATGTGCAATATCGTTTTGTATGCCCGAACTCCTGACAATTATGGCATTGTACGGGGCCCACACGTTTATGCGGTTCTTCCACAGAGATTCTTCGGTGTAGAAGATAACGTAATTTATAAATGGGATGCACTTCTCCCTTCTTTAAAAGCTGGAAATCTGGCTCGATTTCAACCCTGAACATCGGTTGCGGTATGTTGGCTTTATTTTTGATATTGTAAACATATCTGACTTTAAAGCCTTCCTCGTTTAATGCAGTCTCTATTTCTGCCGGGCTTACGGAACTTTCTATTCCTTTTAGTACAACTGACAAGCCACGGCTACTTTTTAGCTGATAGGTATAGAAATTTTTCTTCTGGTTTTCAAATTCTTTAGTTATTTTGCGGAAATAATCCTCACTATAAGTTTGAATTTTAACTTCCTGTATATTGCCTTTTTTTATAGGTACGACATGGAAGTTTTTAGGACCTACTAGCTCAACCAGTTTGCTTACCAATGCATTAGAGCTTTGTTCTCGTAGGTAAATTGGAGGGGGCTTGGGGCTTTTTTGTGGCTTTTCGACTTGAATATTTTGAGATTCAGCGAGCACACTGAATCTGTTGTCGCCCAATGTTATTTTCGGTGCCTCTTTTGTTGCCTCTGTTGGCAGGTCACCTTTGATCAATTTGGAGGGATTCGATTTCCCATTCTTTTCTGGCGTTCGCTTTCTTTTTATACGGATCTAGGAATAGGGCAGTGCAATATCGTTTGGTTTCAAAAGTTGACCTTATTTCTGAAACTATTCTATGCACTTGTTCTATCGTACCGTGCTGCTCTCTAAATCCGAATTGGTGACTTGGTATGGTTTCGCGCAGTTCTAAGATTGGCTGAATTTTTTACAGCAATAATTTTTCGAATAGTTTGGAAAAGATAGAGATTAAGCTTATTGGCTTGTAGGAGCTTACTATTGTCGGGTCTTTGCCTGGTTTTGGGATCATAATAATTTCAGATAGTTTCCATAGATTAGGAAAGTGACATAATCGGAAGATACTATTATAGATGTATAGTAGTTGCTTAATAGCTACTGTGGGAAGAGCTTTTAACATTTCACCTGTTATTCTGTCATACCCTGGTGCTTTCTTATTCTCTATGTCTTTGGATAAAGTTTTATTCAAGTCGTCTAGTTTAAAACCAAGTGGTATTGCTGGTAATTGTGGTGTATTTTCTTGGAGAATATTTCGGCCATCATTTGGAGTAAATACATTTGAAAGATGGGTTGCAAAAGCTATTCCTTTTTCGTGTCACTTCGAGCAAATTCACCATTTTTCATTCGTATTGGAGGATCCTGCTGAACCGGCCGTTTTAGATATTTGAGAGAGCGCCACAAGGAATAATCTGTACAGGATGTGGCCGTGAGGGACTTAATTCTATTTTGAAATTTTGTTTCCCTTTTCTCCTCTGGGAGCATTTGGAGCTCTTTCGTACATTTTTTAAGTTCGTTTTTCAGAGTTGGAGATCGCAACCTTTGCCAGTCTCTCCTAAGTTGCCTTTTCTTGGTAACTAGCTCAATGATATCGTTTTCATTGAAAGAACTAAAGCTTTGCTGCTGGGTTGTGTCGGGACGTAATGGCGTTGAAACCTTTGCTGCCACTTGCAGTAAGTTTGTGAAGTCAATTATCGCATATTCCACTTCGGCGGCTGATTTAAGTCTCACATTTGGATTAATATGCGAACTTATAAATTTTCTGTACTTCAGCCAATTCGTAAATCTATTAGTTAAGCTTGGGTTCAGTTCGTTTAAAGTTGGAAGGGTTTTCATAGATATGACGCAAGGAGAGTGATCAGACGATAGGTCAAAAAGTGATTCTATCTGAAGTATATCCCGATCGAGGCCGCGAGTTACCCCAAAATCTATGAGGTCGGGAGTTTTGCTCCTATCAGTGGGCCAATATGTTGGCTGCCCTGTTGACTAACCTAGATCCCCAAAAAGTATGCTTAGCATTGTAATCACCTGCTGCCAAATATCTCGTGCCTAACTTGGAAAAGAATTCAGTAAATTGGTACTCTGTTATATTAAAACGGGGAGGACAGTATATTGCAGATACAGTTAAGCAGCCAGAACTATCATCTACGTACACTGATGTTGAGTGTATATACTCTTTGCAATATTCTTCTAAAACGTGGTGCTTAATCCTCTTTCTTATAAGTATACCGGTTCCACCTCTAGCTTTTCCTTCAGGGTGCTTAGTATTATAGAACATATACCCAGTGGCGTAGCTAGAGAATTTTTCGGGGGGGGTCACAGCCAATGTAAAAAATTTACCAAAATTAAAATTACCAAAAAAAAAACTACAATTTTTTTTACAAATGATAAAAATCGCTAGCTTAGAATGCAAATTGTGTAAGTCCTTTTTTAAAACTTTGTAGGAGATACAAAAAACAAAAAAAAAATTCGAAATGAAAAAAAATTTCTGTTCATATAAATATTTTGGACTTACACAATTTTTTTCGCTTTTTGGACTTACACAATTTGCGTATCACTGAATAACAACGAGTAGAAATATGACAAGTATCTCAGACTTGTTTAGCGCGGTGCGTATTTGATTTTTCTAGCGTTCTACATAAAAATACAGTTTTTCATAAAAGTGGACTTACACAGTTTGCACTCTAAGCTAGCGAAATGTAATTTTTCAGACTATAATTTAACATTTTAGTACACAAATATCGCTTATAATACATATATCAAACTCTTAAGGCCCTTGGCCACTTAAAATCTGGAATGTTAAGAAGTGTATACATATGTGTGAGTGTCGGGTGATTGACGCAAATATCTAAAAGATTTGATTCTCATCAACGCGAGCCCGAACAAGAACGTGTAGCACGACGACTGCCGATTGCACTAACACACACAAAAAAACTCACACATACACACTGCTTGACATGCCAGATTGTCAGTTGCCAAGGGCCTTTAACTATAATTCAAAAGTAAGTCTCATATTCTCTTCTGGAAATCTACGCGCATAGGTAGATTTTCAAGTTTTATGCGCCCAAAATTGAATTTTGTAAAATTGTTACAATTACAGAAAAAAACATACCCACATATTGGAAATAGAATGGGGAACAATAATTCATCGCTTTTTTCCCGACCCCATACTCTGCACTTGCCCCAGATGGTCGTAACTTAGCATATCTAAAGTTAATTTTTTTGTTTTTTTCTTACATATTTTTAAGTGCTAGTTTCAACTTGAATATTTATTATTTAAAGCATTTCATTTAAGTAATCGTGATGAATCCTAAAGGTTCAAGTAATTATTAACACTTTTCAATAATATCCTTGGTTTCCAATAATTCTAAGTTTATAGTTTTAAGCTTTTAAAGTTGGGATATTTAAAAAAAAATTATCACTCTTTTTCATGTTAAAAATTGGTTTTGTTATGTTGCTCTGTCAGACTCAGTCAAATTAACCCTCGGACATGATATCTAGTACAATTAGTAGTTAGCCGACAAAAAATTACGTCGCACAAAGCCGCACTTCACTACTAGATACAGGGTTTTTCATATGTACCTACAATAATTTTCTTTTTGTGCTTTATATTTAGTTTTAATGTTTATATTTCTAACGCATATCTTGGTTAATGTAGGTTATGCTCGAAAGTAACCCAGATTATTGTTAACTTTTTAGGCAGTATTTTTAGTATTTCCAATTTTTCAAAGTTAAGTACTTATCATAAAAAGGGGCTAAGAATTATAAAGCTACATTTTTTAGAAGATTTTTGAGTATGCAATTTTGCAGCTCATTCAATTGTAATATAATAATATGCAACATTCAACTTTTTGAAAAATTTCATTGGCTTTTCGGAAATTTTAATTGGAACGGTCTCACGTACATATAACGCAAACACCCTACAGAAAAAAATTACTGAAATCGACGGAAATTTTTGCAGCATTGAGAATAGCACTTTTTACACTAAAATTGGTTGGCTACATAACAGTACACTTAGAAATCTCCTCAAAATCTTCTATAAATTCTGGACGCGCTTTGAAATTTTTAATCCACTTTTAGAAATTTCTACGATTTTTCGGATTTTTCCATAAGCTTAGAAATCCTGCTTAAGGCGATTTTTATTGAAAAATTGTTTACATTTTTAAGCGAAAATAAGGAGTCAAATTTTCGACAGAACTGTTTGAAATAAATTTAAAAACTCTGGCGTATGATTTTTTTTTTTGAGTCACTGTATATATTTTTCAATAAAATCGACTTTTAACTAGAGCCCTAGATACCCGGGTATCGAGCAATTCGATCTGATCGTTTTTGTTTGAAGCCCGTTTGTTGTTCAAATGCCCGTACAAACATTCGAGCATTCGAGCTTACAAACAAAAAAAATGTGTATCGGAAAAACAAAAATAAAAAAAACTACATTGAAAAGAAAAAAAAATAATAAAAATAATAATAAACAAAAGAAAAAAAACAAACTTCGAATTGTCCAAATGCCCGTACAAACATACGGGTAATAAACAAACAAACAACTCTTCGAGCATTTGAACAACAACTGTTCGGGCTACTCGAAAATGTTCAAAAAAAAAAATCGAGAGCTCTACTTTTAACACAAATTATTAAAATTTTGCATTAAACAAGCAATTTGAAATAGATGTACACAATAAAATATTTCTACCTATGTGCTACGGTTATAAATAATAATTTTCTTATATAATTTAGTTTTTTAATATTCCATTTTGACAGACATTAAGTAAAATCTCAAGTTCAGATACTCTTATACATTGCATATTTATTCCCATTGTAGTTTATACTAATATTATTTGATTAAGATGATAAGTAATTGAAAGAAAATTTGAAATTTAAATAATTGGCGTTACTTTTCTGTTATTAGCATGTTAATAACAGCAATACCGTATAATAATTGTAGCGTTTGTTGAGCCGTAGGGAAGTGCAGGAACCGTAGGAATTTTACCACAAAAGGGCGAATATAAGTACAAAGAATGTAAATTGTGGTAAAATTCCTGCGGTTCTTGCACTTTCCTACGGCTCAACAAACGCTACAATTATTATACGGTATTGCTGTTATTAACATGCTAATAACAGAAAAGTAACGGGTTTGTCCCCAAAACCCCCCACCCCCGTTACTACGCCACTGCATATACCCATCAATATTAAAATTATTAAACACAGTCAGATGGGTTTCAGACACTAACATTATGTCAATTTGGTGATTTTCCAGGAAAACATGGAGTTCATTGCGATGTTGGCCTATGCCGTTAGCATTCCAGAAACCTATATTGAAACAATTCATGGTCTTGACAAAATTGTTTGAAGTAGGAGGTTTTGATTCCTAATCAATTCTTGCATCATGTTTTGCATTGACTTCATATGGTCCTGCATCATATGAACAAAGCTATTTAGAGTATTTTCGAGTGATGTTGTTGGAGTGGAATCGTTTTGGATTTCGTTCTGTTGTGTGCCTCTTAAGACTTAGGCGTATGAGTATGTTCCCAGATTTCTCTGCGGAGCTGTATTAATAGTTGGTTTTGGCACATTTTGAGGTTGTGGGACCGGGACATTTTTAGGTTTTTTGCTACCTTTCTCTTTTAAAGAAAAATATACTGGGCAACCCCTATAATTAGCAGTGTGATTTTCACCGCAGTTACTGCACTTCTTATTTTCTGGGTTTGCTTTAGGTTTCTCGCACTCTTTGGAGCTGTGCAAATTTCCGCAAATTACACATACGCTAGGTAATGTGCAATATCGTTTTGTATGCCCGAACTCCTGACAATTATGGCATTGTACGGGGCCCACACGTTTATGCGGTTCTTCCACAGAGATTCTTCGGTGTAGAAGATAACGTAATTTATAAATGGGATGCACTTCTCCCTTCTTTAAAAGCTGGAAATCTGGCTCGATTTCAACCCTGAACATCGGTTGCGGTATGTTGGCTTTATTTTTGATATTGTAAACATATCTGACTTTAAAGCCTTCCTCGTTTAATGCAGTCTCTATTTCTGCCGGGCTTACGGAACTTTCTATTCCTTTTAGTACAACTGACAAGCCACGGCTACTTTTTAGCTGATAGGTATAGAAATTTTTCTTCTGGTTTTCAAATTCTTTAGTTACTTTGCGGAAATAATCCTCACTATAAGTTTGAATTTTAACTTCCTGTATATTGCCTTTTTTTATAGGTACGACATGGAAGTTTTTAGGACCTACTAGCTCAACCAGTTTGCTTACCAATGCATTAGAGCTTTGTTCTCGTAGATAAATTGGAGGGGGCTTGGGGCTTTTTTGTGGCTTTTCGACTTGAATATTTTGAGATTCAGCGAGCACACTGAATCTGTTGTCGCCCAATGTTATTTTCGGTGCCTCTTTTGTTGCCTCTGTCGGCAGGTCACCTTTGATCAATTTGGAGGGATTCGATTTCCCATTTTTTTCTGGCGTTCGCTTTCTTTTTATACGGATATAGCGATCCAAGCCAGTTTGCACATTTATTTTCTTGGCGTTTTTATTTGCCATTTTTATGGTATCGCCAGCTTTATTTTGAGCTCCAGCTGCGGAAGTACTTGCTAGAGGCTCTGGGAATTGAGGGTAAGTAATTTGGACACTCGGGGAACAAGACCGTGCCCTTGGTTCAATTGCCGTTTTTTTTTCTTTTCCGGCTTTTTCATTTATATCAAACGATTTAAATGTGAAATACGCATTGCGCACGCGATCGTTTGAAGAAGTGCCTGGGGCACTCATATGCATATGTACATATGTATTTTATTTTATTTAGTTAATTTTATTTGTTTTAATTTATTTTATTCTATTTTATTCTATTATATTATATTATATTATATACTTTTTGGTTGCTTGTTCTTCCGACAGGGTAGGAATATGATGTATTGTGGAACGATCCTCCGTCATCCCTTGTCAAGTTTGGTTTGGAGACAAACCGGTTTCGGCTAATATGCGCCATCTTTAGTGTCTTTTTTCGTTCTGAGTTATTTTGTGTAAGTTCGATAGTACTTATAGTAACTAACTTTCATCGTTTGGTCACGTACTTCGTGTTCGTGTGTTCGTGCATTCGTGCGTTCGGGCGACGTGCATGCGTGTGTGCGTGCGAGTCTGTGCGTTTAGGTATGTAAATCTATTTTTGTATCCTCATTAAACAGGCAGGTAAAAGTCCGTTATTGTCCTCTTGTGTGTTGTTTTGTTTATGTCGGTTTTAGGTTTTCTGTCCTCTTTTCGGTATAATAGCTTAAGCGGTTCAAATAATGTATCTGATGCGGTGTTTATTTGTTCATTTATTATTTTACCTACGAATGTCTTCTGTTTGTATATCTCCATATTTTCCAATACGTTAAGTCGTTTTCCCTTGTGTTGTATGTGGAGAATTTTAGCTGTTTTTCCTATTTTCATGGGTGTACATCTGTTTTCTGCCATGTGGTTGGCGAAATTTGATTCCACTGTCGTTGATGATTTCCTTATTTTCTTATTGTAATCTCTTACGTGTTCTCGATATCTCGTCTTGATTTGGCGTCCTGTTTGTCCTATATAGCTATTTTGGCATTCGCAAGTCAATTTGTATACGCCTTGTTTGTCAAAGGGGTCTTCCTTGTTAATGTTGTTTCGTAGAAGTTTTTCCATGCTGTTCCTCGTTTTAAATGCTACATTAATGTTATATTTTTGGAAAACTTTAGCCAAATTGTAAGATGTTGCTCCGGTATATGATAAGACTGCCCATTTCTTCTCTACCTTTTCTTTGTTTTCCGATTTCCTTGAAGTTATGTTTTTCTGTATTTTCTTCACCAAACTTTTTTGATATCCGTTGTTCTCCGCGATTGTGTATATTGTGCTGAGTTCCTTGTTGTAAGCTTCCTTTTCTAACGGGGTCCGTTCAAGTCGTGTTAATAAATGTCTGAAAGCGGCATTCTTGTGTTGTTGAGGATGGCTAGATTTATTGTGTATTACTGTATCCGTTGCTGTGGGTTTTCTGTATATTTCGTAAGTAAATTTGTTAGTCTCTCTGTTTATTTTAATTGTGAGGTCTAAGTAGTTGAGTTTTCCATTTTTCTCTGCATCCATGGTGAATTTTATATTTTTGTGTTGGCCGTTGAGGTATTCCAAAATTTTTTCTTCTTTATTTTCCGTTATGAGGCAGATGATGTCGTCTACATACCTGGCATAAAAATTTACCCCCAGATTTTCGCCAGTTCTTCCATATAACTTTCCTCCAAATGTTGCATAAATACTTCCATAAGGATGGCTGATGTGGGGTTACCCATTCCCAGTCCGTGAGTTTGTCTGTATATTTTATTGTCAAATTTGAAATAATTCTGGTCCAGGGTTACTTTCAGTGTGTTTACGATCTCTGTTGCAATGTCTCTGTTCGTTTTTTCTGTCAATATTTTAGTTAGAGTTTTTAGTGCTCCTGTCAGTGGTATCGAAGGATATAGGTCTTTCACGTCAAACGATACCAGTTTCGAGTCCTTAGGTACGTTCAGGTTGTTCAGTTTTTCGACTAGTTCCGTCGTGTTCTTGATTGTGTATTTATTGGATAGGTCTAGTTTCTCGGTTAGTAGCTTGTTTAAGTGTTTTGATAGTCTATATCCTGGTGCCGACTTATGGTTTACTATTGGTCGCATAGGTGTTCCTGCTTTGTGGATTTTAGGTAGTGCGATCAGTGACGGGGCCGATGGATTCATTGCCGTGAGAGTGTAGGTCATCTTGTTGTCTATTATATTCTTTGCTTGTTTTATTGCACGCTTTATTGCCATTTGGTATTCTTCCGTTGGGTCTTTCCTTATCACTCGACAGCCCATTTCTTTGATGAGTTGACCCGTTTTTGCGGTGTATTCCTCTTCGTCCATTAGCACCGTTGTATTTCCTTTGTCTGCTTTTGTTGCTATCACCTTATTATCGATTAGTTTCTTCCTTAATACTTTTGCCGTTTTATTGTCGTCCGTTGCCATTTCATTTCCAGCAGCTTTTATACTCTTTTCGATTATGCGTCTGCATAGATGCCTTGCGTGCTCCTGTTCTTCGTTTGGTACTAGTGATATGGCCATCTCCGTGTCTGCAATAGTGTTCTCTACGTCTTTTTTTCTATCGTAGCTTTCGATATTGTACTTCAAACCTTTTTGTAGTAGCTCTGTTTCTTTGGCGTTGATGGAAAGATTTGTTAAGTTAACAAATCTTGGATGGAATGATGTTTTGTTCCGTTGTGAGCCTTTTTTGTTGTTGTTTTGTTTTGTGTCAAGGTCCTCCAGTTTTTTGCTGAGTTTTTTGTATTTGTGTTCCATGGCCTTTTTGATCTCCTCCTTTATAGTGTCTAACGTTTCCATAAGGCAACTAACTAGGTTGTTTTCCATCAGCTCCAGATGGATGCGTAGTAGTTCCTCATTTATGCGCTCCTTCTTTGCGTGTTGGTTCCTGATTTCGCATCTGAGGAAGCTGTTCTCTGCTTTCCGTATAATTTTGCGTTTATCCTCGCTGTTCACTTTGTGCCATATTTGCGCGTATTTTGGAATGAGTTTGGTCTTTAGACATTCCTTATTAAACCATATGTTGGCTTTTGTGTTGTGTATTTTCTGTAGCCGCCTTTTGTAAGCTGTCAGTAGAATATTTGTCCGGATTTGATGTGCCTGACTGGCATTATTAATAACTTTTTGGTTGCTTGTTTTTCCGACAGGGTAGGAATATGATGTATTGTGGAACGATTTTCCGTCATCCCTTGTCAAGTTTGGTTTGGAGACAAACCGGTTTCGGCTAATATGCGCCATCTTCAGTGTCTTCTTTCGTTCTGAGTTATTTTCTGTAAGTTCGATAGCATTTATAATAACTAACTTCCGTCGTTTTGTTCAGGTACTTCGTGTTCATGTGATGTGTTCGTGCATTCGTGCGTTCGGGTGACGTGTGTGTGTGTGTGTGAGTCTGTGTTGTGTGTTTAGGTATGCAAATCTATTTTTTTTGTCATATTTTCATTATTGTACCCTCATTAACCAAGTAGGTAAAAGTCCGTTATTGTCCGTTTGTGTGTTGTTTTGTTTATGTCGGTTTAGGTCTTTTGTCCTCTTTCGGGTATATTAGCTTAAGCGGTTCAAATAATGTATCCGATGCGGTGTTTATTTGTTCATTTATTATTTTACCTACGAATGTTTTTTGTTTGTATATCTCCATATTTTCTAATATGTTAAGTCGTCTTCTTTTATGCTGTATGTGGAGAATTTTAGCTGTTTTTCCTATTTTCATGGGTGTACACTTGTTTTCTGCCATGTGGTTGGCGAAATTTGATTCCATCATTTATTATTTTACCTACGAATGTTTTTTGTTTGTATATCTCCATATTTTCTAATATGTTAAGTCGTCTTCTTTTATGCTGTATGTGGAGAATTTTTGCTGTTTTTCCTATTTTCATGGGTGTACACTTGTTTTCTGCCATGTGGTTGGCGAAATTTGATTCCACTGTCGTTGATGATTTTCTTATTTTCTTATTGTAATCCCTTATGTGTTCTCGATATCTCGTCTTTATTTGGCGTCCTGTTTGTCCTATATAACTATTTTGGCATTCGCAAGTCAATTTGTATACGCCTTGTTTGTCAAAGAGGTCTTCCTTGTTAATGTTGTTTCGTAGAAGTTTTCCCATATTGTTCGTCGTTTTAAATGCTGCATTAATGTTATATTTTTGGAAAACTTTAGCCAACTTGTAAGATGTTGCTCCGGTATATGATAGGACTGCCCATTTCTTCTTCTTTTTCTTTGGTTTCTGACTTTCTAGAATTTATGTTTTTTTGTATTTTCTTCACTAAACTTTTTTGATATCCGTTGTTCTCTGCGATTGTGTATATTGTGCTCAGTTCCTTGCTGTAAGCTTCTTTTTCTAACGGGGTTCGTTCAAGTCGTGTTAATAAATGTCTGAAAGCGGCGTTCTTGTGCTGTTGAGGATGGTTAGATTTATTGTGTATTATTGTATCTGTTGCTGTGGGTTTTCTGTATATTTCGTAAGTAAATTTGTTAGTCTCTTTGTTTATTTTAATTGTTAGGTCCAGGTAGTTGATTTTTCCATTTTTCTCTGTATCCATAGTGAATTTTATATTTTTGTGTTGGCTGTTGAGGTGCTCCAAAATTTGTTCTTCTTTATTTCCCGATATTAGGCAGATGATGTCATCTACATACCTGGCATAAAAATTGACACCCAAATTTGCCGTCAGTTCTTCCATATAAATTTCCTCCAAATGTTGCATAAATACTTCCATAAGGATAGCTGATGTGGGGCTACCCATGCCTAGTCCGTGAGTTTGTCTGTATATTTTATTGTCAAATTTAAAATAATTCTGGTCCAGGGCTCAACGATGAGCTGTACGAGCTTTACACAGACATCGACATTGTTCAGCGAATAAAGATCCAGCGGCTGCGTTGGGCAGGTCATGTCGTGAGAATGGACGAAGGCGCTCCGGCCAAGAAAGCATTTCTATCGAAACCCGCTGAACGCAAAAGAAAAGGGAGACCTCCACTGCGTTGGGAAAATCAGGTGGACAGCGATGCTGCCTCCCTAGGTGTTCCCAAGTGGCACCATGCTGCACGAAACAGAAGCAATTGGCGCGCTCTGTTGGACTCGGCCAGAATCGTCTAGACGGTTAAGCGCCAATCAAGAAGAAGAAGAAGGGTTATTCTCAGCGTATTTACTATCTCTGTAGCAATGTCTTTGTTCGTTTTCTCTGTCAGTATTTTAGTTAAAGTTTTTAGTGTTTCTGTCGTTGGTATCGAAGGGTATAGATCCTTCACGTCAAATGATACCAGTTTTGAGTCCTTGGGTACGTTCAGGTTGTTCAGTTTGTTGACTAGTTCCGTCGTGTTTTTGATTGTGTATTTATTGGATAGGTCTAGTTTCTCGGTTAGTAGCTTGTTTAGGTGTTTTGATAGTCTATATCCTGGTGCCGACTTATGGTTTACTATTGGTCGCATAGGTGTTCCTGCTTTGTGGATTTTAGGTAGTGCGATCAGTGACGGGGCCGATGGATTCATTGCCGTGAGAGTGTAGGTCATCTTGTTGTCTATTATATTCTTTGCTTGTTTTATTGCACGCTTTATTGCCATTTGGTATTCTTCCGTTGGGTCTTTCCTTATCACTCGACAGCCCATTTCTTTGATGAGTTGACCCGTTTTTGCGGTGTATTACTCTTCGTCCATTAGCACCGTTGTATTTCCTTTGTCTGCTGTTGTTGTTATTATTTTATTCTCTCTTAGTTTTTTCCTCAATTCTTTTAACGTTTTATATTCATTTGCTACCATTTTCTTTCCATCAGCTTTTATGCTCTTTTCGATTATGCGTCTGCATAAATGCCTTGCGTGCTCCTGTTCCTCGTTTGGTATTAGTGATATGGCCACCTCCGTGTCCGCAATGGTGTTCTCCACGTCTTTTTTCCTATCGTAGCTTTCGATGTTGTTTTTCAAACCTTTTTGTAGTAGCTGTGTTTCCTTGGCGTTGATTGGAAGATTTGTCAAGTTAACAAATCTTGGATGGAAAGATGTTTTTTCCTGCTGTGGGCCTTTTTTGTTGTTGTTTTGTTTTGTGTCAAGGTCGTCCAGTTTTTTGTTGAGTTTTTTATACTTGTTTTCCATGGCTCCTTCGATCTCTTCCTTTATTGCATCTAACGTTTCCAGAAGGGAACTGACTGGAATGATTCCCATTAGCTCCAGGTGGATGCATAGTAATTCCTGATTCATGCGCTCCTTCTTTGCGTGTTGGTTCCTGATCTCGCATCTAATGAAGCTGTTCTCCGCTTTCCTTATAATTTTGCGTTTATCCTCGTTTTTCATTTTGTGTCCTATTTGCGCGTACACACATACAACACAAGGGAAAACGACTTAACGTATTGGAAAATATGAAGATATACAAACAGAAGACATTCGTAGGTAAAATAATAAATGAACAAATAAACACCGCATCAGATACATTATTTGAACCGCTTAAGCTATTATACCGAAAAGAGGACAGAAAACCTAAAACCGACATAAACAAAACAACACACAAGAGGACAATAACGGACTTTTACCTGCCTGTTTAATGAGGATACAAAAATAGATTTACATACCTAAACGCACAGACTCGCACGCACACACGCATGCACGTCGCCCGAACGCACGAATGCACGAACACACGAACACATCACACGAACACGAAGTACGTGACCAAACGATGAAAGTTAGTTACTATAAGTACTATCGAACTTACACAAAATAACTCAGAACGAAAAAAGACACTGAAGATGGCGCATATTAGCCGAAACCGGTTTGTCTCCAAACCAAACTTGACAAGGGATGACGGAGGATCGTTCCACAATACATCATATTATATTATATTATATTATATTATATTTTATTATATTTTCGAATGTGAATCGAAATAAATAAACATTTATTTTTTATTAAATTTGTATCTACAAACATACCTATTTAAACGGTTTTATTTAGCTCACCCCGTTTGTTTTATTATTTATTTTTGGGTCAAATTTAGTAATTCAAATTTCACCCTCTTCCTGTCAACCGATTAATCTGAAATTTTGTACGCATGTATAACCCCGATGACAATGCAATATTATGAAAAAAAAAATTCCGATAGGTGGCGCGTGGGTCGCTATATTTACAAAAATCGCATTTATGGTCCGATTTGGCTGAAATTCGGAACATGTATTACTACCTTGAAAAGAAATATTTTCTTAAAAATGCGAAATAAAAACTAAAAACTAGAAAATAAAAATAGGTAAAAAAACTTTTTAAGTTAAAAGGTTTTATGTTATACATACATTGCAATGTTTAAGATAAATGTACTAAAAACCAAAAAATAATAAAATAGATACAGTGGTGGGAATTATAAACATTTGCATAGACTAGACTAAAATAAAACCGAGGGGCACGTCAATTGTCTACAAATTATCGACTTAATGTGCGATAGAAGAACCGTTTAATTCGTCGTTAGGCAGTTGGCCCGCAGACGGTGAGGAAATTACTTACTATTTTCTTGCTCATGGAAATTCCAATAGTTATACACTCCATGTTAATAAAAGAGATGTTTCAACTAGTTTATCGTTGGACATTCACACGAGGAATGGTTTCACTGCTCGTAGTTTGTCTTTAATCGACAAAACATATGATAAAAGTACTACTCGCTTACCACTATGAAACCCTAAAACTCGCTTATAATCGAGCTTGCTAGCTTTTTTCCACATTCTAGCCCTACTTATCACACGTCCATCGTTGTCGGTTGAACAACTGCCTAATTATAGTGTAACATTACAAAACAAACATTTTAATCAACGATTGTAGACAATTGACGTGCCCCACGGTTTTATTTTAGTCTAGTCTATGCAAATGTTTATAATTCCCACGACTGTATCTATTTTATTATTTTTTGGTTTTTAGTACATTTATCTTAAACATTGCAATGTATGTATAACATAAAACCGTTTAACTTAAAAAGTTTTTTTTACCTATTTTTATTTTAATATAACGTCTATTTTCATGCTATAAAATCTGATATAATTAAATTATCATCAACACACGAAGTTGTGAAAACTTTTTGAATTTTGCCATACTGTTCAATTTTAAGCACACTACTACATGCTCACGTTTGCGGTGGTGCCCATGCTTGGCTTTAATGGAAAAGCAATAGGAGATATTTGGCCGCGTTGATTTTGATCTGAGCGTAAACTGGGCCAATGCATATAAAAGAGAGAGAGCGCTTTTAAATTAAAGCGAGTCTTCAACTGTGTTTACGATATTTGTAAACATTTTTACGATATCTATTTCTCTTAACTAAAAACTTTATTTATTAATTATAAACAAATTAAATAATTTATAAAAAAAATTATATGACTGTGCACTGCTCCTGACTCACACTAACACATACATATCAATTTATGTGGATACTAGCTGTACCCGGCCAAGCTTTGCTGTGGCCCACTTCCTATTATAGGCATTAGAAGCGAAAACTGACACACTTTAAAATAAGTTGGAAGTATCTAGAAACCGAGCTTTCCTCAGGCTGCACCACTCAGCAAAAGTCAGATAACTTAAAAAAAATAGAGGGAAAAAACTGATATTTTCAAAATTTTCCCCTCTTCATCTCCTTATCCCTTTCTCGCTTCGTATTAATCTCTCACTCCCTTTCCCTCTACTACTCCCCTTCTCTTTATCTTCCCATTTATCTTTCCCTTTCCTTTTATTTCCGCTTCCGTTTTTTTTCCTTTCCCGTCACATTTCCGCTTCCCTTTCCCTGTCTGTACCGCTCACCCTTACCTATAATTTTCTGTCTTTCTCCCTTTCGCCCCTCTCTTATGCCTTCTCTCATTCCCTGTCTTACTGTCTCTCTCCCCATCGTCTTCGTTCCATTTACATTATATTCTTTCTCTCCTTTCCCACCCCCTTTGCCTCTCCCATTCCCATTACCCTTTCACCTTTCCTTTCCCTAGGGAGCCGGGTTTAGCATAATATAGCCCTGTATTCCACCTCTCATTTGATATCATCGCTGCTTAAAAGCATTCTGTGGTATCCCGGTCCAGTCTTTTACCCATAGTTGAGTACCGGGCCTATGAAAAAGCTCTATTTAGCAGCCCTGCACAACACCTTTCACTTTATATCAGTATTGCTTAGCAGCATCCCGGGGTCATCCGGGCCTACGTATTGCCCCACATCTGGGGAACTGACCTAGGAATAATGAGTTCATACCTGTGTGAAATCCCAGCTCTACACCCTTCGTTTGATACCAATATAGCTGGGAAATATTTCGTGATCATCTGGTTCTACGTTTTGAACCACATCTGGGGACTTGACCAGGAATCATAATGAGTACGGATCTTTTATATCGTCCTGATCAACACCTTTCATTTGATACCAACATTAGTGAGAAATATCCCCGTCTCATCCGGGTCCACGTTCTGACACAAACCTAGGTACCCGAATCACAATGAGTTCATCTCTGTGTAAAATCCCTGCTCAACACCCTTCATTTGATACCAATATCGCTTAGAAATATTCCGGGGTCTTTCGGGTCCACTTTTTGACCCATATCTGGGGAACCGACCTAGACATCACAATTAAGACCCCTAGTACCCGGATAACCGAGCTTATCTCGGGCTGCCATTTTTTCGCAGATCTTCCAAAGGGAAATAAAAAGTTAAAAAAAAAAAATGAGCGGAAGAATGAAACTTTTCAGAAGTATGTCCCAGATACCTCTTATATACTAAATTTCATGGAAATTGTTTAAACCGTTTGTAAGATCAAGAAAAAAAGTAAATCCGTCTCGCTTCACCGCGATACCTCTACATCTTCATGCCCTTCTACCCTTTTTATTCGTCCTAGATTTCCGCTTCCTTTAACTATACTTTCTTTTTTCCTTTCTTCTTCATCTCCGTTTACTTTTCCTTTTCCCTTCCTTTCCTTAACGGTCTTCTTTACCCCTCCTTTTCTCTCCACTTCTTATTCGTTTCCCCTGTCCCTCTCCCAATTTCTGCCTCTCCCCTTCCCTCTCCCTATTTTCGTTTCCTTCCATTGCTTTCCCATTCCATTCCATTTGAATTTCCTTTCCTTTTTATTGCCGTTTACCTAGGGAATCACGTTGAACATTACATCGCGAAGATCTCCATGATTCCCACTTTTCGGTTTCATCCGGTCCAAGTTGTGACCCATATCTGGGAACCCGGCCTATGCACCACAGTCATAATAGTTCTATGTCGAAGTTCTCATCAAGACCTTTCATTTGATACCAATATCGCTCAGAAATATTCTAGGGTCATCCGGTTCCACATGTTGACCCATATCTGGAGACCCGGCCAAGGCATCACAAATAAAACAGTTCTATGTCGAAGTCCTCATCAAGACCTTTCATTTGATACCAATATCGCTCAGAAATATTCGAGGATCATCCTGGTCCACATGTTGCCCATATCTGGAGACCCGCCCTAGGCATAACAATAAAAAATAGTTCTATGTCGATGTTCTCATCAAGATCTTTAATTTGATACCAATTTCGCTCAGAAATATTCTAGGGTCATCCGGTTCCACATGTTGACCCATATCTGGAGACTCGGCCTAGGTATCACAAATAAAACAGTTCTATGTCGAAGTCCTGATCAAGACCTTTCATTTGATACCAATATCGCTCAGAAATATTCGAGGGTCATCCGGGCCCACATGTTGACCCATACCTATAGACCCGGCCTAGGCATAACAAACAAAATAGTTCTATGTCGAAGTCCTCATCAAGACCTTTCATTTGATACCAATATCGCTCAGAAATATTCGAGGGTCATCCGGGTCCACGTTTTGACCCATATCTCGAGGCCTGACCTACGAATCACAATGAGTAGTATTCTATGTAAAATCCCTGTTTAATACCTTTCATTTGATACCAATATCGTCCAAAAATATTCAGGGGAAAGCCGGGTCCACGTTTTGGCCTTTTGACCTATATCTCGGGAACCGACTTCCGAATTTGAAAAAAAATATGCACATAAACCATCTAAGGCAAGGTACTCAGCTGGTGTGTAAATTTGGTCAAAGTACCTCCACGCGTTTGGGCGAAAGCCGGCGACAAAGAAATAGGCTTGATTTGTATATATCGTCCCCTAAAAATACGGATGTCGTATGTAGCAAATCTTGACTTTTCAGGAGACGGTTTTTTAAGTTCAACATTAAATATTTTTAAAATGGCCCTATGGATTTTCTCAATTTTGAGACTCGATATAACCCAAATATTTCCCTCCCATCGGACTCATTCAATCTTACTGTAAGTTTTGTTGGGAAGATGTTATAAGCTAATTTGTTTAGAATGCATTTTGTCGTATGTTACATTTTTTCACAAAACGGAAAAATGCTTTGATATACGACAAAAAAACATATTGAAAATATGTATAATATAAATTTTTTGCTGAAAGTTGTGAAGATTCTGAAGATAATAACAGTATCATCCAATTATGATTCGACTAACGGGATAAGTCAATGCAGATATTATACCATGCAACATCTGCGAACGTTTTCGAATGCATATAAATTTCAATATTCCGTTTTTGTGAACCGGTACGGTGATCAGAGAATTTTTTTTAGCTTAGCAATCAGTAAAGTCAGACTATGAACTTACCTGAAGAATTGATGGCGCTCATTTGGCGCTGATTTTGAGGTACCAACTATAAAGTAATTGTATCAATTGAATTCAAGAATTTAGAACCCAATAGGAATGCAAAGAAAAGAGCTTTATACAGGGCGATTAATGATCAGCAGAAAAACTGTTGGCAATTTTTAGTACTAGGTAATAAAATACAGTTTGTGTTGTTAATCCTTTATTCAAAAATAATAATACTGCGAAATGATTATTAATTATTAATTAAGAATAATACATATACATATATTATTTACTGAAATAGTTCTTCATAAAATTTGCCATCGCTCTCTTTGACAAAGTAACATACCATACTTTTCAGGTCTTTTATTTTACTTTCGTGAAGTTTTTAGGATTTAAAACTAACTAGACTAAGTTGGGCCTAAACAAGAAAAACCTAGTCGCCTGTGCTCACTTATATTTACAGTTTTCATTACATGCCCATGCTTAATAAAAACAAGTAAGGAATCCTAAGTTCGAGTGGAATGAATATGAATATTACTCTTTATGTAAAATTGTATTCCTTTGTGACTTCTAGTTACAAAGATGTCACGTTACAAATTCTCAAAGAGTGTTCCAGAAATATCTTTGTTAAAAAGTAGGCGTGGTCATAAACCGATTTCAATAAATTTTTGCGTGTCTATTAACACATGTTATAAAAGTGTATAAACCAAGTTTCGTCATAATATCTCAGTTATTTGTCGAGTAATAGGCGGTGCCACGCCCATTTTCCAAAATTGTTCTATTTTTTGTTTCCGGTCTATTGTGGAACTCATGCCACAAAATTTCAATATGACAAAGATATCGCTTAAAATGTTTTTATTAGGCCACTTTATAGTTCCCATTTATAAAAGTGGGCGTGGTCGTCAACCTATTTCGCTAAAATTTTGAATATGTATTACCCCAAGTAATAAGAGTACACAAACCAAGTTTCGTCATTATATATAAATTATTTCTCGAGTTATAGGCTAAGAAATCTCGTATATTCCTGCTTCTAAAAGGAGGCGGTGCCACGCCCATTTTCCAAAATTTGAACTCTTGCCATAAAATTTCATAAATTGAGTTATGACATATAAAACTTTCAATATTTGAACCTTAATAAGTGGGCGTGGCACCGCCCATTTTCCAAAATTTCATAAAATTTCTTCATAGAAGCCTGAGCTCAATACGTGGGTGAAATTTCATCGCTCCAGCTATATTAGTGACTGATATACCGAATTTCCGATTTTTTCTATATAGGTAAAGTGGGCGTGGTCATGGTCCGATTTCGCACATTTTCAATACCAACCGTCCCAGTCGGACGGACGGACGGACGGACATAGCTCAACCGATGTCTCTTTTCACCCTGATCATTTTGATATATGTATATAAGTCTATATCTATCTCGATTATTTCATTCTGTTACAATCCACCGTTATGTGATTAAAACTATAATACTCTGTGTACTAGTACAGCTGAGTATAAAAACGGCCATGTAAAAACATACGTAAATATGTAAATCGGAGAGCCTGCCGAAAAACAAAAATCTAAAAACAATAACAAGCATTGCCTGTACAAAAGCTTTGCTTGCTAACAGCTTTAGAACTTTGTACAAACAAAACACACAATCGCACCAACATACTAGGTAGCAAAGACAGAGTGTCATTAAGCTACTGTTGTTGGTATGTGGATTGTAATAAAAGGAAATTTGAGAATTAATCGAAACAAAGCTGACGTCGGTGGTAGCTCAATGGGATTGTCATTGGACTACCAATCGAAAAGACTTAAGATCGATTCTCGGCTGAGGCCGCCTGAAGAAGTCTGATGAGGGGATGTGGTGGTCTCCGAAATGGATCCATAACTTCTAACAAAAAAATTTTTTTCAATTTTCCTTAATTAAAAAAACTGGCCAATAGCTCATATAAAAAAAAACAGACACATTGTATAAAAATCCAAGCACTCAGGAATCTTAAAAATATTTCTTAAATTAAATAACTAATAAGGTACCATTTCAGTTTAAAAAACAAAAAACTTAAGCCACATATTCAGTAATTAAAAAAAAAATCATTATATAACAATTCAGGCACTCTGTTTTTATACTCAGCTGTACTAGTACACAGAGTATTATAGTTTTAATCACATAACGGTGGATTGTAACAGAGTGAAATAATCGAGATAGATATAGACTTATATATATCAAAATGATCAGGGTGAAAAGAGAAATCGATTGAGCCATGTCCGTCCGTCCGTCCGTCTGTAAACACTCTAACTCGCGCAAAAATTGAGATATTTTGATGAAATTTGAAATGCAAGTTGGTATCGAGACTGGGACGGTTGGTATTGAAAATGGGCGAAATCGGACCATGACCACGCCCACTTTTCCTATATAGAAAAAATCGGAAATTTGGTATCTCAGTCACTAATATAGCTGGAGCGATGAAATTTTACCCACGTGTTGAGCTCAGGTCCCTAGGAAGAAATTTGATGACATTTTGGAAAATGGACGGTGCCACGCCCACTTATTAAGGGTCAAACCTTGCAAGTTTTATATGTCATAACTCAGAAACCATTGAAGATATATCGACAAAATTTGGTACGCGTGATTTACTTACTTAGGCAAACGTTTGGACAGAAAATAGTTAAAATCGGTTGACGGCCACGCCCACTTTTATATATTTGTATTATAAAGTGACCTAATAAAAACATTTTAAGCCATATCTCTGTCAAATATAAAGATCTATCATTGAAATTTTGAGGCATGAGTCCAGCTATGGACGTGGGCTACGCCCACTTTATGCAGCACTCGCTTTATATTAAGTGCACCGTGTTTCCATCAAACGCAAACAAACAATGAAAGCATACAGCTGAGTATCTAATGTTCGATTCCACTCGAACTTAGGCTTCCTTACTTGTTTCAATTCCTTTCCTTTTTTTTGAAAATAATCCTTTTTGTTCAATTGCAAAGCTTTTTCCTAGCTGCACTTCATCAAATTTCTTTATACTGGATAAAATTAACCTGTATGATGTGCCTTTTGAATACCAGTTGATAAATTAGAATTTTGATAACTAGTTTGTGGTTCAACTGCATTTAACTGTTATAATACTAGACAAAATAAACTGGTATGGCATTGTCATACGAATACCAATTAATATATGTACTACAATTTTGGCTTACTAGTTAGCTGTTCCGCTGTAGGGTACATACTAGAGATGAGCGAAACTGCGATTTTTCAATATCTGTGATTTCGGTGATTGCTATTTTTAAATCACTGTGATTTTAAACTGCTATTGCGATTGCGTGGATCAGTTACCGGTAGAGATTAATTTTGCGTTTTCTGAGCGATATAACCTGTCTTTATTTTATGTTAACCTTTAACATACGACGTGGTGGTAATTTTTACACCTACTTACAGTTTCTTTAAATATCTCTTTTAACTTACCATCCAGGAAGTTTACTCTCTTAGTATCTTCCCATCTCGTTGTAATTATTTACCCGCTTTGTTTTTATGGAGGAAGGTGTAACATTTGAGGAGAAATGATGATGGTGGTGTAAAAATTACCCCACGTCTAGGGTAACGTTAGTTTTTATTCGAATGCAATTTTTTTAAATTTACCACTTCTCTCTTCTCTGCAGTATTTTGATGCTTTTAGAATCTACTCATGTCATCATAATTATCGATCAGTATAGTTTCTATGGTGGAAGGTCTCCAATAACGGATAAATTATGATATCGGTGTAAAAATTACCACACCTCGTCGTTAACGTAACTTTTTCTTCAAAAATAATTTATTTCCATTTAAAACTTCTCTCACTGGCAATTTGACAAACATGGATTATTAATTTTACCACTTCTCAAATGATTATTGGAAGAAAAATTTAAAAATTCGTTTCGTTCATTTTATACGCTCACGTTATTATGAAAAAAACGTCAAAAAGACTGGCCAGCATTTTCTACAAAAAAATTTTTTTAAATAAAATTCCTATTATATATTTAAAAATATATATTTTTTTATGAAAAACCGTCTCTGAAGTTTAAAGAAAGTTTTTATTTTACCTTTTATCTATAAGGTTCTCATGTGATGTCTTCGCTATTTTGAAAGAACAAGGCCTTGTGAATTATAGTAAAAACTTTGTTGATTTAAAAAATTTAATTAACTTTTTTTATCAATTTCATTTGAAAATGGGACTGGGCTCTTTCCAATGCAAAAATTATTATAAAAAAATTTATTTTTTATTGAGAGTTTTAAGTAAAATTCGTAGAAAAAAATTTACCACCACGTCGTAAACTATGTCACAAAATTTCACCTCGTCACTTAAAGGTTAACAAAATGATAGCAATAACAAGGTATTCCGCAGTAATATCGCTGTTTGTAAATATTTTTCAAAGACAAATTGTAAATTCAATGATTTTTTTTTTCTTATATTTCTATATACGTATGTGGTCTGCTCAAAAGTGTAAACAAAAAGAAATTTATAATGCTTTTGCGATTGCGATTCACATAGGTGAACTGCTTACTTGCTACATCGATAGCAGTTGCCAATAAGTAGTGAACTGCTATTTTGAAAAAGTGATCGCAATTGCGATTTGCGATTTTTTATTCACAGTGAAAAAATCACCGATTGCGATATATCGCTCATTACTAGTACATACATATATATGTATGTGCATGGGCGGAGTGAATTGGTGTTTTTTTTTTAAATTATTATAATTCCCAACGGTTTACCCTCCATATCCCGCCCGACCGACGCGAGGGGCGCAATCCGCATGACGCACGGATATATATTTTTTTAATTTTGCCAAGGTGTTGAGTGGCTGGAGTTTGTTAAACGTCGAATTCTTATGCTTCTCAGCTACAGAATATAAATTCATCAGCTGATTACACATACTTAAGTTTATATATACACTTAGAAGCAATTTCTTAGTTAACAATAAAATACATATTATCCTAAATTAGTAGAAGGAAAATATCTAGTAGACAAATTGTTATTTGTTAAGAATTGAAAGAAGAGTTTTCATTATAATGGATAGAGAGTCAGAGATGTCAAAGTAGGTAGAGTATGTGTTAAAACTTTTGCATAGATATCGGAATGGCTCATTTAATTCAAAACTAGTTTTACATTGTTTTAAAAATATGGGCTGGTAATGTCTTGATGGACGGGCAGGAATGTTTAAACTTATTTCAGAAAGAAGAAATGGACTATTTATTGATCCCTTCAGCAGTTTCGTTACGAATATTACACCCAGAGTTTCCCTACGACTAGCTAAAGTTGGAAGGTTAATAAGCTTTAAGCGACTAGTGTACGAAGGAAGATTGCAATGAGGGTTCCAATTCAAATTTCTTAATGCAAAAAGTAAAAATTGTTTTTGAATCGATTCAAGTCGATCAGAATGAATTTTTTAACTCGGATTCCAGATTATAGATGCGTATTCTAGTGTCGGTCTTACTAAGGTTGTGAAAAGGGCTTTAGTTACGTAGGGGTCACTAAATTCCTTAGACCAACGTTTTACAAACGCTAGAACACTTTAACTTTATTTATCATGACGTTGATGTGAAGGTTGAAATTAAGTTTATAATCGAATCTTACACCTAAGTCGACAAACTCATAAACTCGCTCCAGATCATGATTATTAATGGCGTAATGGGTTCGACATTACTCCGCGAAAAGCATAAGATTTATATTGCACCACGTAACCAAACCGTTTAAATCATTTTGAAGGAGCGATCTTTCCTCCGGTGAGGTGTAGGACCTGAAAAGTTTCACATCATCTGCGTACATTAAAACTTTAGAATAATTTATAGCATATGAGATGTCGTTAATGAACAACAAGAACAGAGTCGGTCCGAGATGGCTGCCCTGCGGAACCCCAGAGGACATATAAATACTAAATGAATAGCCTGTACTATGAACGCCAGGGACTAGGTGCCGTTCATCGCGATGGCCATTGGTCGGTCGCTTCGGCGACGTTCGTCATTATCTTTACTTTACGTTACTTTCGAGATATTGGTCTAACAGAATATGACCTTATGCACAATTGAGGTTTACATCCTTTCTCTTTAACCGCCTAGGATAGCTTTGCTTTAAGAGACTTTTTGCTAATGAATTAGGATGGTTGGCTAATCTTTTCGCATAATTTGTTTGCATTTTCTCTATCTCTTTGGTCACCGTATTTATCTCTAGGTTACTATGTGTAATTGAATTTTTTACATA
Source organism: Urophora cardui (assembly GCA_960531455.1). NCBI lineage: Eukaryota > Metazoa > Arthropoda > Insecta > Diptera > Tephritidae > Urophora > Urophora cardui. Next base: position 55,221,569 of record OY482671.1, read on the forward strand.
CCAAGGAGCTATGCATATTGTTCTTAATATCTTGGACTGTAGCCTTTGAATTCTTTCTACGCTAGATTTCGATGCTGAGCCCCATAGTTGTATTCCATACATCCAAATTGGTTTTAAAACCATATTAAATATTAATATCTTATTATCTAATCCCAGTCTGGAACTTGGACCAATTAACCATTGCAGATGGCTTATTCTCAACTTGGTTTGCATAATCTTTTTGTCAATGGGATTTTTCCAAGTCATTCTTCTATCCAATGTGACTCCAAGGTACGTAACGAAGTCTTTCTGAGTTATTATTTTTCCATTTATTGAGACTGGTGGGCATGTGTCTTTTTTTAGGCTAAAAGTTACTTGTACACATTTAGATTCGTTGACCTTAATTCTCCACGTAGTAAGCCATTCTTCTAAAGTTTTTATGTGTCTCTGCAATTGGATAGTAGCAGTTGTAGGATTTGCGTGCACACTCAGTATAGCCGTATCATCTGCAAAGGTAGACGTGACAAGGCTCGCGTCGGTTGGCAGATCGCTTGTGTAAATTAAGTATAGTACAGGCCCTAGAACGCTACCTTGTGGAACTCCAGCAGAGATTGGATGACTTTCGGTTGTAAAACTTTGTGCCTTACTGGAAATTTTCTACCTGTTAAAAAGCTTTCTAGGATCCCACAGAGATTATAAGGAAGTGTTTGTTTTATTTTATACAATAGCCCTTCTAGCCATACTTTATAGAAAGCTTGTGCCACATCTAGGAATAGGGCAGTGCAATATCGTTTGGTTTCAAAAGTTGACCTTATTTCTGAAACTATTCTATGCACTTGTTCTATCGTACCGTGCTGCTCTCTAAATCCGAATTGGTGACTTGGTATGGTTTCGCGCAGTTCTAAGATGGGCTGAATTTTTTTCAGCAATAATTTTTCGAATAGTTTGGAAAAGATAGAGATTAAGCTTATTGGCCTGTAGGAGCTTACTATTGTCGGGTCTTTGCCTGGTTTTGGGATCATAATAATTTCAGATAGTTTCCATAGATTAGGAAAGTGACATAATCGGAGGATACTATTATAGATGTATAGTAGTTGCTTAATAGCTACTATGGGAAGAGCTTTTAACATTTCACCTGTTATTCTGTCATACCCTGGTGCTTTCTTATTCTCTATGTCTTTGGATAAAGTTTTATTCAAGTCGTCTAGTTTAAAACGAAGTGGTATTGCTGGTAATTGTGGTGTATTTTCTTGGAGAACATTTTGGCCATCATTTGGAGTAAATACATTTGAAAGATGGGTTGCAAAAGCTATTCCTTTTTCGTGTCACTTCGAGCAAATTCACCATTTTTCATTCGTATTGGAGGATACTGCTGAACCGGCCGTTTTAGATATTTGAGAGAGCGCCACAAGGAATATTCTGTACAGGATGTGGCCGTGAGGGACTTAATTCTATTTTGAAATTTTGTTTCCCTTTTCTCCTCTGGGAGCATTTGGAGCTCTTTCGTACATTTTTTAAGTTCGTTTTTCAGAGTTGGAGATCGCAACCTTTGCCAGTCTCTCCTAAGTTGCCTTTTCTTGGTAACTAGCTCAATGATATCGTTTTCATTGAAAGAACTAAAGCTTTGCTGCTGGGTTGTGTCGGGACGTAATGGCGTTGAAACCTTTACTGCCACTTGCAGTAAGTTTGTGAAGTCAATTATCGCATATTCCACTTCGGCGGCTGATTTAAGTCTCACATTTGGATTAATATGCGAACTTATAAATTTTCTGTACTTCAGCCAATTCGTAAATCTATTAGTTAAGCTTGGGTTCAGTTCGTTTAAAGTTGGAAGGGTTTTCATAGATATGACGCAAGGAGAGTGATCAGACGATAGGTCAAAAAGTGATTCTATCTGAAGTATATCCCGATCGAGGCCGCGAGTTACCCCAAAATCTATGAGGTCGGCAGTTTTGCTCCTATCAGTGGGCCAATATGTTGGCTGCCCTGTTGATTAACCTAGATCCCCAAAAAGTATGCTTAGCATTGTAATCACCTGCTGCCAAATATCTCGTGCCTAACTTGGAAAAGAATTCAGTAAATTGGTACTCTGTTATATTAAAACGGGGAGGACAGTATATTGCAGATACAGTTAAGCAGCCAGAACTATCATCTACGTACACTGATGTTGAGTGTATATACTCTTTGCAATATTCTTCTAAAACGTGGTGCTTAATCCTCTTTCTTATAAGTATACCGGTTCCACCTCTAGCTTTTCCTTCAGGGTGCTTAGTATTATAGAACATATACCCAGTGGCGTAGCTAGAGAATTTTTCGGGGGGGGGGGTCACAGCCAATGTAAAAAATTTACCAAAATTAAAATTACCAAAAAAAAACTACAATTTTTTTTACAAATGATAAAAATCGCTAGCTTAGAATGCAAATTGTGTAAGTCCTTTTTTAAAACTTTGTAGGAGAGACAAAAAACAAAAAAAAATTCGAAATGAAAAAAAATTTCTGTTCATATAAATATTTTGGACTTACACAATTTTTTTCGCTTTTTGGACTTACACAATTTGCGTATCACTGAATAACAACGAGTAGAAATATGACAAGTATCTCAGACTTGTTTAGCGCGGTGCGTATTTGATTTTTCTAGCGTTCTACATAAAAATACACTTTTTCATAAAAGTGGACTTACACAGTTTGCACTCTAAGCTAGCGAAATGTAATTTTTTCAGACTATAATTTAACATTTTAGTACACAAATATCGCTTATAATACATATATCAAACTCTTAAGGCCCTTGGCCACTTAAAATCTGGCATGTTAAGAAGTGTATACATATGTGTGAGTGTCGGGTGATTGACGCAAATATCTAAAAGATTTGATTCTCATCAACGCGAGCCCGAACAAGAACGTGTAGCACGACGACTGCCGATTGCACTAACACACACAAAAAAAACTCACACATACACACTGCTTGACATGCCAGATTGTCAGTTGCCAAGGGCCTTTAACTATAATTCAAAAGTAAGTCTCATATTCTCTTCTGGAAATCTACGCGCATAGGTAGATTTTCAAGTTTTATGCGCCCAAAATTGAATTTTGTAAAATTGTTACAATTACAGAAAAAAACATACCCACATATTGGAAATAGAATGGGGAACAATAATTCATCGCTTTTTTCCCGACCCCATACTCTGCACTTGCCCCAGATGGTCGTAACTTAGCATATCTAAAGTTTTTTTGTTTTTTTCTTACATATTTTTAAGTGCTAGTTTCAACTTGAATATTTATTATTTAAAGCATTTCATTTAAGTAATCGTGATGAATCCTAAAGGTTCAAGTAATTATTAACACTTTTCAATAATATCCTTGGTTTCCAATAATTCTAAGTTTATAGTTTTAAGCTTTTAAAGTTGGGATATTTAAAAAAAAATTATCACTCTTTTTCATGTTAAAAATTGGTTTAGTTATGTTGCTCTGTCAGACTCAGTCAAATTAACCCTCGGACATGATATCTAGTACAATTAGTAGTACAATTTTTCCAAGTCATTCTTCTATCCAATGTGACTCCAAGGTACGTAACGAAGTCTTTCTGAGTTATTATTTTTCCATTTTTTGAGACTGGTGGTCATGTGTCTTTTTTTAGGCTAAAAGTTACTTGTACACATTTAGATTCGTTGACCTTAATTCTCCACGTAGTAAGCCATTCTTCTAAAGTTTTTATGTGTCTCTGCAATTGGATAGTAGTAGTTGTAGGATTTGCGTGCACACTCAGTATAGCCGTATCATCTGCAAAGGTAGACGTGACAAGGCTCGCGTCGGTTGGCAGATCGCTTGTGTAAATTAAGTATAGTACAGGCCCTAGAACGCTACCTTGTGGAACTCCAGCAGAGATTGGATGACTTTCGGTTGTAAAACTTTGTGCCTTACTGGAAATTTTCTACCTGTTAAAAAGCTTTCTAGGATCCCACAGAGATTATAAGGAAGTGTTTGTTTTATTTTATACAATAGCCCTTCTAGCCATACTTTATAGAAAGCTTGTGCCACATCTAGGAATAGGGCAGTGCAATATCGTTTGGTTTCAAAAGTTGACCTTATTTCTGAAACTATTCTATGCACTTGTTCTATCGTACCGTGCTGCTCTCTAAATCCGAATTGGTGACTTGGTATGGTTTCGCGCAGTTCTAAGATGGGCTGAATTTTTTTCAGCAATAATTTTTCGAATAGTTTGGAAAAGATAGAGATTAAGCTTATTGGCCTGTAGGAGCTTACTATTGTCGGGTCTTTGCCTGGTTTTGGGATCATAATAATTTCAGATAGTTTCCATAGATTAGGAAAGTGACATAATCGGAGGATACTATTATAGATGTATAGTAGTTGCTTAATAGCTACTATGGGAAGAGCTTTTAACATTTCACCTGTTATTCTGTCATACCCTGGTGCTTTCTTATTCTCTATGTCTTTGGATAAAGTTTTATTCAAGTCGTCTAGTTTAAAACGAAGTGGTATTGCTGGTAATTGTGGTGTATTTTCTTGGAGAACATTTTGGCCATCATTTGGAGTAAATACATTTGAAAGATGGGTTGCAAAAGCTATTCCTTTTTCGTGTCACTTCGAGCAAATTCACCATTTTTCATTCGTATTGGAGGATCCTGCTGAACCGGCCGTTTTAGATATTTGAGAGAGCGCCACAAGGAATATTCTGTACAGGATGTGGCCGTGAGGGACTTAATTCTATTTTGAAATTTTGTTTCCCTTTTCTCCTCTGGGAGCATTTGGAGCTCTTTCGTACATTTTTTAAGTTCGTTTTTCAGAGTTGGAGATCGCAACCTTTGCCAGTCTCTCCTAAGTTGCCTTTTCTTGGTAACTAGCTCAATGATATCGTTTTCATTGAAAGAACTAAAGCTTTGCTGCTGGGTTGTGTCGGGACGTAATGGCGTTGAAACCTTTACTGCCACTTGCAGTAAGTTTGTGAAGTCAATTATCGCATATTCCACTTCGGCGGCTGATTTAAGTCTCACATTTGGATTAATATGCGAACTTATAAATTTTCTGTACTTCAGCCAATTCGTAAATCTATTAGTTAAGCTTGGGTTCAGTTCGTTTAAAGTTGGAAGGGTTTTCATAGATATGACGCAAGGAGAGTGATCAGACGATAGGTCAAAAAGTGATTCTATCTGAAGTATATCCCGATCGAGGCCGCGAGTTACCCCAAAATCTATGAGGTCGGCAGTTTTGCTCCTATCAGTGGGCCAATATGTTGGCTGCCCTGTTGATTAACCTAGATCCCCAAAAAGTATGCTTAGCAGTGTAATCACCTGCTGCCAAATATCTCGTGCCTAACTTGGAAAAGAATTCAGTAAATTGGTACTCTGTTATATTAAAACGGGGAGGACAGTATATTGCAGATACAGTTAAGCAGCCAGAACTATCATCTACGTACACTGATGTTGAGTGTATATACTCTTTGCAATATTCTTCTAAAACGTGGTGCTTAATCCTCTTTCTTATAAGTATACCGGTTCCACCTCTAGCTTTTCCTTCAGGGTGCTTAGTATTATAGAACATATACCCAGTGGCGTAGCTAGAGAATTTTTCGGGGGGGGTCACAGCCAATGTAAAAAATTTACCAAAATTAAAATTACCAAAAAAAAACTACAATTTTTTTTACAAATGATAAAAATCGCTAGCTTAGAATGCAAATTGTGTAAGTCCTTTTTTAAAACTTTGTAGGAGAGACAAAAAACAAAAAAAAATTCGAAATGAAAAAAAATTTCTGTTCATATAAATATTTTGGACTTACACAATTTTTTTCGCTTTTTGGACTTACACAATTTGCGTATCACTGAATAACAACGAGTAGAAATATGACAAGTATCTCAGACTTGTTTAGCGCGGTGCGTATTTGATTTTTCTAGCGTTCTACATAAAAATACACTTTTTCATAAAAGTGGACTTACACAGTTTGCACTCTAAGCTAGCGAAATGTAATTTTTTCAGACTATAATTTAACATTTTAGTACACAAATATCGCTTATAATACATATATCAAACTCTTAAGGCCCTTGGCCACTTAAAATCTGGCATGTTAAGAAGTGTATACATATGTGTGAGTGTCGGGTGATTGACGCAAATATCTAAAAGATTTGATTCTCATCAACGCGAGCCCGAACAAGAACGTGTAGCACGACGACTGCCGATTGCACTAACACACACAAAAAAAACTCACACATACACACTGCTTGACATGCCAGATTGTCAGTTGCCAAGGGCCTTTAACTATAATTCAAAAGTAAGTCTCATATTCTCTTCTGGAAATCTACGCGCATAGGTAGATTTTCAAGTTTTATGCGCCCAAAATTGAATTTTGTAAAATTGTTACAATTACAGAAAAAAACATACCCACATATTGGAAATAGAATGGGGAACAATAATTCATCGCTTTTTTCCCGACCCCATACTCTGCACTTGCCCCAGATGGTCGTAACTTAGCATATCTAAAGTTAATTTTTTTGTTTTTTTCTTACATATTTTTAAGTGCTAGTTTCAACTTGAATATTTATTATTTAAAGCATTTCATTTAAGTAATCGTGATGAATCCTAAAGGTTCAAGTAATTATTAACACTTTTCAATAATATCCTTGGTTTCCAATAATTCTAAGTTTATAGTTTTAAGCTTTTAAAGTTGGGATATTTAAAAAAAAATTATCACTCTTTTTCATGTTAAAAATTGGTTTTGTTATGTTGCTCTGTCAGACTCAGTCAAATTAACCCTCGGACATGATATCTAGTACAATTAGTAGTTAGCCGACAAAAAATTACGTCGCACAAAGCCGCACTTCACTACTAGATACAGGGTTTTTCATATGTACCTACAATAATTTTCTTTTTGTGCTTTATATTTAGTTTTAATGTTTATATTTCTAACGCATATCTTGGTTAATGTAGGTTATGCTCGAAAGTAACCCAGATTATTGTTAACTTTTTAGGCAGTATTTTTAGTATTTCCAATTTTTCAAAGTTAAGTACTTATCATAAAAAGGGGCTAAGAATTATAAAGCTACATTTTTTAGAAGATTTTTGAGTATGCAATTTTGCAGCTCATTCAATTGTAATATAATAATATGCAACATTCAACTTTTTGAAAAATTTCATTGGCTTTTCGGAAATTTTAATTGGAACGGTCTCACGTACATATAACGCAAACACCCTACAGAAAAAAATTACTGAAATCGACGGAAATTTTTGCAGCATTGAGAATAGCACTTTTTACACTAAAATTGGTTGGCTACATAACAGTACACTTAGAAATCTCCTCAAAATCTTCTATAAATTCTGGACGCGCTTTGAAATTTTTAATCCACTTTTAGAAATTTCTACGATTTTTCGGATTTTTCCATAAGCTTAGAAATCCTGCTTAAGGCGATTTTTATTGAAAAATTGTTTACATTTTTAAACGAAAATAAGAGAGTCAAATTTTCGACAGAACTGTTTGAAATAAATTTAAAAACTCTGGCGTATGATTTTTTTTTTTGAGTCACTGTATATATTTTTCAATAAAATCGACTTTTAACTAGAGCCCTAGATACCCGGGTATCGAGCAATTCGATCTGATCGTTTTTGTTTGAAGCCCGTTTGTTGTTCAAATGCCCGTACAAACATTCGAGCATTCGAGCTTACAAACAAAAAAAATGTGTATCGGAAAAACAAAAATAAAAAAAACTACATTGAAAAGAAAAAAAAAAAATAATAAACAAAAGAAAAAAACAAACTTCGAATTGTTCAAATGCCCGTACAAACATACGGGTAATAAACAAACAAACAACTCTTCGAGCATTTGAACAACAACTGTTCGGGCTACTCGAAAATGTTAAAAAAAAAAAAAATCGAGAGCTCTACTTTTAACACAAATTATTAAAATTTTGCATTAAACAAGCAATTTGAAATAGATGTACACAATAAAATATTTCTACCTATGTGCTACGGTTATAAATAATAATTTTCTTATATAATTTAGTTTTTTAATATTCCATTTTGACAGACATTAAGTAAAATCTCAAGTTCAGATACTCTTATACATTGCATATTTATTCCCATTGTAGTTTATACTAATATTATTTGATTAAGATGATAAGTAATTGAAAGAAAATTTGAAATTTAAATAATTGGCGTTACTTTTCTGTTATTAGCATGTTAATAACAGCAATACCGTATAATAATTGTAGCGTTTGTTGAGCCGTAGGGAAGTGCAGGAACCGTAGGAATTTTACCACAAAAGAGCGAATATAAGTACAAAGAATGTAAATTGTGGTAAAATTCCTGCGGTTCTTGCACTTTCCTACGGCTCAACAAACGCTACAATTATTATACGGTATTGCTGTTATTAACATGCTAATAACAGAAAAGTAACGGGTTTGTCCCCAAAACCCCCCACCCCCGTTACTACGCCACTGCATATACCCATCAATATTAAAATTATTAAACACAGTCAGATGGGTTTCAGACACTAACATTATGTCAATTTGGTGATTTTCCAGGAAAACATGGAGTTCATTGCGATGTTGGCCTATGCCGTTAGCATTCCAGAAACCTATATTGAAACAATTCATGGTCTTGACAAAATTGTTTGAAGTAGGAGGTTTTGATTCCTAATCAATTCTTGCATCATGTTTTGCATTGACTTCATATGGTCCTGCATCATATGAACAAAGCTATTTAGAGTATTTTCGAGTGATGTTGTTGGAGTGGAATCGTTTTGGATTTCGTTCTGTTGTGTGCCTCTTAAGACTTGGGCGTATGAGTATGTTCCCAGATTTCTCTGCGGAGCTGTATTAATAGTTGGTTTTGGCACATTTTGAGGTTGTGGGACCGGGACATTTTTAGGTTTTTTGCTACCTTTCTCTTTTAAAGAAAAATATACTGGGCAACCCCTATAATTAGCAGTGTGATTTTCACCGCAGTTACTGCACTTCTTATTTTCTGGGTTTGCTTTAGGTTTCTCGCACTCTTTGGAGCTGTGCAAATTTCCGCAAATTACACATACGCTAGGTAATGTGCAATATCGTTTTGTATGCCCGAACTCCTGACAATTATGGCATTGTACGGGGCCCACACGTTTATGCGGTTCTTCCACAGAGATTCTTCGGTGTAGAAGATAACGTAATTTATAAATGGGATGCACTTCTCCCTTCTTTAAAAGCTGGAAATCTGGCTCGATTTCAACCCTGAACATCGGTTGCGGTATGTTGGCTTTATTTTTGATATTGTAAACATATCTGACTTTAAAGCCTTCCTCGTTTAATGCAGTCTCTATTTCTGCCGGGCTTACGGAACTTTCTATTCCTTTTAGTACAACTGACAAGCCACGGCTACTTTTTAGCTGATAGGTATAGAAATTTTTCTTCTGGTTTTCAAATTCTTTAGTTATTTTGCGGAAATAATCCTCACTATAAGTTTGAATTTTAACTTCCTGTATATTGCCTTTTTTTATAGGTACGACATGGAAGTTTTTAGGACCTACTAGCTCAACCAGTTTGCTTACCAATGCATTAGAGCTTTGTTCTCGTAGATAAATTGGAGGGGGCTTGGGGCTTTTTTGTGGCTTTTCGACTTGAATATTTTGAGATTCAGCGAGCACACTGAATCTGTTGTCGCCCAATGTTATTTTCGGTGCCTCTTTTGTTGCCTCTGTTGGCAGGTCACCTTTGATCAATTTGGAGGGATTCGATTTCCCATTTTTTTCTGGCGTTCGCTTTCTTTTTATACGGATATAGCGATCCAAGCCAGTTTGCACATTTATTTTCTTGGCGTTTTTATTTGCCATTTTTATGGTATCGCCAGCTTTATTTTGAGCTCCAGCTGCGGAAGTACTTGCTAGAGGCTCTGGGAATTGAGGGTAAGTAATTTGGACACTCGGGGAACAAGACCGTGCCCTTGGTTCAATTGCCGTTTTTTTCTTTTCCGGCTTTTTCATTTATATCAAACGATTTAAATGTGAAATACGCATTGCGCACGCGATCGTTTGAAGAAGTGCCTGGGGCACTCATATGCATATGTACATATGTATTTTATTTTATTTAGTTAATTTTATTTGTTTTAATTTATTTTATTTTATTCTATTATATTATATTATATTATATACTTTTTGGTTGCTTGTTCTTCCGACAGGGTAGGAATATGATGTATTGTGGAACGATCCTCCGTCATCCCTTGTCAAGTTTGGTTTGGAGACAAACCGGTTTCGGCTAATATGCGCCATCTTTAGTGTCTTTTTTCGTTCTGAGTTATTTTGTGTAAGTTCGATAGTACTTATAGTAACTAACTTTCATCGTTTGGTCACGTACTTCGTGTTCGTGTGTTCGTGCATTCGTGCATTCGTGCGTTCGGGCGACGTGCATGCGTGTGTGCGTGCGAGTCTGTGCGTTTAGGTATGTAAATCTATTTTTGTATCCTCATTAAACAGGCAGGTAAAAGTCCGTTATTGTCCTCTTGTGTGTTGTTTTGTTTATGTCGGTTTTAGGTTTTCTGTCCTCTTTTCGGTATAATAGCTTAAGCGGTTCAAATAATGTATCTGATGCGGTGTTTATTTGTTCATTTATTATTTTACCTACGAATGTCTTCTGTTTGTATATCTCCATATTTTCCAATACGTTAAGTCGTTTTCCCTTGTGTTGTATGTGGAGAATTTTAGCTGTTTTTCCTATTTTCATGGGTGTACATCTGTTTTCTGCCATGTGGTTGGCGAAATTTGATTCCACTGTCGTTGATGATTTCCTTATTTTCTTATTGTAATCTCTTACGTGTTCTCGATATCTCGTCTTGATTTGGCGTCCTGTTTGTCCTATATAGCTATTTTGGCATTCGCAAGTCAATTTGTATACGCCTTGTTTGTCAAAGGGGTCTTCCTTGTTAATGTTGTTTCGTAGAAGTTTTTCCATGCTGTTCCTCGTTTTAAATGCTACATTAATGTTATATTTTTGGAAAACTTTAGCCAAATTGTAAGATGTTGCTCCGGTATATGATAAGACTGCCCATTTCTTCTCTACCTTTTCTTTGTTTTCCGATTTCCTTGAAGTTATGTTTTTCTGTATTTTCTTCACCAAACTTTTTTGATATCCGTTGTTCTCCGCGATTGTGTATATTGTGCTGAGTTCCTTGTTGTAAGCTTCCTTTTCTAACGGGGTCCGTTCAAGTCGTGTTAATAAATGTCTGAAAGCGGCATTCTTGTGTTGTTGAGGATGGCTAGATTTATTGTGTATTACTGTATCCGTTGCTGTGGGTTTTCTGTATATTTCGTAAGTAAATTTGTTAGTCTCTCTGTTTATTTTAATTGTGAGGTCTAAGTAGTTGAGTTTTCCATTTTTCTCTGCATCCATGGTGAATTTTATATTTTTGTGTTGGCCGTTGAGGTATTCCAAAATTTTTTCTTCTTTATTTTCCGTTATGAGGCAGATGATGTCGTCTACATACCTGGCATAAAAATTTACCCCCAGATTTTCGCCAGTTCTTCCATATAACTTTCCTCCAAATGTTGCATAAATACTTCCATAAGGATGGCTGATGTGGGGTTACCCATTCCCAGTCCGTGAGTTTGTCTGTATATTTTATTGTCAAATTTGAAATAATTCTGGTCCAGGGTTACTTTCAGTGTGTTTACGATCTCTGTTGCAATGTCTCTGTTCGTTTTTTCTGTCAATATTTTAGTTAGAGTTTTTAGTGCTCCTGTCAGTGGTATCGAAGGATATAGGTCTTTCACGTCAAACGATACCAGTTTCGAGTCCTTAGGTACGTTCAGGTTGTTCAGTTTTTCGACTAGTTCCGTCGTGTTCTTGATTGTGTATCTATTGGATAGGTCTAGTTTCTCGGTTAGTAGCTTGTTTAAGTGTTTTGATAGTCTATATCCTGGTGCCGACTTATGGTTTACTATTGGTCGCATAGGTGTTCCTGCTTTGTGGATTTTAGGTAGTGCGATCAGTGACGGGGCCGATGGATTCATTGCCGTGAGAGTGTAGGTCATCTTGTTGTCTATTATATTCTTTGCTTGTTTTATTGCACGCTTTATTGCCATTTGGTATTCTTCCGTTGGGTCTTTCCTTATCACTCGACAGCCCATTTCTTTGATGAGTTGACCCGTTTTTGCGGTGTATTCCTCTTCGTCCATTAGCACCGTTGTATTTCCTTTGTCTGCTTTTGTTGCTATCACCTTATTATCGATTAGTTTCTTCCTTAATACTTTTGCCGTTTTATTGTCGTCCGTTGCCATTTCATTTCCAGCAGCTTTTATACTCTTTTCGATTATGCGTCTGCATAGATGCCTTGCGTGCTCCTGTTCTTCGTTTGGTACTAGTGATATGGCCATCTCCGTGTCTGCAATAGTGTTCTCTACGTCTTTTTTTCTATCGTAGCTTTCGATATTGTACTTCAAACCTTTTTGTAGTAGCTCTGTTTCTTTGGCGTTGATGGAAAGATTTGTTAAGTTAACAAATCTTGGATGGAATGATGTTTTGTTCCGTTGTGAGCCTTTTTTGTTGTTGTTTTGTTTTGTGTCAAGGTCCTCCAGTTTTTTGCTGAGTTTTTTGTATTTGTGTTCCATGGCCTTTTTGATCTCCTCCTTTATAGTGTCTAACGTTTCCATAAGGCAACTAACTAGGTTGTTTTCCATCAGCTCCAGATGGATGCGTAGTAGTTCCTCATTTATGCGCTCCTTCTTTGCGTGTTGGTTCCTGATCTCGCATCTGAGGAAGCTGTTCTCTGCTTTCCGTATAATTTTGCGTTTATCCTCGCTGTTCACTTTGTGCCATATTTGCGCGTATTTTGGAATGAGTTTGGTCTTTAGACATTCCTTATTAAACCATATGTTGGCTTTTGTGTTGTGTATTTTCTGTAGCCGCCTTTTGTAAGCTGTCAGTAGAATATTTGTCCGGATTTGATGTGCCTGACTGGCATTATTAATAACTTTTTGGTTGCTTGTTTTTCCGACAGGGTAGGAATATGATGTATTGTGGAACGATTTTCCGTCATCCCTTGTCAAGTTTGGTTTGGAGACAAACCGGTTTCGGCTAATATGCGCCATCTTCAGTGTCTTCTTTCGTTCTGAGTTATTTTCTGTAAGTTCGATAGCATTTATAATAACTAACTTCCGTCGTTTTGTTCAGGTACTTCGTGTTCATGTGATGTGTTCGTGCATTCGTGCGTTCGGGTGACGTGTGTGTGTGTGTGTGAGTCTGTGTTGTGTGTTTAGGTATGCAAATCTATTTTTTTTTGTCATATTTTCATTATTGTACCCTCATTAACCAAGTAGGTAAAAGTCCGTTATTGTCCGTTTGTGTGTTGTTTTGTTTATGTCGGTTTAGGTCTTTTGTCCTCTTTCGGGTATATTAGCTTAAGCGGTTCAAATAATGTATCCGATGCGGTGTTTATTTGTTCATTTATTATTTTACCTACGAATGTTTTTTGTTTGTATATCTCCATATTTTCTAATATGTTAAGTCGTCTTCTTTTATGCTGTATGTGGAGAATTTTAGCTGTTTTTCCTATTTTCATGGGTGTACACTTGTTTTCTGCCATGTGGTTGGCGAAATTTGATTCCACTGTCGTTGATGATTTTCTTATTTTCTTATTGTAATCCCTTATGTGTTCTCGATATCTCGTCTTTATTTGGCGTCCTGTTTGTCCTATATAACTATTTTGGCATTCGCAAGTCAATTTGTATACGCCTTGTTTGTCAAAGAGGTCTTCCTTGTTAATGTTGTTTCGTAGAAGTTTTCCCATATTGTTCGTCGTTTTAAATGCTGCATTAATGTTATATTTTTGGAAAACTTTAGCCAACTTGTAAGATGTTGCTCCGGTATATGATAGGACTGCCCATTTCTTCTCTTCTTTTTCTTTGGTTTCTGACTTTCTAGAATTTATGTTTTTTTGTATTTTCTTCACTAAACTTTTTTGATATCCGTTGTTCTCTGCGATTGTGTATATTGTGCTCAGTTCCTTGCTGTAAGCTTCTTTTTCTAACGGGGTTCGTTCAAGTCGTGTTAATAAATGTCTGAAAGCGGCGTTCTTGTGCTGTTGAGGATGGTTAGATTTATTGTGTATTATTGTATCTGTTGCTGTGGGTTTTCTGTATATTTCGTAAGTAAATTTGTTAGTCTCTTTGTTTATTTTAATTGTTAGGTCCAGGTAGTTGATTTTTCCATTTTTCTCTGTATCCATAGTGAATTTTATATTTTTGTGTTGGCTGTTGAGGTGCTCCAAAATTTGTTCTTCTTTATTTCCCGACATTAGGCAGATGATGTCATCTACATACCTGGCATAAAAATTGACACCCAAATTTGCCGTCAGTTCTTCCATATAAATTTCCTCCAAATGTTGCATAAATACTTCCATAAGGATAGCTGATGTGGGGCTACCCATGCCTAGTCCGTGAGTTTGTCTGTATATTTTATTGTCAAATTTAAAATAATTCTGGTCCAGGGTTATTTTCAACGATGAGCTGTACGAGCTTTACACAGACATCGACATTGTTCAGCGAATAAAGATCCAGCGGCTGCGTTGGGCAGGTCATGTCGTGAGAATGGACGAAGGCGCTCCGGCCAAGAAAGCATTTCTATCGAAACCCGCTGAACGCAAAAGAAAAGGGAGACCTCCACTGCGTTGGGAAAATCAGGTGGACAGCGATGCTGCCTCCCTAGGTGTTCCCAAGTGGCGCCATGCTGCACGAAACAGAAGCAATTGGCGCGCTCTGTTGGACTCGGCCAGAATCGTCTAGACGGTTAAGCGCCAATCAAGAAGAAGAAGAAGGGTTATTCTCAGCGTATTTACAATCTCTGTAGCAATGTCTTTGTTCGTTTTCTCTGTCAGTATTTTAGTTAAAGTTTTTAGTGTTTCTGTCGTTGGTATCGAAGGGTATAGATACTTCACGTCAAATGATACCAGTTTTGAGTCCTTGGGTACGTTCAGGTTGTTCAGTTTGTTGACTAGTTCCGTCGTGTTTTTGATTGTGTATTTATTGGATAGGTCTAGTTTCTCGGTTAGTAGCTTGTTTAGGTGTTTTTATAGTCTATATCCTGGTGCCGACTTATGGTTTACTATTGGTCGCATAGGTGTTCCTGCTTTGTGGATTTTAGGTAGTGCGATCAGTGAGGGGGCCGATGGATTCATTGCCGTGAGAGTGTAGGTCATCTTGTTGTCTATTATATTCTTTGCTTGTTTTATTGCACGCTTTATTGCCATTTGGTATTCTTCCGTTGGGTCTTTCCTTATCACTCGACAGCCCATTTCTTTGATGAGTTGACCCGTTTTTGCGGTGTATTACTCTTCGTCCATTAGCACCGTTGTATTTCCTTTGTCTGCTGTTGTTGTTATTATTTTATTCTCTCTTAGTTTTTTCCTCAATTCTTTTAACGTTTTATATTCATTTGCTACCATTTTCTTTCCATCAGCTTTTATGCTCTTTTCGATTATGCGTCTGCATAAATGCCTTGCGTGCTCCTGTTCCTCGTTTGGTATTAGTGATATGGCCACCTCCGTGTCCGCAATGGTGTTCTCCACGTCTTTTTTCCTATCGTAGCTTTCGATGTTGTTTTTCAAACCTTTTTGTAGTAGCTGTGTTTCCTTGGCGTTGATTGGAAGATTTGTCAAGTTAACAAATCTTGGATGGAAAGATGTTTTTTCCTGCTGTGGGCCTTTTTTGTTGTTGTTTTGTTTTGTGTCAAGGTCGTCCAGTTTTTTGTTGAGTTTTTTATACTTGTTTTCCATGGCTCCTTTGATCTCTTCCTTTATTGCATCTAACGTTTCCAGAAGGGAACTGACTGGAATGATTCCCATTAGCTCCAGGTGGATGCATAGTAATTCCTGATTCATGCGCTCCTTCTTTGCGTGTTGGTTCCTGATCTCGCATCTAATGAAGCTGTTCTCCGCTTTCCTTATAATTTTGCGTTTTTCCTAGTTTTTCATTTTGTGTCCTATTTGCGCGTACACACATACAACACAAGGGAAAACGACTTAACGTATTGGAAAATATGGAGATATACAAACAGAAGACATTCGTAGGTAAAATAATAAATGAACAAATAAACACCGCATCAGATACATTATTTGAACCGCTTAAGCTATTATACCGAAAAGAGGACAGAAAACCTAAAACCGACATAAACAAAACAACACACAAGAGGACAATAACGGACTTTTACCTGCCTGTTTAATGAGGATACAAAAATAGATTTACATACCTAAACGCACAGACTCGCACGCACACACGCATGCACGTCGCCCGAACGCACGAATGCACGAACACACGAACACATCACACGAACACGAAGTACGTGACCAAACGATGAAAGTTAGTTACTATAAGTACTATCGAACTTACACAAAATAACTCAGAACGAAAAAAGACACTGAAGATGGCGCATATTAGCCGAAACCGGTTTGTCTCCAAACCAAACTTGACAAGGGATGACGGAGGATCGTTCCACAATACATCATATTATATTATATTATATTATATTTTATTATATTTTCGAATGTGAATCGAAATAAATAAACATTTATTTTTTATTAAATTTGTATCTACAAACATACCTATTTAAACGGTTTTATTTAGCTCACCCCGTTTGTTTTATTATTTATTCTTGGGTCAAATTTAGTAATTCAAATTTCACCCTCTTCCTGTCAACCGATTAATCTGAAATTTTGTACGCATGTATAACCCCAATGACAATGCAATATTATGAAAAAAAAAATTCCGATAGGTGGCGCGTGGGTCGCTATATTTACAAAAATCGCATTTATGGTCCGATTTGGCTGAAATTCGGAACATGTATTACTACCTTGAAAAGAAATATTTTCTTAAAAATGCGAAATAAAAACTAAAAACTAGAAAATAAAAATAGTTAAAAAAACTTTTTAAGTTAAAAGGTTTTATGTTATACATACATTGCAATTTTTAAGATAAATGTACTAAAAACCAAAAAATAATAAAATAGATACAGTGGTGGGAATTATAAACATTTGCATAGACTAGACTAAAATAAAACCGAGGGGCACGTCAATTGTCTACAAATTATCGACTTAATGTGCGATAGAAGAACCGTTTAATTCGTCGTTAGGCAGTTGGCCCGCAGACGGTGAGGAAATTACTTACTATTTTCTTGCTCATGGAAATTCCAATAGTTATACACTCCATGTTAATAAAAGAGATGTTTCAACTAGTTTATCGTTGGACATTCACACGAGGAATGGTTTCACTGCTCGTAGTTTGTCTTTAATCGACAAAACATATGATAAAAGTACTACTCGCTTACCACTATGAAACCCTAAAACTCGCTTATAATCGAGCTTGCTAGCTTTTTTCCACATTCTAGCCCTACTTATCACACGTCCATCGTTGTCGGTTGAACAACTGCCTAATTATAGTGTAACATTACAAAACAAACATTTTAATCAACGATTGTAGACAATTGACGTGCCCCACGGTTTTATTTTAGTCTAGTCTATGCAAATGTTTATAATTCCCACGACTGTATCTATTTTATTATTTTTTGGTTTTTAGTACATTTATCTTAAACATTGCAATGTATGTATAACATAAAACCGTTTAACTTAAAAAGTTTTTTTTACCTATTTTTATTTTAATATAACGTCTATTTTCATGCTATAAAATCTGATCTAATTAAATTATCATCAACACACGAAGTTGTGAAAACTTTTTGAATTTTGCCATACTGTTCAATTTTAAGCACACTACTACATGCTCATGTTTGCGGTGGTGCCCATGCTTGGCTTTAATGGAAAAGCAATAGGAGATATTTGGCCGCGTTGGTTTTGATCTGAGCGTAAACTGGGCCAATGCATATAAAAGAGAGAGAGCGCTTTTAAATTAAAGCGACTCTTCAACTGTGTTTACGATATTTGTAAACATTTTTACGATATCTATTTCTCTTAACTAAAAACTTTATTTATTAATTATAAACAAATTAAATAATTTATAAAAAAAATTATATGACTGTGCACTGCTCCTGACTCATACTAACACATACATATCAATTTATGTGGATACTAGCTGTACCCGGCCAAGCTTTGCTGTGGCCCACTTCCTATTATAGGCATTAGAAGCGAAAACTGACACACTTTAAAATAAGTTGGAAGTATCTAGAAACCGAGCTTTCCTCAGGCTGCACCACTCAGCAAAAGTCAGATAACTTAAAAAAAATAGAGGGAAAAAACTGATATTTTCAAAATTTTCCCCTCTTCATCTCCTTATCCCTTTCTCGCTTCGTATTAATCTCTCACTCCCTTTCCCTCTACTACTCCCCTTCTCTTTATCTTCCCATTTATCTTTCCCTTTCCTTTTATTTCCGCTTCCGTTTTTTTTCCTTTCCCGTCACATTTCCGCTTCCCTTTCCCTGTCTGTACCGCTCACCCTTACCTATAATTTTCTGTCTTTCTCCCTTTCGCCCCTCTCTTATGCCTTCTCTCATTCCCTGTCTTACTGTCTCTCTCCCCATCGTCTTCGTTCCATTTACATTATATTCTTTCTCTCCTTTCCCACCCCCTTTGCCTCTCCCATTCCCATTACCCTTTCACCTTTCCTTTCCCTAGGGAGCCGGGTTTAGCATAATATAGCCCTGTATTCCACCTCTCATTTGATATCATCGCTGCTTAAAAGCATTCTGTGGTATCCCGGTCCAGTCTTTTACCCATAGTTGAGTACCGGGCCTATGAAAAAGCTCTATTTAGCAGCCCTGCACAACACCTTTCACTTTATATCAGTATTGCTTAGCAGCATCCCGGGGTCATCCGGGCCTACGTATTGCCCCACATCTGGGGAACTGACCTAGGAATAATGAGTTCATACCTGTGTGAAATCCCAGCTCTACACCCTTCGTTTGATACCAATATAGCTGGGAAATATTTCGTGATCATCTGGTTCTACGTTTTGAACCACATCTGGGGACTTGACCAGGAATCATAATGAGTACGGATCTTTTATATCGTCCTGATCAACACCTTTCATTTGATACCAACATTAGTGAGAAATATCCCCGTCTCATCCGGGTCCACGTTCTGACACAAACCTAGGTACCCGAATCACAATGAGTTCATCTCTGTGTAAAATCCCTGCTCAACACCCTTCATTTGATACCAATATCGCTTAGAAATATTCCGGGGTCTTTCGGGCCCACTTTTTGACCCATATCTGGGGAACCGACCTAGACATCACAATTAAGACCCCTAGTACCCGGATAACCGAGCTTATCTCGGGCTGCCATTTTTTCGCAGATCTTCCAAAGGGAAATAAAAAGTTAAAAAAAAAAATGAGCGGAAGAATGAAACTTTTCAGAAGTATGTCCCAGATACCTCTTATATACTAAATTTCATGGAAATTGTTTAAACCGTTTGTAAGATCAAGAAAAAAAGTAAATCCGTCTCGCTTCACCGCGATACCTCTACATCTTCATGCCCTTCTACCCTTTTTATTCGTCCTAGATTTCCGCTTCCTTTAACTATACTTTCTTTTTTCCTTTCTTTTTCATCACCGTTTACTTTTCCTTTTCCCTTCCTTTCCTTAACGATCTTCTTTACCCCTCCTTTTCTCTCCACTTCTTATTCGTTTCCCCTGTCCCTCTCCCAATTTCTGCCTCTCCCCTTCCCTCTCCCTATTTTCGTTTCCTTCCATTGCTTTCCCATTCCATTCCATTTGAATTTCCTTTCCTTTTTATTGCCGTTTACCTAGGGAATCACGTTGAACATTACATCGCGAAGATCTCCATGATTCCCACTTTTCGGTTTCATCCGGTCCAAGTTGTGACCCATATCTGGGAACCCGGCCTATGCACCACAGTCATAATAGTTCTATGTCGAAGTTCTCATCAAGACCTTTCATTTGATACCAATATCGCTCAGAAATATTCTAGGGTCATCCGGTTCCACATGTTGACCCATATCTGGAGACCCGGCCAAGGCATCACAAATAAAACAGTTCTATGTCGAAGTCCTCATCAAGACCTTTCATTTGATACCAATATCGCTCAGAAATATTCGAGGATCATCCTGGTCCACATGTTGCCCATATCTGGAGACCCGCCCTAGGCATAACAATAAAAAATAGTTCTATGTCGATGTTCTCATCAAGATCTTAAATTTGATACCAATTTCGCTCAGAAATATTCTAGGGTCATCCGGTTCCACATGTTGACCCATATCTGGAGACTCGGCCTAGGTATCACAAATAAAACAGTTCTATGTCGAAGTCCTGATCAAGACCTTTCATTTGATACCAATATCGCTCAGAAATATTCGAGGGTCATCCGGGCCCACATGTTGACCCATACCTATAGACCCGGCCTAGCCATAACAAACAAAATAGTTCTATGTCGAAGTCCTCATCAAGACCTTTCATTTGATACCAATATCGCTCAGAAATATTCGAGGGTCATCCGGGTCCACGTTTTGACCCATATCTCGAGGCCTGACCTACGAATCACAATGAGTAGTATTCTATGTAAAATCCCTGTTTAATACCTTTCATTTGATACCAATATCGTCCAAAAATATTCAGGGGAAAGCCGGGTCCACGTTTTGGCCTTTTGACCTATATCTCGGGAACCGACTTCCGGATTTGAAAAAAATATGCACATAAACCATCTAAGGCAAGGTGCTCAGCTGGTGTGTAAATTTGGTCAAAATCCTTCCACGCGTTTGGGCGAAAGCCGGCGACAAAGAAATAGGCTTGATTTGTATATATCGTCCCCTAAAAATACGGATGTCGTATGTAGCAAATCTTGACTTTTCAGGAGACGGGTTTTTAAGTTCAACATTAAATATTTTTAAAATGGCCCTATGGATTTTCTCAATTTTGAGACTCGATATAACCCAAATATTTCCCTCCCATCGGACTCATTCAATCTTACTGTAAGTTTTGTTGGGAAGATGTTATAAGCTAATTTGTTTAGAATGCATTTTGTCGTATGTTACATTTTTTCACAAAACGGAAAAATTCTTTGATATACGACAAAAAAACATATTGCAAATATGTATAACTAGAGGTTACCCGCGGGTTTCACACCACGTGCTTTTAAAAATATTAACATATTGAGTTAGTCCAAAAAAGTTACATAGAAAAATATCATTCTTGACGTCAAAGATAGTTTTCTTATTTTTTTTTGTCCGTTGAGTACGTAATAATCTCATATGCCCAACACCAATTTTCAGTACCCTACTATAAACATTTCCAGAGATATTCGCTGTGAAAATTTCAGTTTGTATGCGAGGTGCCCATCCCTGCTTTACCAAGACCTAGTGTTTTTCCCGTTTAATAGTTATCTCACATGCCCTCACACCATTTTTCAGTACCCTACTACAAATATTTCCTGAGATATTCGCTTTGAAAATTTCAGTTTGTATGGGAGGTACCCATCCCTGCTTTACCAAGACCTAGCGTTTTTACCCGTTTAATACATAGTTATCTCACATGCCATCACACCAGTTTTCAGAACCCTACTACAAATATTTCCAGAGATATTCGCTGTGAAAATTTCAGTTTGTATGCGAGGTGCCCATCCCTGCTTTACCAAGACCTAGTGTTTTTCCCGTTTAATAGTTATCTCACATGCCCTCACACCATTTTTCAGTACCCTCCTACAAATATTTCCAGAGATATTCGATGTGAAAATTTCAGTTTGTATGGGAGGTGCCCATCCCTGCTTTACCAAGACCTAGCGTTTTTACCCGTTTAATACATAGTTATCTCACATGCCCTCACATCAGTTTTCAGTACCCTACTACAAATATTTCCAGAGATATTCGCTGTGAAAGTTTCAGTTTGTATGGGAGGTGCCCATCCCTGCTTTACTAAGACCTAGCGTTTTTACCCGTTTAATACATAGTTATCTCACATGCCCTCACACCAATTTTCAGTACCCTACTACAAATATTTCCAGAGATATTCGATGTGAAAATTTCAGTTTGTATGGGAGGTGCCATCCCTGCTTTACCAAGACCTATCATTTTTACCCGTTTAATACATAGTTATCTCACATGCCCTCACACCAGTTTTCAGTACCCTACTACAAATATTTCCAGAGATATTCGCTGTGAAAGTTTCAGTTTGTATGGGAGGTGCCCATCCCTGCTTTACCAAGACCTAGCGTTTTTACCCGTTTAATACATAGTTATCTCACATGCCCTCACACCAATTTTCAGTACCCTACTACAAATATTTCCAGAGATATTCGATGTGAAAATTTCAGTTTGTATGGGAGGTGCCCATCTCTGCTTTACCAAGACCTAGCGTTTTTACCCGTTTAATACATAGTTATCTCACATGCCCTCAAACCAGTTTTCAGAACCCTACTACAAATATTTCCAGAGACATTCGCTGTGAAAGTTTCAGTTTGTATGGGAGGTGCCCATCCCTGCTTTACCAAGACCTAGCGTTTTTACCCGTTTAATACATAGTTATCTCACATGCCCTCACACCAATTTTCAGTACCCTACTACAAATATTTCCAGAGATATTCGATGTGAAAATTTCAGTTTGTATGGGAGGTGCCCATCCCTGCTTTACCAAGACCTAGCGTTTTTACCCGTTTAATACATAGTTATCTCACATGCCCTCACACCAGTTTTCAGTACCCTACTACAAATATTTCCAGAGATATTCGCTGTGAAAGTTTCAGTTTGTATGGGAGGTGCCCATCCCTGCTTTACCAAGACCTAGCGTTTTTACCCGTTTAATACATAGTTATCTCACATGCCCTCACACCAATTTTCAGTACCCTACTACAAATATTTCCAGAGATATTCGATGTGAAAATTTCAGTTTGTATGGGAGGTGCCCATCCCTGCTTTACCAAGACCTAGCGTTTTTACCCGTTTAATACATAGTTATCTCACATGCCCTCACACCAATTTTCAGTACCCTACTACAAATATTTCCAGAGATATTCGATGTGAAAATTTCAGTTTGTATGGGAGGTGCCCATCCCTGCTTTACCAAGACCTAGCGTTTTTACCCGTTTAATACATAGTTATCTCACATGCCCTCAAACCAGTTTTCAGAACCCTACTACAAATATTTCCAGAGATATTCGATGTGAAAATTTCAGTTTGTATGGGAGGTGCCATCCCTGCTTTACCAAGACCTATCATTTTTACCCGTTTAATACATAGTTATCTCACATGCCCTCACACCAGTTTTCAGTACCCTACTACAAATATTTCAAGAGATATTCGCTGTGAAAGTTTCAGTTTGTATGGGAGGTGCCCATCCCTGCTTTACCAAGACCTAGCGTTTTTACCCGTTTAATACATAGTTATCTCACATGCCCTCACACCAATTTTCAGTACCCTACTACAAATATTTCCAGAGATATTCGATGTGAAAATTTCAGTTTGTATGGGAGGTGCCATCCCTGCTTTACCAAGACCTATCATTTTTACCCGTTTAATACATAGTTATCTCACATGCCCTCACACCAGTTTTCAGTACCCTACTACAAATATTTCCAGAGATATTCGCTGTGAAAGTTTCAGTTTGTATGGGAGGTGCCCATCCCTGCTTTACCAAGACCTAGCGTTTTTACCCGTTTAATACATAGTTATCTCACATGCCCTCACACCAATTTTCAGTACCCTACTACAAATATTTCCAGAGATATTCGATGTGAAAATTTCAGTTTGTATGGGAGGTTCCCATCCCTGCTTTACCAAGACCTAGCGTTTTTACCCGTTTAATACATAGTTATCTCACATGCCCTCACACCAATTTTCAGTACCCTACTACAAATATTTCCAGAGATATTCGATGTGAAAATTTCAGTTTGTATGGGAGGTGCCCATCCCTGCTTTACCAAGACCTAGCGTTTTTACCCGTTTAATACATAGTTATCTCACATGCCCTCAAACCAGTTTTCAGAACCCTACTACAAATATTTCCAGAGATATTCGATGTGAAAATTTCAGTTTGTATGGGAGGTGCCATCCCTGCTTTACCAAGACCTATCATTTTTACCCGTTTAATACATAGTTATCTCACATGCCCTCACACCAGTTTTCAGTACCCTACTACAAATATTTCCAGAGATATTCGCTGTGAAAGTTTCAGTTTGTATGGGAGGTGCCCATCCCTGCTTTACCAAGACCTAGCGTTTTTACCCGTTTAATACATAGTTATCTCACATGCCCTCACACCAATTTTCAGTACCCTTCTACAAATATTTCCAGAGATATTCGCTGTGAAAGTTTCAGTTTGTATGGGAGGTGCCCATCCCTGCTTTACCAAGACCTAGTGTTTTTCCCGTTTAATGCATAGTTATCTCATATGCCCTCACACCAGTTTTCAGTGCCCTACTACAAATATTACCAGAGATATTCGATGTGAAAATTTCAGTTTAGATGGGAGGAGAGTGCCCATCCCTGCTTTACCAAGACCTAAATTGTTTATCCGTTGAGTATATATTTTTGTATTATTCCTTCACAAAAATTTTCATTATTCTAGTACAAATATTTCAAGAGATATTACGAAAAAAAGGAAAATTTTGTATGGGAGGTGCCCATCCCTGACTTTTAATCAGATTAAAAATATGCCTATAGCAATTACCGGGTGAAAATACCTAGGTGTCCAAAGTTTCGTGAGGATCCGTTCAGCGGTTTTCTCCCCAATTGAGTTTAAACACAATTTCCATTTCACATTTATAATATCTATTATATAAAAATGAATGTGTGTGTGTGTGTGTGTGTGTGTTATTTATGGACTCCCAAAGTAATCAACCGATCTTTATGAAATTTTCACAGTAGATTCATATGGTATATGCGCTGGTGATAGGGTATACAGACTTTCGGAAAAGTGGGAACTTCCCGGAATATGGGCCCAAATGTGGACCCATAGTGACCCAGCAAGTCTTTGAGCAATATTGGTATAAAATGAAAGGTGCTGAGCAGGCCTTCAACATAGAGTTGTTTTCATTGCGATGCCTAGGCCGGGTCCCGAGATATGGGTCAAAACGTGGACCCGGATGACCCCTGAATATTTCCGAGCGATATTGGTAGCAAAGGAAAGCTGTTGAGGAGGACTTCAACAAAAAGCTCTTTAAATAGTTACACCTAGGCTGCTCTCCAAGATATGGGTCAAAGCATGAACCGAAATGACCCCTGAATGCTCCCGAGCGATATTGGTAGCAAATGAAAGGCGTTGAGCAGGGCTTCAACCTACAGCTTTCCCAGAAATGGCTCAAATAGTGGGCCCAGATGGTGATGGATGGTCTCGGTAATGTAAAGATAAAGGTAAAGGTAAAGGCAAAGGTAAAGGTAATGGTAAAGGTAAAGGTAAAAGTAAAGGTAAAGCTAAAGGTAAAGCTAAAGGTAAAGCTAAAGGTAAAGGTAAAGGTAAAGGTAAAGGTAAAGGTAAAGGTAAAGGTAAAGGTAAAGGTAAAGGTAAAGGTAAAGGTAAAGGTAAAGGTAAAGGTAAAGGTAAAGGTAAAGGTAAAGGTAAAGGTAAAGGTAAAGGTAAAGGTAAAGGTAAAGGTAAAGGTAAAGTTAAAGGTAAAGGTAAAGGTAAAATTAAAGGAAAGTGAAAGAGAAAGGTAAAGGTAAAACTAAATGAAAAAGAAAGAGAAAGGGAAATGTAGAGGGAAACCCTCATTATAACATACAAATTTTTTCGTCGCTGCGAAGCGGGACGGGTATCTGCTAGTAAGATATAAATTTTTTGCTGAAAGTTGTGAAGATTCTGAAGATAATAACAGTATCATCCAATTATGATTCGACTAACGGGACAAGTCAATGCAGATATTATACCATGCAACATCTGCGAACGTTTTCGAATGCATATAAATTTCAATATTCCGTTTTTGTGAACCGGTACGGTGATCAGAGAATTTTTTTTAGCTTAGCAATCAGTAAAGTCAGACTATGAACTTACCTGAAGAATTGATGGCGCTCATTTGGCGCTGATTTTGAGGTACCAACTATAAAGTAATTGTATCAATTGAATTCAAGAATTTAGAACCCAATAGGAATGCAATAGAAAAGAGCTTTATACAGGGCGATTAATGATCAGCAGAAAAACTGTTGGCAATTTTTAGTACTAGGTAATAAAATACAGATTGTGTTGTTAATCCTTTATTCAAAAATAATAATATTGCGAAATGATTATTAATTATTAATTAAGAATAATACATATACATATATTATTTACTGAAATAGTTCTTCATAAAATTTGCCATCGCTCTCTTTGACAAAGTAACATACCATACTTTTCAGGTCTTTTATTTTACTTTCGTGAAGTTTTTAGGATTTAAAACTAACTAGACTAAGTTGGGCCTAAACAAGAAAAACCTAGTCGCCTGTGCTCACTTATATTTACAGTTTTCATTACATGCCCATGCTTAATAAAAACAAGTAAGGAATCCTAAGTTCGAGTGGAATGAATATGAATATGAATATTACTCTTTATGTAAAATTGTATTCCTTTGTGACTTCTAGTTACAAAGATGTCACGTTACAAATTCTCAAAGAGTGTTCCAGAAATATCTTTGTTAAAAAGTAGGCGTGGTCATAAACCGATTTCAATAAATTTTTGCGTGTCTATTAACACAAGTTATAAAAGTGTATAAACTACGTTTCGTCATAATATCTCAATTATTTGTCCAGTTATGGGCTCCGAAATCTCGTAGATTCCTTTGTCTAAAAAGAGGCGGTGCCACGCCCATTTTCCAAAATTGTTCTATTTTTTGTTTCCGGTCTATTGTGGAACTCATGCCACAAAATTTCAATATGACAAAGATATCGCTTAAAATGTTTTTATTAGGCCACTTTATAGTTCCCATATATAAAAGTGGGCGTGGTCGTCAACCTATTTCGCTAAAATTTTGAATATGTATTACCCCAAGTAATAAGGGTACACAAACCAAGTTTCGTCATTATATATAAATTATTTCTCGAGTTATAGGCTAAGAAATCTCGTATATTCTTGCTTCTAAAAGGAGGCGGTGCCACGCCCATTTTCCAAAATTTTTGTGTTTTTTTGTTTAATGTCCATAATTGAACTCTTGCCATAAAATTTCATAAATTGAGTTATGACATATAAAACTTTCAATATTTGAACCTTAATAAGTGGGCGTGGCACCGCCCATTTTCCAAAATTTCATAAAATTTCTTCATAGAGGCCTGAGTTCAATACGTGGGTGAAATTTCATCGCTCCAGCTATATTAGTGACTGATATACCGAATTTCCGATTTTTTCTATATAGGTAAAGTGGGCGTGGTCATGGTCCGATTTCGCCCATTTTCAATACCAACCGTCCCAGTCGAACGGACGGACGGACGGACATAGCTCAACCGATGTCTCTTTTCACCCTGATCATTTTGATATATGTATATAAGTCTATATCTATCTCGATTATTTCATTCTGTTACAATCCACCGTTATGTGATTAAAACTATAATACTCTGTGTACTAGTACAGCTGAGTATAAAAACGGCCATGTAAAAACATACGTAAATATGTAAATCGGAGAGCCTGCCGAAAAACAAAAATCTAAAAACAATAACAAGAATTGCCTGTACAAAAGCTTTGCTTGTTAACAGCTTTAGAACTTTGAACAAACAAAACACACAATCGCACTAACATACTAGGTAGCAAAGACAGAGTGTCATTAAGCTACTGTTGTTGGTATGTGGATTGTAATAAAAGGAAATTTGAGAATTAATCGGAACAAAGCTGACGTCGGTGGTAGCTCAATGGGATTGTCATTGGATTACCAATCGAAAAGACTTAAGATCGATTCTCGGCTGAGGCCGCCTGAAGAAGTCTGATGAGGGGATGTGGTGGTCTCCGAAATGGATCCATAACTTCTAACAAAAAATTTTTTTTCAATTTTCCTTAATTAAAAAAACTGGCCAATAGCTCATATAAAAAAAAAACAGACACATTGTATAAAAATCCAAGCACTCAGGAATCTTAAAAATATTTCTTAAATTAAATAACTAATAAGGTACCATTTCAGTTTAAAAAACAAAAAACTTAAGCCACATATTCAGTAATTAAAAAAAAAATCATTATATAACAATTCAGGCACTCTGTTTTTTCAATTCCTTTCCTTTTTTTTTTGAAAATAATCCTTTTTGTTCAATTGCAACACTTTTTCCTAGCTGCACTTCATCAAATTTCTTTATACTGGATAAAATTAACCTGTATGATGTGCCTTTTGAATACAAGTTGATAAATTAGAATTTTGATAACTAGTTTGTGGTTCAACTGCATTTAACTGTTATAATACTAGACAAAATAAACTGGTATGGTATTGTCATACGAATACCAATTAATATATGTACTACAATTTTGGCTTACTAGTTAGCTGTTCCGCTGTAGGGTACATACATATATATGTATGTGCATGGGCGGAGTGAATTGGTGCTTTTTTTGAAATTATTATAATTCCCAACGGTTTACCCTCCATATCCCGCCCGACCGACGCGAGGGGCGCAATCCGCATGACGCACGGATATATATTTTTTTAATTTTGCCAAGGTGTTGAGTGGCTGGAGTTTGTTAAACGTCGAGTTCTTATGCTTCTCAGCTACAGAATATAAATTCATCAGCTGATTACACATACTTAAGTTTATATATACACTTAGAAGCAATTACTTAGTTAACAATAAAATACATATTATCCTAAATTAGTAGAAGGAAACTATATCTAGTAGACAAATTGTTATTTGTTAAAAATTGAAAGAAGAGTTTTCCTTATAATGGATAGAGAGTCAGAGATGTCAAAGTAGGTAGAGTATGTGTTAAAACTTTTGCATAGATATCGGAATGGCTCATTTAATTCAAAATTAGTTTTACATTGTTTTAAAAATATGGGCTGGTAATGTCTTGATGGACGGGCAGGAATGTTTAAACTTATTTCAGAAAGAAGAAATGGACTATTTATTGATCCATTCAGCAGTTTCGTTACGAATATTACACCCAGAGTTTCCCTACGACTAGCTAAAGTTGGAAGGTTAATAAGCTTTAAGCGACTAGTGTACGAAGGAAGATTGCAATGAGGGTTCCAATTCAAATTTCTTAATGCAAAAAGTAAAAATTGTTTTTGAATCGATTCAAGTCGATCAGAATGAATTTTGTAACTCGGATTCCAGATTATAGATGCGTATTCTAGTGTCGGTCTTACTAAGGTTGTGAAAAGGGCTTTAGTTACGTAGGGGTCACTAAATTCCTTAGACCAACGTTTTACAAACGCTAGAACACTTTTAGCTTTATTTATCATGACGTTGATGTGAAGGTTGAAATTAAGTTTATAATCGAATCTTACACCTAAGTCGACAAACTCATAAACTCGCTCCAGATCATGATTATTAATGGCGTAATGGGTTCGACATTACTCCGCGAAAAGCACATAAATTTACATTTATTTAGATTTAATGGCATAAGATTTATATTGCACCACGTAACCAAACCGTTTAAATCATTTTGAAGGAGCGATCTTTCCTCCGGTGAGGTGTAGGACCTGAAAAGTTTCACATCATCTGCGTACATTAAAACTTTAGAATAATTTATAGCATATGATATGTCGTTAATGAACAACAAGAACAGAGTCGGTCCGAGATGGCTGCCCTGCGGAACCCCAGAGGACACATAAATACTAAATGAATAGGCATTCTTATAAACAGCTCTTTGTGTTCTGTTAGAAATGTAAGAAGAAATCCAGTTTCCAAGCAGTAGGAAAAATGCCAAATTTCAATGACAAGTTGAATAGCTTTGTCAAAGGTAGATAAATATGATCCGCACATTTTTTAAGGAAACATGCGGGGATCATATCCGGACCATAACTAAAAGACTCTTTCAGTGATTTAAGGTGATCTAAAACTTCATATAGGTAACATTAATTGTATTATTTTGAGAAAGATGGTACGGGTATATGCTGAAATTTAAGTTATCTTTGGAATAATTAGATTCGAAAAATTGTGCAAAGAGATTGGCAATGCTTTGATTATCACTAGACACACAATCCCGAAAACTCATAGATGAGGGAAATACGCTCACTCTGCGTTTTGAATTCACAAAACCATAAAACGATTTAGGGTTACTAAAAATGTTCATTTTCATTTTTCTCAGATAATCATTGTAGCACTTTTTGTTCAATGCAAAATATTTATGTCGTAAAGTTGAGTATTGAAGGTAGACTTTCCGCAAGCCTGTCTTCTTATATAATTTAAAAATGCGAGATTTCTTATTTTTTAAGGCTCTCAAGTCTTTAGTTTCCCACAGATGCAGGGGCTCAACATATATGTATTTCTGTTTGGGTACAAATTTATCAAACAGACAGTGGATCGTGTTAATAAAATGCAAAACATTTTGTTCAACGTTGCCATCATAGTTTGGCCAGACTAGTTTAGATAGTTCACTATTAAGTTTTTTATAATTAGCCTTAGCAAAGTTAAAACGAAAACACGAATCAGACGTTTTTGAGCTACAATGATCATCGCTTATAATTTCGTGTATTAACTCCAATGAAGGATGGTAAGCATCTTCAGGGAAAATAAGGGGGTCAGTTCTATTCACATAGTAATTAGAAACGTCATCTACAAATATCAAATCAAGTACCTTTCCGAATTTGTTTTTAATGATGTTTACCTGATGAAGACAGAGATCCGACATTTCTTCTAAAAAGTCAGTACAATTAGCTTTAGATGTAATCGGCATGATTTCATTGTTTTCCTCGCTCCATGAAACGTGCGGAAGATTAAAGTCGCCCAAGACTATAAAAGAATCCAAGGGCGTCTTTTTTGACTCGACACGTTTCAGCAAGGAAACACTTTGAAGGTAAACTGACTGTTCGGAGGAAGGAGGAATGTAAATAACTGCCAGGTAAATATGCCCTTTGCCAGCTTTTATCCGAATGCACAAAAACTCAATGGATTCCCTTGCAGTTACATTAATTTCTTCAGATGGAATTGAGGAATGAACCGCAATTAGTACCCCTCCACCGACCCTGTTCAAACGATCATTTATGTACACTTGGTATTCTTTACTAAAGATTTCCGAATTAAAAATACGAGGTTTAAGCCATGTTTCGGTAAAAGAAATTATTTGAAAGTTACAATTAAAAGTTTTTAGATAAAAGTCTGTTAGTTTAGTATTTAAGCCCCGAACATTTTGATAGTAAATGTTTAGGGCAGATTTATTTATTAGTTTCTTGAGCTATTGCTAGGCAGGACGAGTTTTGGTAAGTTGTTATTAACGGATCTAGGCCTTTCTTCAAATTCGCGGACAAAGGTCCCGGCTGGCCAAAATGTTTTCTTTAAAACAGTGTCATAATCTTTAGGTGAGACGTCAATTTTGAAAGAAGCTACATTTCTTTCATAATTAAAATTGAATTTTTTAACGAAAAGTTTTTCAGGAGCAATTTTAGATGATATGAAAGCCTTCAGGTCTTCAACGGTTGTATCTTTATGAAATCTAGATACAAAAACTGATTTATCACGCGGAACGATAATCAATTCTTTGGCCTTCGGAACAGGCCCCTTGGCTTTCGGAACAGGCTCCTTGGCTTTTGATGCAAGAGCGACCGAGGGAGTTACGAAATTTTCCCGAGACGTTTGTTCAGCTAAAGCAGTTTTGGAGGAACATGGTTTGTCGATGTAGGGACCAGGTGAAGCCAAATCGATTAATTCGACGGAAAGCTCAGCCGATTCGACCTGAAGGTTGCTCTGAACCTCTTCATTACGCGGGTTAATGGCTTTGGTTTTCTTTAAAGGTTTTGGCAACGCGAAGGAACTAAAAATTTCCTCGTGCCTTTTAAATTTATCATTTAGAGCCGATAACTCCTTTGATAATTCAGAAAAGCCATTTCTTGTGTGTCTAAAAAATTTGAAAAGATCAACATCTGTTGATCTGCATTTTAAACACGACCAGCGCACTCCCTTGTTCTCTTTAATTGCGTCAAGAACCCTACCCGTCAGGCCAGCGCACTTCAAATGGGCAAGCCCATCACACAGCCAGCAAGAAACGAACTGTTCCTTATCGCTTTTCAATGAGCAATTCTGATAACTACACGACATTATAAGGTAGAATAGATATTAATAGGAAAAAAGGAAAATATGTAGGTAATAAGTGGAAAAGCAAAAGAGTATATATCACAATCTACACAATTACACTATAAAAGTTTGAAGCGAGCAGTTTAAGTGCCACTGTATGACGTTTAATAAACAACGCAAACAGCTGTGGTAAAAGAAAAGAGAAAACTAGATTGCACTGAAAAAACGAATGCGCGCACAAGAGCAAATGATAAAATAAAATTTAAGCACTCGAATGCAAAATGCAAATAAGAAATGCACGCACAAAAGCAAAAGATAAAGAAAAATTAAGCCACTCAAAAATGCACCAACAACACTATACAAATGCCTTGGCAAATAAAATAAAATATAACTTTGTTTAAGTTTTAAAATATTGAAAAAACTGAGGTAAAAATATCACTATTAGACGTAAAAACTTTAGATTAACTTTTATTTTTAACTTTTATTAAAACTTAAAAATTTTGTTTAAAATTTAATTTTAAATTACAAAGATCACAGAACAATACAAATTTGGACTGCACAGCTTGACCTTTGCGAAATATATTAACCCTTCTGTTACATTCAAAAAAACTTACGCATGTGACATTAAGGTCACGGAATGACCTTACCTGTGTTTTTCATATATATCGATATGGAAGTATAATTTCAATGGAAATTTTCAAAATGTATTAGTTCAATTGATTATTTATCGGATTATACACTTATTTAAATGTATATACTTAATATATTTTTAATTTTTATGTTTAAGACCAAAGATTGTGGAAACGGTAACTCTGTACGATTTTGTCCATACATTGGTTTGTCTTTTGTATGCATATATTTCAACAAGTTGGTCAGTTGTATGCACTTCTGATTTTGTAGAATTATAGAAGCTGTTTCGGTAAATTATATTTTCTATTGTGGTCCTACCACTATTCTGCCTAATCGGCTACGTTGACCACTCAATATTTCTATCTGTGGAATAATACACGAGAGTGGGTACTACCTTCATTTTCCAATACAAGGTCAATTAATTCGTCGTTATCACTTCCTGCATATTCGTAAGAAGAACCATCGGGCTCAAACTAATCGACTATATTGTCTTCGCCCTCAACTTCACTACACTCATCAACATCTACATCATTATCAATGATATACTCTATTTGGCTTTGTGTCAGGCGATTTGGCTCTAAACCATACATATATTAATCTGCAAATATATCACAAATAATAAAATATTGGAATTAAAATACTTACCGAAGCTTTCGCTCTTTCATTTTTATACGAATTTAATAAAAATCAGCTTTTGCGCACAAAATAACACTGACGGTCACTGAATGACCTGAAGGGGCGCACACGTAACTCTTGATGTTACCACTTGTTTGATAATGCAAAATCCTTCTTTTTATGCTTTTGCGAAAGGATTTTCCTCAATACAGAAATACATTGAGGGAAATTCTAAAATTTTGTTCATATTAGCATTTATGAGAAAAGTAAACAAAAAAAGGTCATCAAATGACCTAAATGTAACAGAAGGGTTAAGGTTGTTCTCTCTGTGTAATCCTTTTGCCGAGATATCATGATATCTTGAGAAATTTCTCACACAGAGAGAGCGCACCTTTAAGAAAATAAAATTCGAACTGAATTCATTGTGAACTAGCATGTTAGTCATATTCTTTCCACTCTTTATACGACTCTTGTCGCTTTGCTTTGCTTGCTTAAAATTTCGAATTAATTAATAAATAAAATAAAATACTTAAAAAAAGGAATTAGAAACATAAATTTAAACTCGCTTCTCTTAGAAGACTATTGTGAGTGTAATAACATGGTTGCATTTCCCGTGATATTTTTCTCATGATATCAAATATCACGGGTTGGGGTATGAGAAATTTGCCGAAGCTCCAAATTTGACAAGACGTGTATTTTGTTGTTGTGCTCGGCAAATTTATCACACTTATGTCATCTCGGCAAATTTGCCAGGCCAAAATCACACAGAGAGAACAACCTTATTATTGCTTGGCCATCAGAAAGTTGCCTTTCTAGTACAAAAGTAAGACTGCAAAATATTATTGGCCTAGTCCTTTATTTGGAGGTGTCCCAATTCCATTAAAGAATGGACAAAATGCTCCAGATGCATAAAATTCATTAGTTAGATAACATTAATTTGCTAATTTCTCATATAAGTATACGTAATTCTTCGATGGAAAATGTTTAAATCAGTGTCTCCAAGCTTACACAAAAATTCATATGTACATTAGAGTGGCCCTTACGCCTATGGGGAAAATTTTTTTCTACTTTTTTGACACATTACCCCCTGAAATGGTTTCATGTACGAAGAAAATATTCCCTGTTTAATATTGGCTCGATTGATCCAGGCTAACCCGTGCCACAATGTGTTGAAATAATGAACCAAGGGTTATATGGTTCGGTGTACGTTTATATTGGACGTATTCTCTTATATTTTTGAATTTTAGTAGACTACAATGTTGTTATTTATTAGATTCCAGAAATAAATGATCTATAAATAAAAGATACTGATATTCTATATATTGAAGTACTGAAATGTCATGGATCCTTATTTACTCATATACACAAACAATTTAAGAAAATTGAAATTTTTAATATACATATATTTTTCATGTACTCGTACATACATGTTTATATGGGAAATTTTAAAAATACATAAGTGTCCTCTATTAGTGTAATTGTATATTGTCGTACATGGATACCTAAACAAATAAGAAATACAATTCAGAACTTTAATTGGCTTGAAAGTCCATTGAAAGCGTTTGCGGAGTAGTGAAATAACTGCCACATAAATGGAATTAAATAACTCCCAAAGAAGGAAAAGAAATAAGTGCCAAGACACTGTGGGTTATTTCATATCGAAATAAGTCCTACTTTGTATGAAAATATTTGGAGTTTTTTCATTTTTTTTTTGAGTTACTTTATTTGGGAGTTATTTCACTGCGCCAGTGTTTGCTGCTGATAATTTGGGTATTTTTTCTCTAACACTTTGCAACAGCACTTTCGAGCAAGCTAATTCCCACACAGAGTGAAAGACCAATATCCACATAGTAAAACCCCCAAACAATTGCAATAGCTGTAAGTTTGTAGACTACTTTAACCCTCTAACTCCCCGACTCCTTTTTTAGAAAGTTCGCAAAAAATATTATTTCCAAGGTCGTTAGACGATTAAATAATTATAGCAAATTGTTCGCCATAGAACTTCACTAGGTATCCACTGACAAAAGAACCTAAATACTACAGTCCAGGGACCTTATGGAGGTGATTTTTGTGACAAAATTTTATTTTGAGACTTTTCTTACTATTTTTGTATATCAGAATTCATCTAAAATGGTGTGCAAATGTAGAAAATTGGAAGTTTTTAATATTCGAAGTGCCTCCTCGGATGAAATTCTTATAAAATGCCTCGAGGAAGATGTATGGGAAACCGACATTGAGGACTCTATCATGAATAGTGCTGGTCCGTCTCGATATTATATTTGTGAAGCATTTTCAAACGGTAGTTGCGCTGACCATGATACGGACACAAACCTGGGCCGTAGCTAGACTTAAATTTAAGGTAGGGCAGCGTTGGTTTAAGGTAGGGCGGAAGGAAATACACTCAGAAAAAAAATCATCAACACGATTCATGTAAAATTAACACGATCGATCTTTACACATAGAACAGCAACAATTTTTTTCAAATTACACGATGTTTGAAACATGATTTTGGCTTTGTAACTGTCATCTGAAAATTTGGTCAATTCAACCAAATTTTATTGTTGATACAACATGAAGAAATTTTAAAATATACAAGATGATTCAAACATAAAATTTTATTCCTTAATGTCATTTGGAATTTGGTTTATTTAACATGATGATATTGTCAATATAAACTAAAAAAAATGTTAGAAAAATGACGTCCCAATTTTAGTGTTAATACAACATGGAGGAGCGGATTTACATAGGGGCAACATGGGCAGCTGCCCAGGGCGCCGTTTCAATAGGGGCGTCAAAACTAAGACAAGGAAAAAATTTTTTATTTATCAAAAAAAGTTTTTTTTTAATATTACGAGTACAACAAGAATGAAAGATTTTTTCAATTTTTTACAGAGAAAAAATTAATCAAAGTACATTTCAGAACATTGGTACAGTTCTTAACCTTCGCCCCAGTGGGACTTAAATATCGCTCATTTGCTGCATTTGCACTTTTCAAAATACACAACTTTTCAGGAAGGGACATTTGGTTTGTATCTGAAGCGCTTAGTTTTCAAAAAATCATAAAGAATTTTTACTCAACATGAAGTATGATGTAACTAACTATTCAGCAGCATTAACTCAAAAATCACGTTTTTTGATTTATGCCGGTCTCGCAGCAAAAGAGCGATATGTAAGCACTAAGTTTTAGTAGCTTGTGAGCAGTAAATGACGTGAAAGATTCAAATTTAATTGAAATTTAAAAATCAAGTAGGCATTGAAGTATTTTTTCGGGGAAATGCGCGAGCTCACTTTTTCAAAGGAAACTAAGATCTGGTTAATTTGAATAGTTCTCGCCTCTATACAATGCGCTGCGTACATTTTATGTAATCTTAAAAGTCGTTCCGAGTTAAAAACATCAAAAAAGTTAATGTTTTTGTGAAAAATAGAAGAATGAGTGCAAATATGAAAAAGTTAAGCGGCCCAGCAAACAAAAAACGTGCAGCCGAGAAAGTGCAGAAAGACAAAGATTTGATTGTTTTTTTTTTAAACTCCTCGAAAACAAAATGACTCCGTTGTTCATCATAACCAAAAAGGTAAAAATGCATAAGTCAATTGATCGACAGCTAGGTTAGCCCAGGTAGATTCTGGGCCAGAAAGCCAGAACGTCAAAACTATTTTGAAACATACATACACAATTTTTTCAACGTTTGAAGTTCTGCTGTTCGTGCAAATCACAAACTAATAATTTTTTTTTTAACAAAAAGAAAATTGTGTGCCGTGGCAATGATGGGAGTTTAGCACCATTGGCAGTGCGTGATAATGGTTTTTCCATTTATGTTTTTAGTTCGCAGGTAAGTTAAAAGTGGGTTGCATTTTTGTTTCTAAAAGTTTTTAATGTTCAATATTTTATTTTTCCTCTTCATAGTTTGCAATTTTTACCACGAAGAGATGTTTAGCGAATGGAGTCTTTCACGCAGCATGCGGTGCATATTAAAGACCTGCGCAAGCTCACTCGCTTTTCTTTGAACACTGTGTGATTCGGTGTCATTGCCAATGTTATGCTTGATTCGGTTTAACATACGATCAGCACTCGCACGACAGTATATGCTAGCATGAGTTGAGTGACAATGCAGTTTGCTCATTTCCATTTAGCCATGAACACACAGGCTTGAGTATATTTTCTGTGCCTTGCGAGTAGTGTGCGAGAGGACAGTAAAAGCACTAGAAAAATAAACGAATCAACCGAATCATTCTAGTTTGTTTGAGTGAATGCAGTGAAGTAAAACGACGCAGCAATGGAAGAAGTAAGTTTCTACTTATTTGTGTATACATACATACAGTGGCGCACACAGAAAAAAATTTTGGGGGGGTTTTCAATATCCAACGGAAAATTTAAAAAAATACTTAAAACTCGTCCAGACAATTTTTACTTAAATTTATGTTTGGGGAGTGGACCTACGTATGCACACATTAACCCTAATTAGATAAACCACGTCGAAATGACGTATTCATTTTTATTTTTACTCTCTCATTTATTTCCGAAGCAACTTCATACGCTCAGTTTTCTCAGTCGGTGGTTGTAGCTCATTGCTGGTGCTCGATTTTTTGGCATAAGTTTTTTTTTTATCTGAGTTATGATCACAACGTACGTCAAAACGACGTAGCTTTATCTTTAGTGTGACATTTTGGTTTTTCCATTGCATGAATTTTTTTATCACTTTTGTGTTTCAATTTATTAGATTAATATGTTGTTTTTGTTTTTTTTTTAGTTTTAATTTGTTAACAAATCTACCGATGAAAACAAGACTTAAAATATCTTCTTTGCAAAGAACTTCGCGCAACACCATACAAGTTGCCCTACAAAATTCAGATGGAGTTAGTGATACACAAGAAGACGACAAAAAATAACACCAGCAATGATCTCGAAGGCAGTAGAAATCAGGCTCTTCCCAGAAAATAAAATACTGTTGGTGCTGTCCTTCTAAAATAAGACGTATGTCAAAAAAATAATGTTTCAAGTGTAACACACCTCTGTGTGGACAACACCAAAACCAAGTTTGTAACACATGCATATAATCTTGCTTGATTTTATTTTTTTTGGTTTTAAAATATTATTTAAAGGGTTGTTTTGTTAAGTAAACAAAAAAACCTCTATGAATTTAGAATTAAGAATGAAATTTGCACCTTTTTGTGAAGGCTGTCTAATTTTTGTAGCTTTTTGTCAAAAAAAAATGAATTTCTTTATTAATCTCATATTATCTTTAATTTTATGTTTAAATGTTCCACATAGGACTGGAAATAAATGAAATAAATTATCTCAGTCAAAAAACAAATAAGTTTTATATTTTTCACCTCCTTAAAAACCATTAAATGAAGATACGTCATTATGACATATGTTTATTTTTGCAGGGGTATAAAATAGCGTTATCTATCTAGGGTTAAACAAAGGCACCTTTTAAATCTCAATTCATTGCATTTTCTCTGTATTTAAACTAAAACTAACAAGTAAGGAAGCCTAAGTTCGAGTGGAATCGAACATTAGATACTCAGATGTATGCTTTCATTGTTTGTTTGCGTTTGTTCGATTAGGGTGTATTTTATATGAATCGAGTGCCGCATAAAGTGGGCGCAGCCACGCCCATTTTCAAAATTTTTATCAATCATCCAACTAAGCATATAAATATTATTGTTAGTGCACATTTGCAGCCTTTATGACTTCTGATTACAAAGATGTCACGTTACAAATTCCCAAAGGGTTTCCCAGAAATATCTTTGTTAAAAAGTAGGCGTGGTCATAAACCGACTTCGCTAAATTTTTGAGCATGTATTACCACAAGTTATTAAAGTGTACAAACTGATTTTCGTCATTATTTGTACAGTTACGGGTTCCGAAATCTCGTAGATTCCTTTGTCTGAAAAGAGGCGGTGCCACACCCATTTTCCAACATTTTTCTATTTTTTGTTTTATGTCTATAGTTGGATTCATGACACGAAATTTCAATGACATATCTTTATATTTGACATAGATATCGCTTAAAATATTTTTATTATGCCCCTTAATAGTTCCCATATATAAATTTGGGCGTGGTCGTCAATCGATTTTGGCAATTTTTCGTCCAAACATTTTCCTAAGTAGGTAAATTACGCATACCAAATTTCGTCGATATATCTGCTACGGTTTCTGAGTTATGACCTATAAAACTTTCAATGTTTTCCCCTTAATAAGTGGGTGTGGCACCGCCCATTTTCCAAAATTTCACCATATTTCTTCATAAGGGCCTGAGCTGAATACGTAGGTGAAATTTTGTCACTCCAGCTCTATTAGTGACTCCGATTTTTACTATATGGGAAAGTGGGCGTGGTCATGATCCGATTTCGCCCATTTTCAATACCAACCGTCCCAGTCTCGATACCAACTTGCATTCCAAATTTCATCAAAATATCTCAATTTTTGCGCGAGTTAGAGTGTTTACAGACGGATGGACGGACGGATGGACATGGCTCAATCGATTTCTCTTTTCACCCTGATAATTTTGATATATATAAGTCTATATCTGTCTTGATTATTTCATTCTGTTACAATCCACCGTTATGTGATTAAAACTATAATACTCTGCGTTCTAGTACCGCTGAGTATAACAAACCTCAGCTAATATCCATAGCATACTTTTAGGGAAATGTCTCCACACTGCTTGTTTATAAACATAATCTGTAGTTGTTGACAAACATTGGCAATGTACATCCACGAATATTCATAGATTTTACAACATGCATTTACATAAATATTTGTGCATGTACCATCTTTTATAAAATTATTTTTTGTATGGTGCTGTCAAATTTTGGGGGGGGGGGGGCGGGGGGTTTTAACCCCAAAACACCCCTTGAGTGCGCCAATGCATACATATAATATATAATACAATGGCGCTATTATAACTCTGACGAGTTTTATGGCCGAGCTTCTCTCCCAATTCGAGATGTGCTCCTTTTTGTTTTTCCTACTAATACAACATACATATATGTACATTAATTTGATAGCTTGTACTTATGTATATATGTACATACATATGAACATATACATATATGTACATACATACATTTGTTTTATTGTAATTATATTGATTAGTTAAACTAAATGAAATATATGTATATTAGAGTGGCCCTTATTTTCGAAAGTCGGAAATTTGCAGGTGTTACCCCCTGATATGTTTTTGTTTAATAAAAAAAATAATACCCTGAAAATTTTGGCCCGATTGAACAACTCTAACCCGTGCCACAACGAGTTGAAGTTGAAAAATTGGCAACATCACTTTTAGTAAGCGCTTCTTTTAGCTATGCCGTGATAAATATATGTATGTGCGTAGGTATACCCGAAAACCTAACTCTGAGATATTTACAAGTTTAAACTTTCATGAAATTAATCAAAATACTTTTATTATTTTAAAATTGCTTTAGTAGCAAGAATCGTAGAAGATGTATGTACGTATGTAGATGACATTAAATTTTGGTTCTTACGTATAAAGCAGCATAGTACAACAAAAAAATCAAACATTTCACTTAAGAATTATGTATTAATTTAAAATCGTAGTCTATATTATTTTCTTCCAATACAATAATTTTAAAACGTGCAACTGGTGAAGTCAGTTAACTGAAGCACATGCCATACATACCTTTTTAGCATATGTGAGACAAATTAGTTTTTTACAAACATATCAAAGTGAGTATCTGTCGGCATTGGGAAAGTTTGTGTCCGTATCATGGTCATTTTACGCGTAGTCAGTGTTACTACCGTTTGAAAATGATTCAGAAATATAATATCGAGACGGTCCAGCACTAGTCATGATAGAGTCCTCAATGTGGGGAGCTCATCGTCGGGGTGTTAGAGCGTTAAAGTAGTCTACAAAACTACAGCTATGGCAATTTTTTGCGGGTTTTACTATGTGGATATTGGTCTTTCATTCTGTGTGAGAATTAAGTCTGTTATAGAAAAAAAATTACCAAAATTGTCAGCAGCAAACGCTGGCGTAGTGAAATAACTCCCAAATAAAGTAACTCCAAAAAACAAATAAAAAAACTACAAATATTTTCATACAAAATAGAACTTATTTCGTTATGAAATAACTCGCAGTGTGTTGGGACTTATTTCATTTCCTTCTTTGGGAGTTATTTAATTTCTTTTATTTGGGAGCTAGTACACTGCTCTTCAAACGCTTTCAATGGACTTTCAAGAGAATTAAAGTTCTGAATTGTATTTCTTATTTGTGTATGCATGTACGAGAATGTACAATTATACTAATAGAGGGCACTTATTTTTGAAATTTCCCATATAAATATGTATGTACGATTACATGAAAAATATGCATTAAAAATTTCAATTTTCTTAAATTGTTTGTATGTATACATATATGAGTAAATAAGGATCCATGACATTTCAGTACTTCAATATATAGAATATCAGTATATTTTGTTTATAAATAATTTATTTGTGGAGTGTAATAAATAACAACGTTGTAATCTACTAAAATTCAAAAATACAAGAGAATTCGTCCAATATAAACGTCCACCGAACCATATAATACTTGGTTCATTATTTCAACACACTGTGGCACGGGTTAATGTTGACCAATCAAGCAAATATTAAACAAGGCATATTTTCTTCGTATATGAAACCATTTCAGGGGGTAACGTCTCAAAAAAGTAGAAAAAAATTTTCCCATAGGCTTAAGGGCCACTCTAATGTATATATGTATATGTGTGTATGTATATATTTTAATAAAATAAATATTTACTATTATAGTTGTAGTAATAGTATTTGGCTGATATACTAATTATATATGAATTTAGGTATGAGCTAGTATCCAATGCTACAATTTTACTATGTATTTCTTATTTCGCATTTTTTTAGTAAAGCGCTTTATGTATTTATGTATGTACATATGTATGTACATATGTATGTATACTATTATAATTCCTCTTTTACTCGCATTCGTTACGTATGTACATACATACATAGCTCAGTTGCATGTTTCAACCCTTCCGAATCTATTGCCTTTCGAATCTATTGCCTTACGAATCATTTGTCATTCAACTCAATTGCTTTTCAAGTTATGAGTGAATGAGGGCATATCTCTTTTTGTTGACGTGCAGTGCAGAAACACTTATGCTCTATTTACAAGCTCTTTCGCTCACATGTTGAGCCAATGTTATGCAGATCGGCTCACGCCGTTTTATGCGAGTGGCTTACATCGTCAAATGAGTGAATCGTTGCAGGGGTTTAGTGCATATACCGTTGCAATAGCGGCCAAACATTACTCGGTGCCAGTGATAGTAAGTACTATCGCCCATGTCAGGGGCGGATCCCCCCCTTGTGTTTATCATAGATCCCAAATTAATGTCTTTATAGATTCTGCGCCCAAATTTCTCAAACTGATCAAGGAAAACTCTATCATTCCAAAAGCAATGGTTGGATGAGTTTAGCTGTCCAAAGGCAAAACTCGACATTTATAACGAGATTATATTTTATATGCACATATCCACAAGGTGAGGAAAGCGCTATACATGTGTATACAGATGGGTCTAAGACATCAGAAGGAGTAGGGGCTGCGGTCTACTGCAGTGAACTGAATATCAGTATCAGTATTAGGCTGCCAGATCACTGTAGTGTCTTTCAGGCGGAGGTATTAGCGGTAAAGAGGGCAGCGGAAATGTTAGTCTGTAATCCCTTACGAAGGGGACGTATCAACTTATATGTAGATAGTCAGGCGGCTATTAAGTCGATACTGTCGCATAGCACCTCAGCTAGGTGTGTAGAGGACTGTAAAGAGGCCTTAAGGGTAATGTGTAGGGATAATAATGTCCATCTGTACTTGGTCCCAGGCTACAAGGGGATATACGGCAATGAGAAGGCTGATGAGCTAGCAAAGAACGGAGCAAGTCTCGGAGCGGAACACTCTTTCGACGTCCCGATTCCACTCAGTGAAATTAAACATAGGAACTATAGGTATATGATGGACCAGGCTGATAATGCGTGGAAACAATCGCATGGCTGTAGAGTGTCCAAAATTATGTGCAAGTCGCTCGATCCGAAACTAACGAAATGGTTGCTTTCCCTGAAAAGGGAAGAATGCAGACTTATAATCGGGGTCCTCACAGGACGCTGTCTTTTAGCATCACATGCGTTCAAAATGGGACTGGTTGATGAAAGTGAATGCAGAGGATGCGGACTGCAGGAGGAGACAGTGGAGCACGTTCTATGCTCCTGTCCTGCGTTTTCTAGGCTAAGACTTCGGCTACAAGGGAAAGTCTTCTTCAATGATATTAAACATGTATCCACAGTAGAGGTAAAGAAACTCTTGGCATTTGCCAAAGGGACGGGAATGTTCTTCAGTTTGAGTCCGGGCTTCGAAGTATAGGTGTTCATGTTCAATGAACTTTCTGGTAACACTACGGACTTATCTAGTCTATGTGAGGCTATTAGTGGCCAGCCAGTATAACCTAACCTAACCTATCCACAAGGTGAAACAGGTACAATTGAATCAGTTCATTAAAATAGTTGTCCTTGTAGGCAATAATAACATACAATTACAACTTATAGTTAAATAGAAAATACCCGAAATTTAGAGGAATTAAATCTAATACAATAAGCGCGTACTATACAATCCAATCAACCACCAAAAACAAGAATTAAAACGAGTACGAAGTTAAAATACTACAAGCGATTCATTCATAAAATTGAAATGTTTCAACAAAGGATAAAAAAGTGACAACAGAGCTTTTCATCAGATCCAGGTTTTTATAAAATTCTAAAATTTGCAGCCCGGCTCATTTTCAACCATCTTGGCATCTTTGCAGTGGCGGTAGAGTATGAAT
Organism: Urophora cardui; assembly: GCA_960531455.1. NCBI lineage: Eukaryota > Metazoa > Arthropoda > Insecta > Diptera > Tephritidae > Urophora > Urophora cardui. Next base: position 55,265,666 of record OY482671.1, read on the forward strand.
AGAAATAATAACTAAATGTCAAGCAAAAGAAATGTCAAAATTAATTTATTTTTCGCCGCGAAAAAACAAACGAATTCGAGCTTGAAGAATGATGGGAGGCAACTCGCGAAGTCTTCATCTTTTTTTGACTAAACGATTTCCACCTCACTCGTACAAAATACCGAATTTTCCCTTCTTATACAATATACGTTCTTTGGTTGCACGTTTGAAAATTTAGAACACGCAGTAGCGACCTCGCGCTTAAAATTATATCATGTAATAACTGCTACCCTTCACTAGGTGTCGCGCAGTGGTCAAGTTTATAATAAAGTAGCTTCATAACCATCTGAAGGCGTAACACCCGCATATGCCGGCTTTTTTAATTTATGAATTTATTAAATACATGTGCGTTATACATGTTATTAGAACTTCAATTGAAACCTCCTGCACTTTATGTGATGACATACATATTGTTAATTTGGAGGGTTTTGAATTTGGTATTTTTAAGGTGCGGGAAATGGTGCAACTAGTATATAGAATAATAATATAATAATAATAATATAATACAATGGCGCTATTATAACTCTGACGAGTTTTATGGCCGGCTTCTCTCCCAATTCGAGGTGTGCTCCTTTTTGTTTTTCCTACTAATTGGGTGCAGGGTTCGGAAATTCTCACTCACATTCATTCACGTTCGCGAGCGAGAATATTTCAAATTATTTTTTTCGTTCATTTATCACGAGTGAGAAATGCAAAAAAAATTATGCTTCTCACTCGCGATAAGTGAACAAAAAAAAATTTCCATATTTTTCACTCACGAGCGAAAAATAACAAACCAAAATTTCTCACTCACATGTGATAAAACCGAACTAAGCCGGCTTCGGCTGTTCACATATGAGAAAAGCAATGCGAGAAATACTGATCGCGAGCAGTATTTTAGCGTTCACGAAAAGATTTTCTCATGGACATTTTTCAGCTGCGTTGTATGGAAGGAAATGCAAGCAGGTTTTCGCAGTTGCCTTAGCCAAGCATTTCTGCGTACATATGTATCTACATATTTATGTATGGTTGGGTGTATGCATACAAGGGAATGGTTTCCATATGAACATATGTATGTATATACATACATATTATTTATGTATACGTATTCAATATTATCTCGGATTGCCTGCGATCTTTAGTAGAAGGCGGGTAATTAAATTTTCCTTGTTTATTATAATTACATTATTGAGTCTTTTTTTATAATTTTTGTTTTTTTTTTGCAAATACATACATACATATGTGACGAGTTATTAATAGCCATTTTTATAGCAAATGTAGGTATGTAGATGCTAGCTCCTTTTTTATAACTATTTAGGAAGGTTTTTGAACGTGGAATGATATACATACAGACCTAAATATGTATGTATATACATACATAAGTATATATGTATGTACACAAGGCCGTAGCCAGGATTTCATTTTGGGGGGGACTAACTAAAAAAAAAACATTTCAAATTCAAATTACATACATATCGGCCCCGTTTGCTATGCTATGTGCATGAATAATTAGGTTTCGCTTATCACCCATATTTAATTGTTATTGCAAAATCCAATTAATTTCACCAAATTTATCTGTCAAATAAGATTTTCGTCAGCTGATTTTCAGTGCAACCAGCTACCCTGTCAAAGCTTCAGAGGGTAAAAAGTGTGAGTTTTTTACACCACTGAAGTGTACATTTTTAGGAAACGAAAACAGGGTAGCAAGTGAAAAACTTATGTAGTTTTTTTACACTAAATTACCACTAGATCCACTAGCCTAAAAAAACCACTAAAAAAAGAAGACATATTCTGTTTGACGTTTTACCTTCATTTTGCAAACGAAAACGGAAAATTGAAGAGTGTAACAAAAATGCGCATTTTTTGATGAAACGAAATCACCATTAATTTCAATGGTAAAATTTTAAATTAAGCTCTTACCCAATTAAGTTAATTATAAGTTTATGATTTTGTTAAACAATTTCTTAGACATGCCAAAAGCAAAACCGCAGTTATCTATATCTTCTTGAAACAGGCGCCAAATTAGGTTCAGAAGAAACGGGACAGTCGCTGAACATGCAAATCGTTTAGAGAACTCACGATTGCGTGGAATGCAGAGGAGACATGTGGCGATTCATACGAAATCAGCATTTAACTACAGACCGGATTTAAACTATATGGAACATTCTTCCCTTTTCATGGGTCGTATGAGTGAAATTTGCGTTTTTTGTAAGTCCCAAGGGCAAACATTTAGCTATATTGGGGTAGACCTTCGCAACGAGGTGTTTTCTCACGGTCAAATGTATGTCGCTCTGTCGCGAACTCGTTCACCACAAAACCAGAGTTTTCTTATACCTGGAAATGGCAACAAAACAAAGAATGTTGTGTTCACGGAAGTTTTTAATTAATGAACAAGATGTACCTTATTTTATGAACTAATTTGCCTACTAATGTACACAGAGCCAAATAATCCTCATAAAAATAAGAAGATTGTCTCTTTGAACAGCTTCGTGGCCCAAAAAGAGGACAGAAGTCAGAGACGAAGATATTTCCATAGAGATTTCTTTTTATTTTTGGGAGGTATATCTTTTTAATTTTATTTAAAAGTATACCTTCTTACAATAAATAGAAAACTTCTTACTCAATTTTTCGAAGATATTTTCATAGAGATTTCTTTTTAATTTTATTTAAAAGTATACCTTCTTACAATAAATAGAAAACTTCTTACTCAATTTTTCGAAGATATTTCCATAGAGATTTCTTTTTAATTTTATTTAAAAGTATACCTTCTTACAATAAATAGAAAACTTCTTACTCAATTTTTCGAAGATATTTCCATAGATATTTCTTTTTAATTTTATTTAAAAGTATACCTTCTCACAATAAATAGAAAACTTCTTACTCAATTTTTCGAAGATATTTCCATAGAGATTTCTTCTAATTTTTGGGAGGTAAATCCTTTTAATTTTATTTAAAAGTATACCTTCTTACAATAAATAAAAAACTTTCTACTCAACTTTTCTTTACGCATTATTGTTGTCGACTGTGAACCGCTAACTCAGTTTACATATGTATGTATATAACAGGGCTGCTCAACGCTCTCGTATTGAAAGTACAAAACTCAATACATCTACAAATTTTGTATATGCACTGAAAATTTTTTTTGCTCATTTAAATTTTTTTATGAATTCCAATAAAATATTATTTTAGAATTTATTTTCAAATGGTAGTATCACATACATACAAATTTTTTTTATATTTAAAATGAAAGTTTTTGAATACAAATTTTTTACAGTGCTTTCATTTTTTGAATTTTTTTTTCATTACACATTTGTTATTGTAAATTTCGATTTCTTACGGCAGTGCTCGAGCTCCTATACAAAGTGCCTTTGCTCTGCACATTCAATATGAATCATAGGCACATACATATAAAATTTTTTTCATATCTGAGTGCTTATGGGAGTGCGAAGAAAATTTTGTTTTCATATTTCAAGTGCAAATATGTATCTGTGCCTATGATTCGGAGCAAAACAAAAACAATTCTGCTTTGAGTGCCTATGAGGTGAGCAGCCTTGGTATATAAGACTAACTTTATAATAAATTTAATTAGATAACCTAATAAAAATAAGAAGAACGCCCTCTTTATTAATTCAAGGAGATATCCACATATATATTCGAAGATTTCTTCTTGATTTTATTAAAAAGACTATCCCATTAAAAGTAAGTAGGGATTCTTCTTAAAGAAAAACTTTAGAGATATCTTCTTACTTTTGTTCTATTTTATTAGGTGGTTTTCGCTCTGTGTAGGTACCAAACGTTGTTTGAATTATTATAACTTTGAGTTTTTTGTTGTTAATAAATGTATTGTTTATAACGTTGTTTAATTTTAAAGTGTTTGCATTCAGGGCCGTGCGCACGGGGGGGTTTTGGGGGTTAAAACCCCCCCATGACCAAATCTAAGTTGCAATGATTTTGCAAAAATTTTCAAAATACAGTTTATAAATTTTGCATTGAATTTTGACTCATAATTTTTGACAATATTAGTTACAATAATTTTACGGAAGAAGAATTGGTAAAAGTTGCAAAAAATAAGGTTGCCCAATACATAAGTTCGGCACTTTGAATTGCACTTGGAGCTTTCCGAAATTACAAAGTTGTGTAGCATATGTTCGTTTGGCATTTTTAAAAAAATTGTACTGATAACAAAAAATGTTCATTTTGTGAAAACAGTGAGCAGTTTCAATTAACAAGTACTGTAAACAGTACACGGAAAGAAATTTGTATACTTGAATCAAGAAAAATGCTTTCTTGAACTCAATTTAGAAAATTTTTAGGGAAATAAGAAAAATTTACTTAATTATTACTGGAAATAAGAAATTGAGTTTTCCAAAAATGAGACAATTATTTTCTTATTCAAGAACACTAACAAAATCTATAGAAAAAAATGTTGAAAAAAACTGTTTAAATAAATAAGAACATCTTTTCTTAAATTTACTTAAATGAAGAAAATCTTTTTGCTAATATCAAGAAGAATTTAAGAAAATTGTGTTTCGACGAATTGGAACAACAAAATACAGCGAAAAAAATGTAAAATGAATATGAAAACGTTTTCTTGAGCGAAGGAACATTTTTCTTGCTGAATTTGCATTTCCAAAGTTACATGTATTTTTTTTTTTCATTTTCCATCCGCTTTGCATATTTCTGAATATTTTTGCAATTCTCAGATTGTTAGTGAAGCATTTGGTATAAGGAGTTCACTATTTGCATCTTCATTTATATTAAATAAAATGTTGTCATTTCAATAAACAAGTCCTAGGAAAATACTAGTTGACTAATTATGGTTTTCTAATCCCTCATGATTAGTTTTAATTTTCCTTATTTTTTACGTTTTTAATATTTTTAGAAAATATTTGCTTAATTTAATATTTAATATTTTCTTATGCCTCAGACACACATGTGGTATGAATACTAGAATATCAATATTATGATTTGGCTATGCTATGAAAATTTTCAATTAAACTACAATATGAGGGTGACACATATGTGGTATGGATCGAAATATTATTACTATACTACGATGTGTGTCTCTCGCATTACTTACTTAAGCTCGTATAAGAAAAGTTTTACTTGCAACAAAAAAAATAATTTCTTAATTTATTTCAAAAAACAAGAAAAAAAACACTTACCCTAAGTAAAATATTTCTTATTTATTTAAAATCCAATTTTACTTGAAGCAAGAAAATGTTTTCTTATTTATTTAAAATCCAATTTTACTTGAAGCAAGAAAATTTTTACTTATTTATTTAAAATCCAATTTCTTGGATTTTCTTGATATTAAGAAATTATTTTCTAAGTTCAAAATCAAGTCTAATTTTTCTTGTCTCGGCATTGATTCTAGTAAAAAATTCTTTCCGTGTACTATTCAGGACCTGGTTAACTAGGTTTTGATGAATCATAATGGGTTTCAGAAAAGTTAGAGAACATTTAAATTTATGGTGTATGGGTCTGGATATCTGTTTCAGCAAATATGTTTATCTTAGCGAAAAATGTATGCGAATGCAAACCAAAATTAAACCCCCCCCCAAGGCTAATTCCTGCGCACGGCCCTGTTTGCATTTCATCTAAAGGAGGGTGGTATATTACATTCCTTGCAGAAAACAAGCACAAAATATGAATGTGTAACCCATTTTTACACTCTACTCAAAGCTAAACATCAGTATATTTAATTTTTGCGGCGCAACGAAGTAAGCCGGGTACTTGCTAGTACATACATAGATACAAATAATAATTGAGACTAACTTTTTACATGATTTCTATGCTTCTAAAAAATACAATTAAGCATATTTATATTATAAAAAAAAATTTAATCGCAGTATGTACATATGTGCATACCTATGTACATATGGATGTATCAATGAAAGTACTTAGGTAGCACTTTTTTGTCCTTGGATTTCATTTTTATACTCAGCTGTACTAGTACACAGAGTATTATAGTTTTGATTTCCTAACGGTGGATTGTAACAGAATGAAATAATCGAGATAGATATAGACTTATATATATCAAAATGATCAGGGTGAAAAGAGAAATCGATTGCGCCATGTCCGTCCGTCTGTCCGCCTGTACGCACGATAACTCGCGCAAAAATTGAGATATTTTGATGAAATTTGAAATGTAAGTTGGTATCAAGACAGGAACGGATGGTATTGAAAATGGGCGAAATCGGACCATGACCACGCCCACCTCCCCTATATAGTAAAAATCGGAAATTTTGTATCTCAGTCACTAATAGAGCTAGAGTGATAAAATTTCACACACGTATTGAGCTCAGGCCCTTATGAAGAAATATGATGAAATTTTGGAAAATGGGCGGTGCCACGCCCACTTATTAAGGGGCAAACATTGAAAGTTTTATGAGTCATAACTCAGAAACCGTTGAAGATATATCGATGAATTTTGGTAGGCGTGATATACTTACTTAGGCAAATGTTTTGACGAAAAATTGCCAAAATCGGTTGACGACCACGCCCACTTTTATATATGGGTCTTATAAAGTGGCGTAATAAAAACATTTTAAGCGATATCTCTGTCAAATATAAAGATATATAATTGAAATTTTATGGAAGGTGTCCAACTATGGACATATAACAAAAAATACAAAAATTTTGGAAAATGGGCGTGGCACCGCCTCCTCTTAGAAGCAGGAATATACGAGATTTCTGAGCCCATAACTCGACAAATAATCGATATATTATGACGAAACTTGGTGTATACACTTTCACTACTTGTAGTAATACATGTTCAAAATTTTAGCGAAATCGGTTGACGACGCCCACTTATATATATGGGTATTATAAAGTGGCCTAATAAAAACATTTTTAGCGATATCTTTGTCAAATATAAAGATAATTCATTGAAATTTTGTGGCATGAGTTCTACAATAGATGGGAAACAAAAAATAGAAAAATTTCGGAAAATGGGCGTGGCACCGCCTCTTTTCAGACAAAGGAATCAACGAGATTTCGGAGCTCATAACTCGACAAATAATTGAGATATTATGACGAAACTTGGTTTATACACTTTTATAACTTGTGTTAATGGACACCCAAAAATTTATTGAAATCGGTTTATGACCACGCCTACTTTTTAACAAAGATATTTCTGGAACACCCTTTGGGAATTTGTAACGTGACATCTTTGTAACTCATAAAGGGATGAAATTTTGCACAAAGAATAATATTCATAAGCTTAGTTGGATGACTGATAAAAATTTAGAAAATGGGCGTGGCTACGCCCACTTTATGCAGCACTCGATTTATATAAAGTACCTACACCGTGTTTCCATCAAACGCAAACAAACAATGAAAGCATACAGCTGAGTATCTAATGTTCGATTCCACTCGAACTTAGGCTTCCTTACTTGTTTTTTTTAGAGGCGGTACAATCCTCCCAAAATACAAACATACATAAATATTTTATTATTGTTAGTAAAGCTGAAATACCCCTATTTAGGTACTAAGTTTGGTAATGATATGAGAATATGTATATGCATATGGGCTAATCCTGAAAAAGTCAACCCAGAGCATGCAATTGAAAATGGTCCGAACTATTTTGCCAGTAATGCAGAGTGGAATGAGCTTCCATTACCCATTCCACGTAATGCAAAGTAGAATGGAGCGCGAAAAATGAACTGGAATAAATACCAGTGGAAATTTCCATGCCTTACATTTTTCGCCTTCTTTCTCTGCTTCCCTGTAATATATTCTTTATTTGATTCACTAGAATCCTTGCGGTATTGCGTGATTTATTCGTTCGGAGGTAATGCAGTGGGCAAGTCCTTCCCTCCAATGACAAGCCCATGCTAATGTCAGGCATTATGTCAACGAATGTGGAAGCGATTGCCAGGGTTTTTCTGGATTACCCTCTTAATTCCACGGTCATCGAGTTTTTTGGTGGGCATTCCCTTGTATGCATACACCCAACCATACATAAATATGTAGATACATATGTACGCAGAAATGCTTGGCTAAGGCAACTGCGAAAACCTGCTTGCATTTCCTTCCATACAACGCAGCTGAAAAATGTCCATGAGAAAATCTTTTCGTGAACGCTAAAATACTGCTCGCGATCAGTATTTCTCGCATTGCTTTTCTCATATGTGAACAGCCGAAGCCGGCTTAGTTCGGTTTTATCACATGTGAGTGAGAAATTTTGGTTTGTTATTTTTCGCTCGTGAGTGAAAAATATGGAATTTTTTTTTGTTCACTTACCGCGAGTGAGAAGCATAATTTTTTTTTGCATTTCTCACTCGTGATAAATGAACGAAAAAAATAATTTGAAATATTCTCGCTCGTGAAAATTCTCACAAATGAATGAAAATGAGTAATCATAAATGAGAATTTCCGAACCCTGATTGGGTGGACCTACAGTTTTATGCCGGCTCCGAACGGCGAATGCATTTTTTGTGAGAAGCTTTTTCATGGCAGAAATACTCTCGGAGGGTATGCCGCCCACTGCCGAGAGGTGACCGCTGCTCTTAAAAAACCCAATAATTGGATTTTTGCTAATTAGAAAAATTGTTTTGGTGTTTTGCTCGGACCGTGGTTTGAACCCGAGACCTCTGGCATAGCAGGCGTGCACTCTACCCACTGCACCACAGCGGCCAATAGTAGATGGTATTAGCCCATATTTTCACCAGCGTCCGCCCTTAAAAAACATCTTCCAAAAAAAGAAATTTTCAAAACCCCCCTTGCCGAAATCCTGGATCCGCGCCTGGCCCATGTATGAACTATTCGTATGAGAAGGACGCTTTCAATTTGATCGGTTGTGCGGGTGATGTACTCGAATATGTTTTATTGATCTGATTATTATATATGTTATGTTTTATATGTTTTTTTATTTAAAAAAAATAAATTGTAAAATCAACAAGACTTTCTAGTTACTTTAACAATAAATTTAAGGTAAAATCAAAAAGATGTTATTGTTAATTCAACAGGATCATTTCGTGTTAATTTAACCAGCTTTTATTGTAACATCAACTAGTTAAAATTGTAAAATCAACAGGAAGACTCAATACTTTTTAGTGTTAATTCTACAGTTGTCATCCTGTTAAACTAACACTTGACAGTAGTGTTAAATTTACACGATTACATGATGGCATACATTAAGCATCGTGTTGAAAAAAATTAACCACAAAATTTGTTGATTTTTGGTTGATTTCACACTATTTTTTTTCTGGGTGCAATGTATCACAATTAATCTTAAATCGAGACATGGCTTCCAAAATCAATCAGCATATACAGAGAAACCTCCCCTAACGGACACCTCTCATAGGCGGACACCTCCCTTGAGCGGACATTTTTTCATGCACCAAGGTTTAGGTCCAATTTTTAGAACAAATTGCCCTCTCTTAGGCGGACACTCTCTTGGCCGGACGCGGACAGTAGTGATGAGCGATATATCGCAAACGGTGATTTTTTCACTGTGAATAAAAAATCGTAAATCGCAATTGCGATCACTTTTTCAAAATAGCAGTTCACTACTTATTGGGAACTGCTATCGATGTACCAAGTAAGCAGTTCACCTATGTGAATCGCAATCGCAAAAGCATTATAAATTTCTTTTTGTTTATAATTTTGAGCAGACCACATACGTATATAGAAATATAAAAAAAAATAATTATTGAATTTACAATTTATCTTTGAAAAATGTTTACAAACAGCGAAATTACTGCGGAATACGTTGTTATTGCTATCATTTTGTTAACATAAAATGAAGACAGGTTATATCGCTCAGAAAACGCAAAATTAATCTCTCCGGATGATTTTATAGCAGTCCATGAAATCGCAATAGCAGTTTAAAATCGCAGTGATTTAAAAATAGCAATCACCGAAATCACAGATATCGAAAAATCGCAGTTTCTCTCATCTCTAGCGGACAGTTATTTACTATTGAAATGAACTAAAAACCTCTATTAAGCGGACACGAACCTCTCGGTAATGCAATCTCCTCGAACGAAATTGCTTTGACTGCAGTTTAAAATTTGAAAAGATTTTGCACGGAAGACCTTATTGCATTTGAATTGTTGCAGAAATTTGAAAGCCATCTGCAAAACATTTATTTTAAATAAGCAAAAACCCCCTCGTCAACCGAAAATTTCACAATTTTTTAAATAATATAAAAGGTATCCCAACATTTCTAGTTCTCAGCAACTTACTAATTGTAATTTAATATGTATGTTAATACTTTATGTATATACATACATACATATGTACATATGTATATGAACATATTTATGTATTTAAGTGAAATTTTGAAGACATAAGAATCCTTGTCTTTTTTAGTGAAATATAAATAAGTAAACCCTTTAAAATCCTAAAATTTTTTAAAATAGGAGCCCACTCCCTTAAGCGGACACCTCTCTTGGGCGGACAAAATTTGCCCGACGGTGAGTGTCCGCCCAAGGGAGGTTTCACTGTATATCACTTTTCTCTAGGTCAGTGACGTACATTGGCTCAGATTTCCATCTGTCTACCGAAAGGGACGACTTTACATTAAGGAACAACGATCCGAGAAAAATGACTTTCGAAGAAAAAAGGTGTTCTACACACATATATACATATGTGCATGTTTTTATAAGTGCCTTTCCTCGGTAATCGTACGCAGTTTTGGGGGTTTGTTTGGTAAATTTTACAACTTACAAATATCTCCGGTCGAAGGGACTTTTGGATTTATAATCAGGAGGACCTCCTTTACAACCCCCAATGCCTTTTTTCAACGCGTGGTAGACTGTTGGAAAATTTTCCCCGTACATTTAATACCTATTTTTGACCCATAATTATTGTTACAGTACATAAGCAATTCTCATTGAGAATAAGCCAACAAGATGGTACAGCTTCCAGATTTAGATGTGGAGATCTTTAAATTTGGTATGTGTCGAAAATGATTATATGATAACCATAGAAAATTTAGACACCTCATTTTTCCATCGAGTAAAATGTTTTAGATTAGCACACAGCCTTAGTAATCAATTCCGCGCTTTTGGTGTTGTTCGCTCACAGTGAGATTAGTTTTTGTCAGAAAAGTGCCGGAATGAACCATTCCTTTAACCAAACTACAAAAATTCGATGGTCTTATTTAATTATATATGTCAGCGTTGGGCAAAGTAGCTCCTGGTAGCATTTTGCACTTAGGAGCCGACTTGGCACATTTAGGTGCTGGTGAGGGACGCAACCAAGTGCAGCATAAGGGGAGAAGAACTGAAGAAGAATCACTGAGAGCCCGTGCACAATTGACTTCTACCTCGCTTTGCTTCAGAGTTTTGCTTTGACAGTTTCGTTCAGCATGTGCTTTTCAAAGGGACATGTTCACAATTGAGGTGAAGCGAGTAAAGCAAGGTATAAAGTTAGCCATCTTTCAACTTTTTTACACTTTGACAAACATCTCCCCTTGTGTGTGTGTGTGTGTATGTTTGTATAGCTACACTTATTTTAGCTATTTCGCGCAATTTCGTGAGAAGTGAATAGAGAAAAGTAAAAAATAACATTCGAATAAGCAGAAAAAAGCTAATTCCCCAAATATTTTACCAAAAATCAGGTTTATAAATTGAAGCAAAGAAGTGAAGTGGAAATTGTCAAAGTGTTAATTGTAGCAAGCATCTGAAATTTCGCTTTGCTTTAAGGTTTTTGCTATCAAAGTTGGAGCAGACAAAGCCAATTGTGCACGGGCTCTAACGCATAAGCAAGATTGAGAACGAGAGAGTATGTCGCTGCCTGTATTCGTGGCAGTGATGGAAAATGAAAGTTTCCAATTGTGTCAAATTTGTACAAAAAGTGGTGAATTTTTGAATTTCATTGTGCAATCAATTTGAAAATCGTCTGCTGGTACCATTACCTTGATAAAATAAGTTTACAGCACATATTGTATAATAAGGATCTCATACAAAACCTTTCTTACGCATATTTGTGAGTCCTACTTTTATGAAGATTACTTTATAATAAAGTTTATATGCCTTCATAATAAAAAAAAACAACCGTTTGTTTACTATGAAGCAAGGATGGGCATTTTTGCATTACCATTCAAAGTGCATTACCATTCAATAGTGAATGGTAATGCAATTGTGGCTTGCACTACCATTCAGTAGAGAATGGTAATGCAAATGTGGCTTGCACTACCATTCACACCACATTTGCATTACCATTCAATTTTCACTACCACTCATCAGTGAATGGAGAATACAAGGCTGAATGCAATCAAAATTGAATGCACTGTGCCCAACCCTGCTATGAAGCAAACAAAAATGGCATTGTGATCGAAAAATATTTATAACCTGAATTGGGTTTTGCAGAATAGTGCGAAAATCAATTGATTATACATAAGTGCCTTGCTACTTCCCAAATAACCGAAAACTGCATAGGCACGAGTCATTTTCCATCACTGGTTCATGCCTGAGAGGCAGTGTGCAGCAGTGTTGCCGCAGCGTCAAACAATTTGGTATCACAAATTGGTACTTTCATGGGTTTTTCCTCGTATCACCTAAAAATTATTGAAACAAAATTAATTAAATGGAAGGCCAGCTTAGCACCTTTTAATTGGTACCAATATTGCTCAAAGTCTATCTGGATCACTCTGGGTCCACATTTAGGCCCGTATCCCGAGAAGTTCCCACTTATTAAATTCTATATACCCTATCATGTGCGTTAATACCACATGGGTCTACTGCAAAAATTTCATAAAGATCGGTTGATTAGTTTGGGAGTCTATAAAGGACATACACACATTCTTTTTTGTATAACAGATTCTATTTAATATAAGAAAAATTATAAATGTAAGTTCTTGAATTTTGACATTGCAAAAATAATATAAAAATAAATTACCTATTTTCTATGAATCGAATGTGAGTGAGTTTCATAAACCAAATATTATTTCCACTAAAATAATATATGTATTGTAGGAGCGGCAACTCTGGGGGAAGAGCGCCGTTGTCAACAGGGAGGGTGTCATTGTTTAAGGATTGTATAATAAATGTGTTTTAGTACTCTTTTCTACAACAAATACTACTACAACTAATACTCTTAAAAACTAATACTTATGCTTTGCTACTATCAATGCTAAAAATATATATATAGTTTGTAAATAAATCGGTTTGCATGTAGAAATGAAATACGCACAAACTAAATGTATATTATAAAGTCGTTGCTACCTAAAAGTCGAAAAATTCAGTATTAATTCCTTTTTTCGTAATTCTTGGCAAAAATTGTATTATTTTGTTTCCGTACTACGGCAATACAGTTTAAGAATTGTTGATCGTGGCTGAGAGTTGGTGGTTTTGGTTTTTGATTTTTAGTGTTTCCGCAGGCTTCTTGCGATGAACATGACGAGCGAGGAAATATACGCTGATTTTAATTGTTTTGCATTCCCCTTATCACCGAAAAACAAATCAGCCCCTCTCCATCCTCTTGCTGGCTCCGAGACTGCTGCAAGAGCCAAATTTTCGCCCATCGCTGATATATGTGATGCAGGGTGGATTCTCCATATCATACATTGCAACCGCAATAATTTTATATCTCAAACTATGACAAAAAATTTTATTATAATAATTTATCTCACTTGTTGGCCTGCTTAATTGCCCCAAAATGCCCCCCTTCCCACCCCCCCCCCCCCCTCTAGTTACGGGCCTGACACAAACTTCACGACAGTTACTCACTTTGTGCTATGCTTGTTAAAAACTAATTTGTTTCACACGTGCTAAAAAATTACCTATGTGTGGCATGTGCTTCAGTACACTGACTTCACCAGTTGCACGTTTTAAAATTATTGTATTGGAAGAAAAGAATATAGACTATGATTTTCAATAAATACACAATTCTTAAGTGATATGTTTGATTTTTTTGTTTTAATACTATGTTGCTTTATACGTAAAAACCAAAATTTAATGTCATCTACATTCGTGCATACATCTTCTACGATTGTTGCTAAATAATAGGCATGGTTAACACTGCGCTGCGCCGCGCAATTGCGCTGGCGCCAACCCTGGTGTTATTGCGCTAACTCCGATTTGCAAAATGCGCCAACTCAATATAGCGCCAACTCAATGTAGCGCCAACTCAGTATAGCGCCAACTCAATGATGCGCTATTGCAATATAACACTGACTCAATTTCGTGCGCTAACACCAGCACCAATATAGCACTAGTGTAAAATGGCACCACCACAAACCCAATAACAGCACAGCTTATATGGCACCGTCACAATTTTGAATGCTAACGCCAATACCGAACCATCGCTAATACGAAAGGGTATTGATATTTTACTTTCACAAATAAAGAAGACAAAATTGACATTATCTGTGAATAGGAGAGAAAAATATAATACAAAATAAATTAAATTAAATATTTATTAGCATATAATATATTTTTGTTACGCATGGTAAATGGTAAGGGGAAATTTCGATATAATGCGCCCGGACCCGGAATCTTTCTTTTTAATAGTGTGGAGCCGACCCTCGTATTTCATAATGAAGATGCCGCAAAATGAGATGCCAGCATATTTTCACAAAAATACGCAAATTATTGAAGTTAACTTCTTAGGCGGCGATACAGAGTTTTTATGGAGAGTGAAATTTGAAATTTGATGCAACGGAAGTTGCCCCCGGAAATAGCAGCCATTTTAGTTGATTTTTAATTTTTAAAAAAAATCAACCTTGATATCTCGCGCGGTTCGAACTCACAACCCCTCGCTTCTAGACCAGACGCAAAACCTCTGCGCCACCACACCACTTGCGTTGAGTATGTCAAATGCTGCACTTAAATTGAACTAACAAGTACAACTCACTCACCTATTGAAAGCAACAAGTAACAAGTTTGATATGTATTTGCAAATACATATGTACATATTGCAATGAAAGCAACGACCCGTTTTATTAGTTCAGTTTAAGTGCAGCGTTTGACATACCCCACGCAAGTGGTGTGGTGGCGCAGAGGTAGTGTGTCTGGTCTGGAAGCTAGGGGAGGTGGGTTCGAATCAAGCCGGGCGCCTGATTTTTTTATTTTTTTTTATTTTATTTATTTTAATAATAAATAATAGCTTAAAAAAACTAAAAAGCACGCTTTAATCTTAAAATCGCACTAAAAATTGAGAAATAATTTAATATAAAAACAAAACGACGAACGAAAATATAAGTACGTATTTAAGGAAAAGCATTAGGTGCTCAATATGTCAAAAAAAATTTAAAATCGGTATTTTTTACTAATACATATTTTTATTTTAATTTCTTTTGGAGATTTGTATGTACATGTACATATGTATGTATACGTGTAAGTACATAAGAAATTCTAACCAGAACAGCGCTGTTTTGAAATAGGCGAGGTGAGAATGTTAATAACACAAGAAGAAATTAGAGTACACCGTTTGACACAACTCACGTAACTAGCGCGGTAGCTCAGCTGTAATATGCTAGGCTTCCAATTCAAATGAAGCTGGTTCAAGTCCAGGTCGAGTCAGTTTTTTGTTGCTTTTTTTTTATTAAACAATTTGTTTGTCATTTTTTATTAAATAAAAGTGCCACCCGAATATCGGGGATTACATACTAGTTAATTATTAAAATAAAAACGATCAAACAACCAATATAAAAACCAATCGGATGGGCTTGCCGATAAACAAAATCTAATAACAAGAACAAGCATCGCCTTTTCTATAAATAGAATTTGTACAAACAAAAACACACAACCACATGTATGTACATGCGATAGTTTTCATTGTAATATCCCTGCAAAAAAATGTGCGATTAATCCCGATATACATACATAGATTTGTCACTGATTAATCGCATTTTTTGCAGGGATGTATTTGCAAATTCGTTTCTCATATGATATATGAAACTTGTTACTTGTTGCTTTCGAGCGAATATGAATTGATGTAAGAAGTTAACTTCTATCACGTGTACTGTGCTACACGCGGGTTTTTTTTTTTTATTGTGGCACAATTATTCTGCCAGCGTGTATGTAAACAGAATTGCGCCAAAAGAAATAAAACGGGTATAGTAGAGAGTAAGAAGCGAACAAGTGTTATTTATCGATTATTCCATGGCAATTGCGCTAAAGGTGTTATTGCGCCAGAACCGTGCGCGGCGCCACGGTTGGCGCTGGTGTTGTTGTATCAGCGCCAAAAAAATTGCGCCATTACCCATGGCTACTGAATAAGCAATTGTATCGGTACAATAATAAAAGAATTTTGATTAGTTTTATGTAAGTTTAAACTTGTAAACATCTCAGAGTTAGGTTTTCGGGTATACCTACGCACATACATACATATCGTTGCCTGAGAAAACGAATGTCGTATGTAGCAAAACATGGTTTCGAGAAAATCGACTTTGAAGTTTAAATTGGAAATTCTCGAAAACTGTACAACAGATTTTTCTGTTATTTGGACGAACTGTAGAGAGTATTATATATTTTGACTTGCAATTTGCAAAAGTTGGATATCTTTAAAATTATGGGAGATAAACGACTCTTCATTCAGTATGCATTTGTCGTATGTGACGTCTGAGCACCAATACCTGTTTATGATAGCACATACGACAAAAATTCTTCTCTCTTTTCAAACCGGAATGGTTATGAGGCTCACATTTTTTGAGATATCGACTTGAAATTTGGCATTTGCATATATTTTGATGATACTTTGATCATTTGTCGGAATCCACTACATCGGACTAATATAAGATATAGCTCCCATACAACTGGTTGTTCAGATATAGCTGTTTTCGGGTATAACTTCTTTATTTGAGGAGATAAGGATATGAAACTTTGAAGTAGTTGTACCCATATGGACCTAATAAATGTCACTAAAATTTGTTAAGATCGGACCACTATAGCATATAGCTCCCATACAACTGATTGTTCAGATATGGACATTTTGGGATATAACTTCTCCATGTAAACATATAAGGGCATGAAACTTTGAGGTATGTGTACCCATATGGACCTAATAAATGTCACCGAAATTTGTTAAGATCGGACCACTATAGAATATAGCTCCCATACAACCGATTGTTCAGATATAGCTGTTTTCGGGTATAACTTCCATATTTAAGGATCAAATTATACTAAACTTTGCAGTAATTGGTATTATACTACAATAAAATATATCAGTGAAAATCATTCAGATCGGGTCACTATAACCTATAGCTCCGATACAATATTTTGGTTTATTCTCAGTAGGTCAGCGGCACATACGACATTTGTTTAAAATAAACAAACACGAATTTATATGGAAATTTGTCGTATGTGTGTTACATACGACAAAAGCTTACCCAAATGGTAGTAATTTTGTAACATACGACAAATGCATACTAAATAACTCAAAAACTAAAAGAAATAGAAAAAAATGGATTGGAAAAATTAAAAGATTAGGTCCGATTTAATTAATCTGCATCAAAAACTAGAAATCGTCGATTTTCACATACGACATTCGTTTTCTCAGGCGACGATATTGTTATCGCGGCATAGCCAAAAGCAGCGCTTACTAAAAGTGACGTTGCTAATTTTTCAACTTCAGCTCGTTGTGGCACGGGTTACAGTTGTTCAGTCGGGCTAAAATTTTCAGGGTATTATTTTTTTATTAAACAAAAACATATCAGGGGGTAACACCTGCAAATTTCCGACTCGAAAATAAGGGCCACTCTAATGTACACGCGTATGTACATATGGAAATACATACATACACATGTACAAATAAAAATTTAAAAGTATTTTTTTAAGAGTCTATATACTTATCTTGGTCGCTGTGGGGTAGTAGGTAGAGTGCTCGCCTGCTATGCCAGAGGTCTCGGGTTCAAGCCCCAGTCCGAGCAAACTCTAACAAATTTTTCTAATTACCAGAAGTGCAATTATCGGGTTTTTTAAGAGCAGTGATCACCTCTCGGCAGTGGGCGGCATACTCTCCGAGTGTATTTCTGCCCTGAAAAAGCTTCTAAAAAAAAAATGCATTCGCCATTCGGAGCCGCATAAAACTGTAAGTCCACCCAATTAATAGGAAAAACAAAAGGAGCACACCTCCATGTGGGAGAGAAGCTCGGCCATAAAACTCATCAGAGTTATAATAGCGCCATTGTATTATATATTATTATTATATATGTACTTATCTTTTCAATATTACAAATTTTCCACACGGGGAGGCACAACCACTATGTGTTTTTCGAAAACACAACTTTTTAAAAAGTCTTTCAACTATTATGGCCTGGTTATGCTTACAATGTTGCTGGTCGAGCACCGTGAAAATTTTGTTGTGCACTCCGACGGTGAGAGAATTTTCGGACTCTCACATCCAGCACATTTGCTGTGTGAAACAGGCAGCCAGCAGTCGAGGTTTCGGGGGTAATAATGTGTTATGTTGTGTATGTGTTCAGTAATAATCATGTGTTATGTTGTGTATGTGCGCTCCAATCATCAATGCAAGCATAACCACCTCTCACCAATCACGAAATGTTTCCGATTTTGATTGGCAATGTTGATTGGTACCATAACCACAGCATTAAAGACTCCAACTCTTTAGCACGGAATGAAAAAACACTTCTGCATACTAGTGCTGGAAAACCATCGATTGAACTATCGATACTATCGATGGGGCCGATGCCATAGCGATTATCGATGGTTTTCTTTAACCATTGATAGTATTTTACTTGGTACATAACTACAACGTCTGTTAAAAAAATTAATCAAAAAAACTGAGATTTATAATTTTTAATGTACTTGATTGTTATATGTGGGCTGTGAATATATAAATAAAAGATTAGTGAATAATTTTATGAAAAAACTTGCAAATAAAGAGGTTTTTTTTTCTGAGAATTGAGCAATTTAGGTTTTGATTTCGCCTCTCCTATTATTTTGTGGACAAGCTAGCGATATACGCTCTTTGTTTTTACGAATCTTTATTTTGTATGTATATATTTATCTTGATTTTCGATAAATTAGTAATGGTATAAATAAACAATCGATTATAATGAGTTGCCGCTTGAAAAAAGCAATTGTATTCAGAAAGGTACTTAACCGGGGGAAAATATACGTAAAATTTTATTTAATGCACAACAAATTATGGTACTTAGGCGGGTTGAGTATTTAATCGGGGAGGTACTTAAAAGGGTAAATTTGTTCGATATTTTTTACAAAAGCCATAGTGTCTGCAGTTGTTGGGTACAAAACGGGTTAGGTGCTAAAGCGGGGAGGTACTAAAGCGGGTTTTACTCTATTCTTACTTTGAATAGTTATTGATTTATTTTTTGTATTGAACTTTTTACATAAACCTTGGTTTTTATTAATTTTATAATATGTTTCTAATAAAAATTTATATTTTTCTTTTAAATATGAGAACGTATGTACAGACATGCATACATATGCAGACTTGGGCATTATTCGAATAAATTTTTATTTAGATAATTATTTGAATAAAAATTTATTTTTCAAATTTTATTCAGATAAATTCCCTACGAATAATTATTCTGAGGTTTATTCGTTATTTCAAATAAAAAATAACAACTTAGGGTACAACAAAAAAAACAACTGAGTAATAGTAAAAAAAAAATTTGTCTATTTTTTTTTGTTTGTATGTTTGTTGTGTTTTTACATATGTAAATGAAAATTATCTATTATTCGAATAATTTGGTTTCTGAATAAACAAAATTATTTATTATTCAAATAAAGATACAAAAATTTATTCATCTATTATTCGTTATTCGAATAAATTTTGCCCAACTCTGTACATATGTCTGTATATGTGCATTAAATATTTGAGTACTACCTTTCCCTCTAATGGGCCACCTACGTACATATATTAAACCATCGATACTATCGATGGTTGCCTTTAAAACTATCGATGGTCAATCGATGGGACCACTATCGATGGTTTTCCAGCACTACTGCATACTAACATAGTTGCCGCAAATATTTGACGTGCGACATTTCATAAAGACAGGGTGATGGTGTGATTAGAATTAATATAACGTGCGACAATTTTTGTCGTAGAGACTTTTCGCAATCTTAAGGCGACAATTACACTTTTCGTTAGTACGCTGCTACACTTGTAAGTTCTATTTGGATTCAATAGTCAATATCAAAACTTGATGTCATCTAAGTCATCATGAGAAGCTCTTAGTTTTTTTATTCGTTATAAAAATCTCAAGTTGTATTATAGGTACACTTTTGCTTATAACTTTGGATTGGATTGCCCGATAGATACCAAATTGAGTTATTTAAAACTTGAAAATCCAAAAAACGGCAAAACGTACTAAGATGACATAGTACAGTATTGTTTGGAAGCGTCGATATGTTCTTATTTCTTATAATAATGCGAAATAAAATAGTGAGCCATTATATATAGATTTCAATTCATATCTAAAATTTTAACCTTAACTAAATGATAAAAAGTTCATTGTTCGGACCACACATTAGGGCTTTTCTTCCAGCGTTTTATTACCCTCTGATCTTTCTGCCAATATTAGCCTTTACTCAATGATTTTTCTTTCGTCGAATTTTGATATGATCTGTCTACCAAGCCTATCCGAAATTTAGGCTTTAACTAAACGATGACACAAATTTATCACTGGCTCTCCTACTTTAAAGTACTTTAACCCGAATAACCCTAGCGTTGCCATATGGCAACACAATGAGAAGTTCCTTTGAGTCTGTAAAAACTGAACGAATTAAGGTAACTAAGTATGCGTTAACCATTATGACGCAGAAATATCGGCGCTAACACCTCTCACATGCAACATAAATTTCAGCGAATGCTTTTATAGTGACAACATCGTGAAGTTGAGTGAAATAAAAAATGAAAAAAATACAAAAAATTAGCAGACGTAATAATTAAGTGCCTAAAATTTATTTAAAAAAAACAAAACCACTATTTGGTTGCACCGTTTTAAAAAGTCAAAATTCCTGAAAAGAAAAAAGTGGTGTCAAAATTTTTCTTTGAGATAGTTTTTTGTTGTTTTTTGCACACGTTGCCATATGGCAGGGCCGATAGGGTGCATGTTCTTATACTCAGCTGTACTAGTACACAGAGTATTATAATTTTGATTTCATAACGGTGTATTGTAACAGAATGAAATAATCGAGATAGATATGGACTTACATATATATGTCAAAACTAGCTGACCCGGCAAACTTCGTTCTTCCCAAAATAGATTTTTTTATTAATTTCATTTCAAACAAGTAAGGAAGCCTAAGTTCGAGTGGAATCGAACATTAGATACTCAGCTGTATGCGTTCATTGTTTGTTTGCGTTTGTTCGATATAGGGTGTATTTTACATAAAGCGAGTGCTGCATAAAGTGGGCGTAGCCATGCCCATTTTCAACATTTTTATCAGCCATCCAACTAAGTATATGAATATTATTCTTTGTGTAAAACTTCATTCCTTTATGACTTCTAGTTACAAAGATGTCACTTTACAAATTCCCAAAGGGTATTCCAGAAATATCTTTGGTAAAAAGTAGGCGTGGTCATAAACCGATTTCAATAAATTTCTGCGTGTCTATTAACACAAGTTATAGAAGTGTATAAACCAAGTTTCGTCATAATATCTCAGTTATTTGTCGAGTTATTGGCTAAGAAATCTCGTATATTCCTGCTTCTAAAAAGAGGCGGTGCCACGCCCATTTTCCAAAATTTTTGTGTTTTTCGTTTTACGTTCGTAGCTGGACTCCTGCCATAAAATTTCAATGAATTATCTTTATATTTGACAAAGATATCGCTTAAAATGTTTTTATTAGGTCACTTTATAAGACCCATGTGTAAAAGTGGGCGTGGCCGTCAACCGATTTTAACTATTTTCCGTCCATATGTTTGCCTAAGTAAATAAATTACGCATACCAAATTTTATCGATATATCTTCAATGGTTTCTGAGTTATGACATATAAAACTTTCAATGTTTGACCTTTAATAAGTGGGCGTGGCACCGCCCATTTTCCAAAATTTCATCAAATTTCTTCATAGGGGCCTAAGCTCAACACGTGGGTAAAATTTCATCGCTCCAGCTATATTAGTGACTGAGATACTAAATTTCCGATTGTTTCTATATAGGAAAAGTGGGCGTGGTCATGGTCCGATTTCGCCCATTTTCAATACCAACCGTCCCAGTCTCGATACCAACTTGCATTTCAAATTTCATCAAAATATCTCAATTTTTGCGCGAGTTAGAGTGTTTACAGACGGACGGACGGACAGACGGATGGACGGACGGACGGACATAGCTCAATCCATTTCTCTTTTCACCCTGATCATTTTGATATATATAAGTATATATCTATTTCGATTATTTCATTCTGTTACAATCCACCGTTATGTGATTAAAACTATAATACTCTGTGTACTAGTACAGCTGAGTACAAAAATACAATATTGGGGTCTGTTTGAAGTGTTTGAAGTAGAGCTCTAGATACCCGGGTATCGAGCAATTCGATCTCATCGTTTTTGTTTGAAGCCCGTTTGTTGTTCAAATGCCCGTACAAACATTCGAGCATTCGAGCTTACAAACAAAAAAAAATGTGTATCGGAAAAACAAAAATAAAAAAAACTACATGTAAAGAAAAATAATAATAATAAACAATAGAAAAAACAGACTTCAAAATATCTGAATTGTTCAAATGCACGTACAAGCATACGGGTAATAAACGAACAAACGACTATTCTAGCATTTGAACAACAATTGTTCGGGCTACTCGAAAATGTTCAAAAAAATCGAGAGCTCTAGTTTGAAGCCATACTACACATTAAATTAGTATTATATTTATGAAAAATCAACAAAAATAATATTTTTATCATTATAAAAGTATTTCAGTTCTTCATTCTGATAAAAAAACCAAAACTATGAATTTTCCATATATTTATCTTAAAAAACGGTATCCTATTAGCCCTGGCGTCGCAGCAGGACATATTTCAGGATCCAGGACACTTATCGATGTAAATTTTTGTATGTATCTTACTTATCGTCCCAATGGCCAATCCTGAAATATCTTTGCAAACAAACTTTAGGGTTATTCGGGTTAAAGAGATACAATTAGCCAAATATACTAAAAACATTGATGGGGATATTTACCTATTTAATGTAATTCCAACCATACTTAGAAGTGATACAGCTACATTGCCATAGAATAATACCGGAAATATTTTACAAAGAGTTTCGCCAAAAGTCCATTTCTAGAAGAAATCAATTTTAAATGAAAAATTGTGACTGACTTTTTAGTAAGTGAACGTAATATTCTATCTATAACACTGTGCGACAGCACATTTGGGGCAGAATAGTTCCCACATAGAACGAAAGACCATTATCCATAGAGTAGAACTCCCAAACCTTTTTGCAAAATTTAGCCTCAATCATTTTTAAATAAAGGAAAAAAGGGTTGAAATACATGTCGCATAGAAATGCGTCGTTATGCGGCCTTTACACGGGTCGATTTCTTAGTCGATTTTTGTCGTTCAACCAAAATCGACCCGCGTAAATATCTCAGTCGACCAAAATCGACTAGCTCAAAGTAGACTTACGTTCAACTTTTGCCTAGACGATTTCCCAGTCGGCAAAAATCGACCCGTGTAAAGGCCGCATGGGAAACATATAGTAGAATTGCACGAGTTTTAATTTCGTAGAATAATTTATCCCGCTCACACCTCTACGAATAGATCGTTTTGTCCGAAAAAATAGTATTATGGAGGTCGATATTGGGTTAAATGTTCTAGCCATAAAATTTCACTAGGGGTCCCCTCAGACCAAATCTTTGTACAAGCAACCTAAAAGAACAAAGGAAATAATTATCACAAATCACGCTATTAAATTTGCAACAACTTTTATATGTATGTACTAGCTGACCCGGCAAACTTCGTTCTGCCCAAAATATATTTTTTATTAATTTCATTTCAAAAATTGTTATTACACCAGTATTATTTTTAATAGAAAATTAACGATTTTTCACTACTTCATTGTGTATGCAACTTCAAAAATATATAATTTTAGTATTCAGTTTAAGGCTGCACGATACACAACATTTTTAGTTTTCTGTTCCGGATATTTATTTTCATTGAGTATTGGCTTATTTCACTAAGTAAGTAAGAGGATTGATACAGTATACCTCCATAATGGTTTTCAGGCCCCTCCTCCAACCCTTTTAGATATATTCAGCCTCAAAAGTTTAGTACGTATGGGAGGTGCAATGCCCCATTTTTCGATAAATCTTTTTTTTTTTTTGGCTGAACATGGTATTCATATCGTATATCTATATAGTGATTGAACGCTTTTAAGGATATTTAGCCTTAAAAATTAAGAACGCATGGGAGGTGCCACCCCCCATTTCCCAAAACTACTGTTTTTTTCATAAGCACGCTATTGATATCGTTAATCTCCTGATCAATTTTCAGGTCCCAACCTTAAACGCTTTTATAGATATTCAGCTTGAAAAATTAAGTTTGTATGGAGGTGCCACGCCCCCTTTTCCGATAACCTACACTTTTATGCGCAAAAATGGTTTTGATATCATATAGCTCTGTACCAATTTCCAGGTCCCTGACTTAAATCCTTTTAAAGATATTCAGCTTAAAAAATTAAGTGTTGTTGGGAAGTGCCACGCCCCCTTTTCGTATAACTCCTATTATTTTGCGTTAATATGGAATTGTTATCGTTTATCTCCACATCAATTTCCAAGCCCCTAGCGTAAACAATTTTAGAGATATTCAGCATGAAAAATTAAGTTTGTATGGGAGGTGCCACGCCCCTTTTTCCGATAACCCCAACTTTAATGCGTGGGAATGGTTTTGATATCATCTAGCTCTATACCAATTTTCAGCTCCCTACCTTGAACTGTTTTAGAGATAATCAGCATTAAAAATTAAGGTTGTATGGGATGTGACACGCCCCCTTTTCTGATAACCCCCACTTTTCTGAGTGAGAAGGGTTTTGATATCACCTACCTCTATACCAATTTTCAGCTCCCTGCCTTAAACTGTTTTAGAGATAATCAGCTTTAATAAATAATAGCTTAAAAAACTAAAAAACACACTTTAATCTTAAAAATCGTACTAAAAATTGAGAAATAATTTAATTAGAAACAAAATGATGAACGAAAATATAAGTATTTAAGGAAAAGCGTGGGGTGCTCAGTATGTCAAAAAATATTTACAATCGGTGTTTTTTTACTAATAATTTTATTTTGACTTGTTTGAGATTTCATATATCGTACTCTTTAATTTCGCAACTAGGTATATTTTTGTACTAGTTGTACGAATCGAATATTTTCATGTTCAAATATTATTGAGCAGCCCCACGCTTTTCCTTAAATACTTATATTTTCGTTCATCATTTTGTTTCTAATTAAATTATTTCTCAATTTTTAGTACGATTTTTAAGATTAAAGTGTGTTTTTTAGTTTTTTAAGCTATTATTTATTTTTGAATTTTTAGTGAAATTTTTCATTAAAGGACGTTTTATGCGGACGCAAGAATAAAAGTAAAAAGAAGTCTGATGGGATGTGGTGTTCTCCGAAATAGATCTACATACATATGTATGTATTTATAACTTCTACCAAAAGTCCCAATATGCAGTGAAGTAAACTAGCTTATTATGCAATATTTTCCAAACCCTTTTATTCAAGGTTATCCAAACTAGTTTGGAAATACAAAATTTCCCAAACGTTTTGTTATATTTCACAATCAGAAAGTGAAGAGAAGTTGAGGTGAAGCATTTGAAAAGAACAAAAAAAAAAGAAACCTGATTGAATAAATTCGAATTTAGACAATAAAGCTCCGAATACGTTTGTAGCGTAATGGTGAGGTATGCTGCCTACGGACCAAGGAGCTCAGGTTCGAGTCCCGAGTGGCGCATTTTTATTTTTTTTTTTATTTTTATTTTTAATTTTTTTTTTTTAGAGAAATTTTTTTCACCTCACGTTTACAAAACATTGTATAACAAGTAAGGAAGCCTAAGTTCGAGTGCAATCGAACATTAGATACTCAGCTGTATGCTTTCATTGTTTGTTTGCGTTTGTTCGATATAGGGTGTATTTTATATGAAACGAGTGCTGCATAAACAGGGCGCAGCCACGCCCATTTTCAAAATTTATATCAATCATCCAAATAAGCATACAAATATTATTGTTAGTGCAAAATTTCATCCCTCTATGACTTTTAGTTACAAAGACTTCACGTTACAAATTCCAAAAGGGTGTTCCAGAAATATCTTTGTTAAAAAGTAGGCGTGGTCATAAACCGATTTCAATACATTTTTGCGTGTCTATTAACACATGTTATAAAAGTGTATAAACCAAGTTTCGTCATAATATCTCAATTATTTGTCGAGTTAAAGGCTAAGAAATCTCATATATCCCTTTGTCTAAAAAGAGGCGGTGCCACGCCCATTTTCCAAACTTTTTTATTTTTTGTTTCCGGTCTATTGTAAAACTCATGTCACAAAATTTCAATGAATTATCTTTATATTTCACATAGATATCGCTTAAAATGGTTTTATTAGGTCACTTTATAATACACATATATAAAAGTGGGCGCGGTCGTCAACCGATTTTGGTAATTTTTCGTCCACACATTTGGCTAAGTAAATATATCACGCGTACCAGATTTCATCGATATATCTTTAACGGTTTCTGAGTTATGGCTTATTAAACTTTCAATATTCGCTCCTTAATAAGTGGGCGTGGCACCGCCCATTTTCCAAAATTTTTGTAGTTTTTGTTTTATGTCCATAGTTGGACTCCTGCCACAAAATCTCAGTGATTGATCTTTATATTTGACAGAGATATCGCTTAAAATGTTTTTATTAGGCCCCCTTATATTTCCTATATATAAAAGTGGGCGTGGCCGTCAACCGATTTTGATAATTTTTCGCCAAAACATTTGACTAAGTAATTATATTACGCGTACCGAATTTCATCGATATATCTTCAACGGTTTCTGAGTTATGACTCATAAAACTTTCAATGTCTGCCCCTTAATAAGTGGGCGTGGCACCGCCCATATTCCAAAATTTTTGTGTTTTTTGTTTTATGTCCATAGTTGGACTCATGCGACAAAATTTCAATGATAGATCTTTATATTTGACAGAGATATCGCTTAAAATGGTTTTATTAGGTCACTTTATAATACACATATATAAAAGTGGGCGTGGCCGTAAACCGATTTTGATAATTTTTCGTCAAAACATTTGTCTATGTAAGCAAATTACGCGTACCAAATTTCATCGATATATCTTCAACGGTTTCTGAGTTATGACATATAAAACTTTCAATGTTTGACCCTTAATAAGTGGGCGTGGCACCGCCCATTTTCCAAAACTTCATCAAATTTCTTCATAAGGGCCCGAGCTCAATACGTGGGTAAAATTTTAAAACTCTAGCTATATTAGTGGCTGAGATACCAAATTTCCGATTTTTTCTATATAGGAAAAGTGGGCGTGGTCATGGTCCGATTTCGCCCATTTTCAATACCAACCGTCCCAGTCTCGATACCAACTTGCGTTCCAAATTTCATCAAAATATCTCAATTTTTGCGCGAGTTAGAGTGTTTACAGACGGACGGACGGACGGACGGACGGACAGACGGACGGACGGACGGACGGACGGACGGACGGACGGACGGACGGACATGGCTCAATCGATTTCTCTTTTCACCCTGATCATTTTGATATATATAAGTCTATATCTATCTCGATTATTTCATTCTGTTACAATCCACCGTTATGTGATTAAAACTATAATACTCTGTGTACTAGTACAGCTGAGTATAAAAATGTAATTAGGGTTCCTTTTCGTTAATTCAGAACTTACTATTAAATGAATTACAAACAAAACCAGTTTTTGCTTTGCATACATATGTATGTACATGCGATTGTTTTTATTGCAAACACAACAATGACTAAACAGAATGTTGTTACACAAAACACAAAACCAGTTCTTGCTCTGCATACGTATGTATGTATGTACATTGTACATGCGGCTGATTTCATTGCAAATACAACAAACCCAAAACAGAAGCTACAAGCTTCATTTTTTTTTGAGTGAATTTATGCATTGAGTTTATCGCCATCGCTATGAGCGATCGCTGGCTGTTGTGCGTTAGTTCGCTCGCTATTTGAGTGGTTATACGTTTTTCTTTGAACATTTGTTTGTGATTTGAGTAGAATGTATTTTTGAGCGTTCGTGAGTGAGTTTTTCCGTACCCTGCAAGCTTGTTACTTATTGGCCTGTATACGGGAGTGAATTGAAATTCATTGAGGCTATTTTGAAGAAAGGTAACATAAAAGCCGCAATGAAGCATAAAATATAATGTTGAATGTCCTACTATATAATGCAGTTGGGCTGTTGATGTCATGTTTCGAATCCGGAGGAGAATAGAAATAATAAAGAGAACACAAAAAAGTGAATGTTTGAAAGATAAAATAATTTAGTTAATTTAGTTAAATGTTTACAACTTTTAGGATGGGATGAAGTTACATACATACATACATACATACATACATACATACAGGTGAAACTAATAAAAGCGTGTTAAAAATTAAGGTTGTATGGGAGGTGCCACGCCCACTTTTCTGATAACCCCCACTTTTCTGAGTGAGAAGGGTTTTGATATCACCTACCTCTATACCAATTTTCAGCTCCCTACCTTAAAGTGCTTTAGAGATAATCAGCTTTAAAAATTAAGGTTGTATGGGAGGTGACACGCCCCCTTTTCCGATAACCCCCACTTTTCTGAGTGAGAAGGGTTTTGATATCACCTACCTCTATACCAATTTTCAGCTCCCTACCTTAAACTGTTCTAGAGATAGTCAGCTTTAAAAATTAAGGTTGTATGGGAGTTGCCACGCCCCCCTAACATTTTTAAATTTTTTCTTCGACTAAACCTTCGCGAGGTAACAACAAACAAACCCCCCTAAGGAAGTATTTGATTTGGTTCAGCCGTTTTCAAGTTTTAGCGTTTCAATTAAATACCAAATCATTTTTATATATGTATGTATGTACATTAGGGTGGTCCAAAATTGTATGAAGAAAATAAAGTTCTTCCGAAATCCGCGGAACAACCCGCATTTCATGCGGCTGTACTACGGAAATCTATACTGAAAATTTTGCCTTAATATATTAAAGTTAGAGTCCGCGCAAATTCCTCAAAGTTTTCTTCTGCTTTTACTTCAGTGATGATACATCATTTTTTGGAAAGTCCTTAATGAACAAGAAATATGTTTTTATCTCTAAACAAGTAAGGAAGCCTAATTTCGAGTGGAATCGAACATTAGATAAGAACTCAGCTGTATGCTTTCATTATTTGTTTGTGTTTGATGGAAACGCGGTGTATTTTATATAAGGCGAGTGCCGCATAAAGTGGTCGTAGCCACGCCCATTTTCATAATTTGTATCAATCATCCAACTAGCACATAATATTATTGTTAGGAAAAATTTCATTTTTTATGACTACTAGTTAGAAAGATGTCACTTTACAAATTCCAGAAATATCTTTCTTGTGTAGGCGTCATAAACCAATTTCGATAAATTTTGGCATGTCTATTACCACAAGTGATAAAAGTTTATATGAAAAGTTTCGACATAATATCTCAATTACTTGTCGCGTTACGGGCTCCGAAATCTCGTAGATTCCTTTGTTTAAAAAGAGGCTGCGCCATGCCCATTTTCCAAAAATTTTCTGCTCTTTGTTTCCGGTCTATTGTGGGACTCATGCCACAAAATTTCAATATATGTATATTTATTATATTTGCCAAAGATATCTGCCTTAAAGGCCTTATTTCAAAAGGCCTTATTACACCCCGCCCCTTACGCACGCAAAAATTAAAATGGTTTGCGCGACTTCTCAATCAAATTTGTTATCTAAACAACAAAAACGACAGCCCTGTTGTAAACAGAAGTGTTTTCTTTTAGTGAATCTAATTCTTCTAAATTTTAAATAGAGGACACTAAAAAAGTGGTGTTTTACAAAAACACACAGTGAATGTTCCTCTCTGTGAGGAGAAACCAATTATTTATTATACACTAGCTGACCCGCCAGACATTGTTCTGCCTAAAATTTATTCCTATAAAGCCTAAATAAAAAGTCCTAGATTATCGTGTTGCTCACCATTATATCCCTATCCCTATCCGTATCGCTATCCTTATCCATATCCCTATCCTATCCCTCCAAGTTTTGATATCCTACGGAAAACACTTCCAGAGATATTCAGAATTAAATATTAAGTTTGTAGGGGTTGTGCCACGCCGCCTTTTCCGATAGTTTCCATTTTTTCTCGTACAGTTATTGTTTATCTATGTACTAATTTACAGGGTACTACCATAAACACTTTCAGAGATATTCAGCATGAAAGACTAAGTTTGTATGGGAGGTGCCACTCCCCCTCAATATTTTCAAATTTGTTTAGCCTAAAACCGATTCGAGGAGACGTCTATAAAATGATTATTGAAAGTTTCATTAATTTCTATGCAGTCGTTCTTGTGTGATGCGGGCGTTATGGTAAAAAACCACATTTTTGGTCAAATTTTTCCCACATTTTGTTAATAAAACTGTAGAGTAAGGTGGGGTGCCTTTGACACCTTTTTTTTGAAGTCTCATATCTCAGACATTTTTGGGGAAAACTAAGGTTTTAACAATTGACAGTAACTATTCATTATTCATCTCAATATTTGAGTAGCTAATGAGTTATAAAAAAACACGTAAATACCTTTTTCAGATACTTTTTTAATAAAAGCCATTTTGTCAAATGTGCCCCGTGGTAGGGGTACCTGTGACTTGAATAGGGGCACATTTGGCCATCACAATGTAAACTAAATTTTATTAATTTTTAACTTTAAAAAACGAGGCATTATGTCATAAAACAAAATTAAATTTTTTATTTAAACAGTATAACAATATTATAATAATAAGCGAAAATATATGGTAAATTCACTAGCTCTATTAATGTTGTACGTTGTAAATTAAATGTGTATTAGAAGGCAACACCTGTGGTATGTAGGTTTTATTGTATTTTGTTACCAGCTGCTTACTTAAATTTTAATATCGAAAACACCAAGCAAAAGTGAAAAAGGTAATATTATAAAAATATAAATCAAGGGTGCTCAACGCTCTCGTATTGAATGGGGAAACTCCAATACATCTACAAAAATTTATTAGTGCACTCAGAAAAAATTTGTGTTAGATTTAAAAAAAGTTACAAACTACAAGTAAATTTTTATTGTACCATTGGAAAATTTTGCATACAACATACATATGTACAATATTTACAACATATTTTATTTATACAAATGTATCTACATATATATTAAACTGGCTGACCCGGCAAACTTCGTTCTGCCCAAAATAGATTTTTTTATTAATTTCATTTCAAAAATTGTTATTACACCGGTATTGTTTTTAATAGAAAATTAACGATTTTTCACTACTTCATTGTGTATACAACTTCAGAAATATATAATTTTAGTATTCAGTTTAAGGCTGCACGATACACAAAATTTTTAGTTTTCTGTTCCGTATATTTATTTTCACTGAGTATTTACTATTTTAACCAATTAAGTAAGAGTATTGATACGTATAGTATACCTCCATAATAGTTTTCAGGCCCTTCCTCCAACCCTTTTAGATATATTCAGCCGCAAAAGTTTAGTACGTATGGGAGGTGCTATGCCCCATTTTTCGATAAATCTTTTCTGTTTTTTGTTTGAACAGGGTATTGATATCGTATATCTGCATAGTGATTTCTATGTACATGCCATGAACGCTTTTAGGGATATTTAGCCTTAAAAATTAAGAACGCATGGGTTGTGCCACGCCCCATTTTCCCAAAACTACTGATTTTAATAAGCATGCTATTGATATCGTTAATCTCCTGATCAATTTTCAGGTCCCAACCTTAAACGCTTTTATAGATATTCAGCTTGAAAAATTAAGTTTGTATGGGAGGTGCCACGCCCCCTTTTCCGATAACCTACACTTTTCTGAGTGAAAAGGGTTTTGATATCACCTACCTCTATACCAATTTTCAGATCCCTACCTTGAACTGTTTTAGACATAATCAGCTTTAAAAATTAAGGTTGTATGGGAGGTGCCACGCCCACTTTTCTGACAATCCCCACTTTTCTGAGTGAGAAGGGGTTTGATATCAACTACCTCTATACCAATTTTCAGCTCCCTACCTTAAACTGTTTTAGAGATAATCAGCTTTAAAAATTAAGTTTGTATGGGAGGTGCCACGCCCCCCTAACATTTTTAAATTTTTTCTTCGACTAAACCTTCGCGAGGTAACAACAAACAAACCCCCCTAAGGAAGTATTTGATTTGGTTCAGCCGTTTTCAAGTTTTAGCGTTTCAATTAAATACCAAATCATTTTTATATATATAGATTAAGATATGAACTCGTGCATATAAAAAAACTAAAGCGTGAATAACGGGTATTCATGAATATTAATGTGTAAACTGTTTCGAAATCGGATATTTATTCCCTTTTCCTTATTCCCTTTTTCCTGGTTTTCTATGGATTATAAGGCGACTATCGTTTTTGTAATTTTTTGTTGTCATTGTGGCTGCTACTATTTTGTTGTTTTTGTTTGTTTTGGTTTTTGGTTTTTGACTTTTAATTTTTTATGTTGTTTTGTTTTGTATTGCACATAAACATGCAAGATCATCCGAGTGCACGTTTGACCCATATCTGGAGACCCGGCCTAGGGTTCACAATGAAAAGAGTTTCATATCGAAGTCCTGCTCAAAACCTTTCATTTGATACTAATATTGCTCAGAAACATTCAAGGATCATCCGGGTCCTCGTTTTGACCCATATCTGGAGACCCGGCCTAGGGGTCACAATGAAAAGAGCTTCATATCGGAGTCCTGCTCAAAACCTTTCATTTGATACCAATATTGCTCAGAAACATTCAAGGATCATCCGGGTCCTCCTTTTGACCCATATCTGGAGACTGCACTTCGCTTCGTTGCTGTTGTTGTTGATATTTGCATTTGCACGGCTATGCATGCAAGGATTTGTAAGTACATGTCTATCTACCTACCTACCACTGACAGTGCCAAGCGATTCACACGGACGCAGCAGTGCACTAACACAAAGGTCATTTACGTTTACGCGTAAACTTTACCTGTTTTTCGAAATCACTCGTAGCTACAGCAAAGATGTTTACACATCAAAAAATATATCTACATATTACATAATAAGAATAAATGACAAGTTTATTCAAGGCTGTTTATTAAATTGTCAATATTTATTGTCGAATGAGAGGTGGATAATGGCAGAATTGCTTCCAAATGCTTTTGTGATAAAAGGTTTCTTTGGTTTGTTTTGATGAACTTAAAGCTTTTTCGCAAATATATGTGCTGCCGAACATGGATAAGTATTTAAAATTTCATTTCTTATGAGTGGATACTTGTCATATTTTATTTCTGTCATATATGTATATAACTTACCTTAATTACTAATTTATATACGTACCTATAATTAATTAGCATAGACTGCGACTCGCAATAATATTTCAGCAAAAAAGCTCTAATTCCTATTCTCCTTATTAAAATCTATTTTTATTTTTCTTCAAATAATTTGAAATACACTTTTGCCACACATTTTTCAATATTAGCTAGAAATTTTTTTCAGTTTTTTCGTTTGCCTACAAATCGCACCCTCAATCAAAAAATTGCACAACTCAAAATTCTTTGAATCCATGAATAACGTCTTTAGGGACTGCTAAATGTTAGTCTCCTCCCAGCAAGAGTCTTCTTCATTACCCTTCGTTTGTAAAGAAAAAGGTTTTCTTGCATTTCTTCTATTTCTTTTATATTAATTTGGGTTTTGAGTTACGTCGCTTTTCAATTCAAGAATTCAATTTTTTCAAAAAAATTTTATTTTAAATTTGTTAATGTAATTTTCAATTTCATATGGGAAGGGCGAAGCCAACGTAGCTTCATATGGGAAGGGCGAAGCTAACGTAGCTTCGCCCTTCCCATAAGAAACTCAATCACATTCATTTGAAATTTTTTATACCTGTGGGCATATGGCAGGGGAAGAAAATTTTATTTTTATATTCAAAGGGCGAATTTGTATCTGTGCCTATGTCTGGGGGGAAAAACAAAAACAAATGTGATTCAAGGGCATAGGCATGAGCATCTATGATATAAATGATAAAAATCTTGAAAAAAAAGTCAAAAAATAAAAACAAAATCGAATAGGAAACTCAATAAACATAGGCTGCGTTGTTGTATTGATGGTATTCTAAGTTTTATGGAAAAAACTAACCCTGCTGATACAATTGTTGTAAACCTATACCACTTTATAACGTTATACTACTTTAAAAGAGCTTGTGAATTATCCAATGGATATTTGAAAGTTTATACCGAAATAATATTTTATACGGCATCGAGATGTTCTAGATGGGTTTGTTTTGGCAGGTTTAGCTTTCTTAGAGGCACATAAACGTTTAATTGGTCTTTTTATTTTATTTGACATTCGTCAAAGGCTCCCCAAACTGGAAAGTCAAATGTACCCCCAAATGACTTTATCCAAAATAATCATCACAAAAATTTTTTTTCTTTCAAAAGATTGAATAATTAAGATTTGTTTTCAATCTCTAAGCTTCGAAGAGCCAGTTAAGAACACTCATTTAAAAAAAATTTTAGTTTTACTTGTGAAAACGCTTACGTGGCACTACACAAAAATTACATCAGCTAACGGAAAATCATCGAATCATGTGTTACTTCGCTAGGCATTAAAGCAGAGCTGCCAAATTAGGTATACACATGTGTTATTGTATAATATCATGTTCAGACATAAAAATTAATTAAGTCAATTGGGGTTGATTGAACATCTTGAGATTTGGTGTTCAGACATATTTAATTTACTTGGCCCATTTAACAGGTCGGCTCAAGATACATACACACATACACGCCGTGAGCTGAATATCAAACTCTCGTGACCTAAATGTCAAAATTGCAAGGAGGACGAAATAATTTGACATTCAGCTAACAATTTTTACCAATCGTAAACACGAATACATGTATAGAATAAGCAGAAATAAAAACAAATTTGATAGTTGATGAAGAAGAACAAGAATGCAGCTGATCTGACGAACCAACCTGTTTAGTGGACACTGACGCTTATCACATTTCTCTTTTCATGACATTTCATTTTACTTATGAAACAAGCCTTTTAACAGGGTTGCATGCAGAATTGTTCTTCATTAAGAACTCATTAATTTCTAATGAAGCATTAACTTGGTCAATTTTTGTATGGAAAATTGAGAATCATTAGGCTTGAAAATTGAATAACGGCTCTTAATGTTCAATTAAGGTTGTGTCTGAACATAACATAAAGCTGCATTCAATTCTATTTTTGTGAAGTGTTTATAACGTTTTTACACCGAAAATGGCAAAGTCAACGGTGCCCAAAGTCAAAAGGACCCCACCTTACCCTAGGTAAATTTTTAACTTTTGAAATATCACAGAGAAACGCCGAAACACGTCAACTTAATTTTTGGCTGTAGAATACGATGGCATTTACAGAAATAAAAAATATTCGTTTGCACCAGCGAGATGCCCCCCAACCATACTCCTCCTAAAGTAGGAGGTTCCCAACAAGTCGAAGTGCGAGATGCCCAACAAGCCCAAGTGCAACTACAGCACCAAACACCGAGATCCCTAGGTACACCCCAACAAATGTCCCAACATCTAACCCCATCCCGCCTGCCTAGTACCAACGTACCAAACGTACAACAGCAGATCGAAACCCTCCAAAGGCAACTGGAAATTCTCTATGCCCAACAACAACAAGCCCAGAAACCCCAAACTGCAGGAAACTTGACAACTGCTACCCCAACCGACCAATGGAAGATCGTCAATCCCAAACGCCAACGCGAAAGCCCAAGTAAAAATACTGCCTCTAAAAAACAGGCTAAACTTGATAATTATTACTGGCTTGGAAGCCGCCAACCAAATGAAAATGAAAACGAAAACAGATTTGCCTCCCTTGAAGTTGAGGAAACTAACCAACCAACTGAAAAAATACCCAAGCCGCCGCCAATATTTATAGACAAAGTTCTAAACATTCCCCCCCTAATGAGTTTACTACAAGAAGTTGCTCCAAACTCCTATGATCTAAAGCTCACAGGCAAGGATCAAGTAAAAGTACAAGCATCATCCCTGGATGCTTACAAAACCATAGTGTCACAACTGGAACAGAAGGGCACAGAGTTCCACACTTATAAAACAAAACAAGAACGTACCTTCAGAGTTGTTCTCAGAAACATGCACTCCTCAATAGACACAAAAGAAATTGTGGATTCTCTAAAAGATCTCGGTCACTCAGTCACAAACATTTGGAACATAAAACACAGAGTCACAAAAAATCCTCTCCCAATGTTTATCATTGAACTCAAACCCGCCTCCAATAACAAGGAGATATATCAAATTAAAAGTCTCCTGCACTCAAGAATTGCTTTCGAGCCCCCACACCCGAAGCGTGAAATACCGCAATGCGCCAACTGTCAGCAATATGGCCACACAAAGTCCTACTGTCGTCGAAAATCAGTATGTATAAAATGTGCTGGAAACCACCTCTCCGCTGATTGCAAGCGAAAGACAAGATCTGAAGATGTCAAATGCGCTCTATGTGAAGGCAACCATCCAGCAAATTATAAAGGCTGTATGGTATACAAAAACATCCAAAGCGCCAAATACCCAACTCTGAGGAAAAAAGCTCCTGCACAGCCCCAAGAGAAACCACAACAGCCAATTCAAACGCCAATGCAGATTGAAACCCCAATTGAAATTGACCAATACCCAGCCACATATGCTCAAGCAGCAAAGAAAGGCGTAACACCCCGCTCGAACCCTAATAATGCCATTCCAAATAGTAATGAAACCCACACCCCAACGCAGAACACTAACGAAATGCGAGAAATGATAGACTTACTGAAACAAGTCATGCAACAAATGACATCAATGATGAGCCTCCTCGTCACCCTCACGACTAAAAACTGTGCATCTTCAACCCGTTGAAAATTATCATTTGGAATGCCAATGGCCTATCCAAACACTTACTTGAAGTTAAAACTTTACTTCAGACCCACGATATAGATATACTCCTCATATCTGAGACCCACTTTACTGACAAAAGCTACTTTGAAGTACCCAACTACAAGTTTTACCACACAAAACACCCCAGTAACAACGCTCATGGAGGCTCAGGTATCTTGATACGGAAAAGTATTAAACATTACAGCACGAATTCATTCCGTACAAACGCTATACAAGCCACAAATATTGTCATTGAAGACCCGAGCGGCCAGCTTACACTCTCTGCTATCTATAGCCCGCCGAGGCACTCTATCAGCACTGCAGAATATGAAAATTTCTTCAAAACTCTTGGAAATCGATTTCTAGCTGGGGGCGATTACAATGCCAAACACACGTTCTGGGGCTCTCGTCTCATTACCCCTAAAGGAAGACAACTATATAATGCTATTAGCAATCTCAGTTTAACTCCATTCTCTACTGGAACTCCCACTTATTGGCCAACAGATAAAAATAAAATACCCGACTTAATCGATTTCTGCGTGGTGAAAGGCGTGAATTCTTCAGATATAAATTGCAAATCGTGCTTTGAATTGTCTTCCGACCACTCTCCAATCCTGGTAACAATTGATAAAAATTTTACACCGGCAGCGGAAAAATGCAGCCTTTACAATCGGAAGACTGATTGGGAATACTTCCGACACATCATCACGTCTAATCTTGACTTCAAATTAGCCCTGAAATCTGCTGAAGATATAGAGGCAGCAGTCGAACATTTTAACAGCTGCATCCAACAAGCTGCATGGAAATCAACTCCCACCCTCATCAGACAAAAAAGGACAAGCGTTACCCACAACATACAAGCTAAGCTCAAAGAAAAACGACTCGCAAGGAAAAAATGGCAACAAACCCGTCACCCCGACGACAAGAAAAGATTGAATGCTCTCACCAAAGAACTCAAAAACATCCTCAAAATTGAACACAACAGACAAGTTCAACAATATCTCAGTAATATTGATGCAACAGCTGCAACTGATTACTCCCTTTGGAAAGCTGCTAGTAAGCTAAAAAGGCCGATTTTCTACAATTCTCCAATACGAATGGAAAATAACGAATGGGCGAAAAGTGACGCAGAGAAAGCAAATACTTTTGCACGCCACCTAAAATCAGTATTCACCCCACATGATATTGAACCCCCACTAAGCACAACAACAGAAGTGAAAAATACTCTGAGTCATCCCTATCAAATGGACCTCCCCATAAAACGATTCGCAATATCGGAGGTAAAAACCGTAATAGCGATGCTCAACCCAAAGAAAGCTCCTGGGTACGATATTATTAATGGCAATGTACTAAAACACTTACCTTACGAAGGCATAAAATTTCTCACCCAACTTTTTAATGCAGTACTAATAACTGCATTCATACCCCCTCAATGGAAAGTCGCTCAGATGAAAATGATTCTGAAACCAGGAAAGCCCCCTGATACGGCAGCGTCTTACAGACCCATTAGTCTGCTGCCCATTGTCTCAAAAGTCTTGGAAGTTCTCTTCCTTAAAAGACTCCTACCCAAAATAGAAGAGCGTAACATTATACCTAATCACCAATTTGGCTTCAGAAGAGGACACGGAACAATTGAACAAGTACATAGACTTACCGAGAAAATCTACTCTGCCTTTGAGCAAAAAAAATACTGCACAGCTGCCTTTCTAGATATATCCCAAGCTTTTGATCGCGTATGGCACGACGGCCTGCTCTATAAAATAAAAATTACTCTCCCTACAAGCTACTTTCTATTTATACAATCTTATCTAAAAAATCGTTACTTTTTCGTCAAAGAAGGAGCAGAGCAGTCTGAGCTTTACGAGAGCTTAGCAGGCGTTCCGCAAGGTAGTGTAATGGGCCCAATACTGTACCTACTTTACACATACGACCTCCCAATAGCAGAAGGAGTCACTATCGGCACTTTTGCCGATGACACTGCTGTACTGGCTTCAGACCTCAACCCTAACGTCGCCTCACTCAAGCTTCAAAGAAGTTTAAATAAAATTACCCATTGGCTGAAAGACTGGCGGATAAAGTCAAATGAATCAAAATCTGTTCAAGTGACGTTTACCACTAGACGCAACACTTGCCCACCCGTAAAACTCAATGGCATTGATATACCGCAAAGTGACGTAACAAAGTACCTGGGTATGCATCTCGACAGAAAACTAACATGGAGAACCCACATATTCACCAAACGAAAAGCTCTTGGTATAAAACTGAGAAATCTTTATTGGCTCATGAATCGAAACTCCCAACTATCAATCGACAACAAACTCCTGCTCTACTCAGCTATCTTAAAACCCATCTGGACCTATGGCATACAGCTATGGGGAACCGCAGCAAACTCAAATATAGAGATTCTCCAAAGATTCCAATCGAAAACCATTAGAATGATTGTAAATGCGCCCTACTACGTCACGAACGACCAACTACATCGTGACCTAAAGATACCTACTATATCTCAAGAAATCAGAAAGTATGCTGCATCATACAAAATGAGAATATTAGCTCACCCCAACCCACTCGTTCTAGCCCTGACGGCAAGACCAACCAATTTCGTACGCCTCAAAAGAAAATCATTTACAGATCTTTGCTGATGCACTATAATAAATGGATGCGCTACTGAGAGCAATCCATACATGCCCACCATGTTTATTAAGTCATTATTAATTACTAATTACTTTTAACGAACCACAAAATTGTTGGATGTATTTTATTTATACAGTTGGCAAAATATATTGGATGCTAAAAAAAAAAAAAAAAAAAAAAAAAAATTTACAGAAAGTCAAAGTTAGCTCTTGTTTTCGAGATATTTAGGAAAGAAATTTCAGAGCTCTGAAGGTAATTTTTTTTCCATCTATAAACTTTACTCAGGCTTGGAACCCTTTCCTCGCATAAAAATTTTGACAGTTGTTCTTACTTATCTGGGACATTCTAAATTCAATGCCGCCTTTAGTTTCCCCAAATTGGCTCCGGTTTTCGAGATAACGGTATTTAAAAATTACCATCAATTTGGACTTTTTTGTTAATAACTTTGTCAGTTTATGAGATAGATTGCCAAAACTTTGCACGTGACAATATTTTAGTATTACCTTAACTATTTCTGAAAATAATTGAAATCGGATGACTATAACATATAGCTGCCATACAACCGATTTTTCAGATGTGGACATTTGGGTGTATAGCTTCGCTATTCAAACAGCTAAGGACATGAAACTTAGGAGAATTTCTACTTGTATTGACCTTAATCTATTCCCTGAAAATTGTCAAGATCGGGTCACTATAACATATAGCTGCCATACAACTGATTGTTCAGATATATGGTTTTGCACATTTATTTCCTTATAACTCCGAAAATAGTCATTCTGCGTGAAAAAGCAACATAAACACTTTCATTCAAAATTAATAGGTGAAAAATTTTCTCATATACAATTTCCACGTATCTGCATCAGTTATTGCACTTTTGTGCAACCAAAGTTGAAATTTCACCATAGGCATTTTTTTCAAGCCCAATAACTCATATATCGTATTAAATGAATTAGATGATCTTTATATCCTCTTACAGAGAGTTTAAAGAACTATTATACAGTTTTTAAATGAAGAAAATATATGCATATTTGAGGATTTTATACGCATTTGAATAATTTTTTTTGTTTTGTTTTGTTTTGTTTTGTTTTGTTTTGTTTTGTTTTGTTTTGTTTTGTTTTGTTTTGTTTTGTTTTGTTTTGTTTTGTTTTGTTTTGTTTTGTTTTGTTTTGTTTTGTTTTGTTTTGTTTTGTTTTGTTTTGTTTTGTTTTGTTTTGTTTTGTTTTGTTTTGTTTTGTTTTGTTTTGTTTTGTTTTGTTTTGTTTTGTTTTGTTTTGTTTTGTTTTGTTTTGTTTTGTTTTGTTTTGTTTTGTTTTGTTTTGTTTTGTTTTGTTTTGTTTTGTTTTGTTTTGTTTTGTTTTGTTTTGTTTTGTTTTGTTTTGTTTTGTTTTGTTTTGTTTTGTTTTGTTTTGTTTTGTTTTGTTTTGTTTTGTTTTGTTTTGTTTTGTTTTGTTTTGTTTTGTTTTGTTTTGTTTTGTTTTGTTTTGTTTTGTTTTGTTTTGTTTTGTTTTGTTTTGTTTTGTTTTGTTTTGTTTTGTTTTGTTTTGTTTTGTTTTGTTTTGTTTTGTTTTGTTTTGTTTTGTTTTGTTTTGTTTTGTTTTGTTTTGTTTTGTTTTGTTTTGTTTTGTTTTGTTTTGTTTTGTTTTGTTTTGTTTTGTTTTGTTTTGTTTTGTTTTGTTTTGTTTTGTTTTGTTTTGTTTTGTTTTGTTTTGTTTTGTTTTGTTGTTTTGTTTGTTTTGTTTGGTTGTGTTTTGTTTTGTTTTTGTTTGTTTTGTTTTTGTTTTGTTTGTGTTTTGTTTTGTTTTGTTTTGTTTTGTTTTGTGTGTGTGGTTTGTGGTTGTTTTGGTTTGTGTGGTTGTTGTGTTTTGTTTGTTTTGTTGTGTGTTGTTTGTGTGTTGTTGTGTGGTGTTGGTTTTGTGTTGTTTGTGTGTGGGTGTGGGGTGTGTGTGGTGTGGGGTGTTGTGGGGGGGTGGGTGGGGGGGGGGGTGGGGGGGGTGGGGGGGTGGGGGGGTGGGGGGGTGTTGTGTTGTGTGTGGTGGTTTTGTTTTGTTTTGTTTTGTTTTGTTTTGTTTTGTTTTGTTTTGTTCTATGAAAGGAAATTTTTCATTGCAGATCATTTGATGATTACGCAAGAAAAACATGCTATATATGTACTGGTCTATTAAAATTATTCGACTATTCGAATATTCGGTTAACCGATTAATCGATTCAGAACCGTTCACTTGCTAAAAAGTCGGTTGATGATATTCGATTAGTCGCATTGACTCAATTATTCGAATACTCGAGTAATGCAAAAATCCAACAGATAATTTTAAAATATAAATGTGCTTATTTTGTATATATCTACATACATACATATGTAAATATTTATATGTACATAAAAATGAGCGCTCGTAAAAGAAGTGGGTTTTTTTTGAAAAATCTGCGACAGAAAAGGATGTAACTTGCTCCATATGTGAAGCAGTTTTGTGCTTCAACTCCTCCACATACAGAAGAGTCAAAGTTACAATGAAAACATATTTCCGGGGTATTTCGCGGGATCATAAAAAATTTACCCCGAAACCCTCTCAACATACAGAAGAGTCAAATAAACAAGTTACAATGAAAATAATATTTCCGCGGTAATTCGCGGGATCAAAAAAAAT
This sequence comes from Urophora cardui, assembly GCA_960531455.1. NCBI lineage: Eukaryota > Metazoa > Arthropoda > Insecta > Diptera > Tephritidae > Urophora > Urophora cardui. The sequence continues at coordinate 55,307,985 of OY482671.1, forward strand.
TTTCCCCGAAACCCTCTCAACATACAGAAGAGTCAAATAAAGAAGTTACAATGAAAAATACATTTCCGCGGTATTTCGCGGGATCAAAAAAAAATTTCCCGAAACACTCTCAACATAAGAGTCAAATTTAGGCGTGGACTATACAACGGTGGGCGTTTTAACTAAGAAATAAAAGAAATAGAATTGCGATACCACGGACATTGGAATGCCAAGGACATTGACTGGTGGGCAAATTTTTCTGGCTCCTTCTTCAAGAAGAACAAAATGTACCAAAACAGCAAAAAAGGGTTATTAATGGGTTTTTCCTAATTTTTTCCTCCTTCACCTTCACATTCATCGTCATCTTTATTTTCATCTTCCTCATCAACATCTTCTTCCCTTTTATTCCAAAGGAGTCTAAGGGGTCTTAAAAAGCGGCCAAAAACGTCGCCCTTACAATAGTCAGCCTAGTGCAGAAAGAACAAGTACCCGAGCGTAGCGAATTAATACCCGGAAAATGGCGGGGAGTGCTTTGATTTGCTTCAACAACAACAAAAAATGTCCAAAAAATCACATTAAAATGTTGATGAAATGGGTTCATATTTATTTATGAATGTAATAAAATCGAAAGTACAATATTCGATTAATCGGAATGGAACGATTAACCGAATAATTTAAAGCGATCAGTTATTCGAATAGTTGGCAACTTTCGACAGCTCGAAAATCGCTAACCGAATAATTGAAGTCGACTTCAGTCATATTCGAATAATTCGGTTAATCGATTTCCCCGAGCCCTATTTTATAAGTTCACAATATGTCATGTGCGCAATGTCCTATATAAGTCATTTTTTACAAATCGGACGGATTTCGGGATAAAAAAATATGTTACCTCTCCGATTTTCTTGAAACTCGGTTTATGGGTTCTCCATCTAACATAAGCTTACACGTATACGGGGATTTAATTTTTATTTTTTTTTTCGGGCTTCGTGTGATTTTCTCTGCCGTTGTGTAAATTTAACTAATGTAATATTATTAATTTGTTGGAATTTTATAAATTTTCTGCTTGTAGAGGTTTAACGTTACAACAAATGCTTGATTTCATTCAAGATCTGGATGAGGCATTCGACGAAGGTGGACTAAATGACATACCAACTGTCATTTAGGTACATACATGGAGCCTCACCAAATTACAACATTTTTGGAGAAGATAATACTGAAGAGGAATGTGCCGGTAAACCAGATAATGTTTGCCCGACCTAACTAAAAGGCGACTAAGAAGTTGTAATAGCAGGTAGCTCGACATTGCCCCATTTTGTCCAAGAAGATGAATGGCTGAAGAATATTTGACCATTTCCTCTTTCAATTTTTCCACTTGCGAATACGAAAATTGTCGTAATATACTATGTCATGTTCAATTTGAGAAGTTTTTTAATTATTGTTATTATTTATCAAGCATATTTGCGAAGAAAGTGCAATATATGCTATTGGCCAGAATAGGTCAACCCTACATATGGAAGTATTTAAAAAAAAAAATATTTTATTTGTATAACTTTACTTAAAACCTATTTAAATCTCAATAAAGTGAATTACAAATGTGTTTTTTTTTGTGAAACTAAAAAAAAATGTTTCCAAATATCATTTACCCTTTAAACAAAAACCTGTACCTTAGGCGACCCATGGCTACCATATGGTAACGCTAGTTTTTCACATTTTCCGGAAAAGTGCGACAAGGTATTGGAAAACGGACTTCATTTAAGGTAATACTAAAATATTGTCATGTGCAAAGTTTTGGCAATCTATCTCATAAACTGACTGACTTATTAACAAAAAAGTCCAAATTGATGGTAATTTTTAAATACCGTTATCTCGAAAACCGGAGCCAATTTGGGAAAACTAAAGCCGGCATTGAATTTAGAATGCCCCAATTAAGTAAGAGCAACTGTCAAAATTTTTATGCGCGTAAAGGGTTCCAAGCCTGAGTAAAGTTTATAGACGGAAAAAAAATTACCTTCAGAGCTCTGAAACTTCTTTCCTAAATATCTCGAAAACAAGAGCTAACTTTGACTTTCTGTAAATGCCATCGTATTCCACAGCCAAAAATTTAGTTGGGGTGTCTCGGCGTTTCGCTGTGATATTTTGACCTCCCTACAGTGTAATTAGGGAACTGGATGGGATATCTAAATGAAATTTGTCCTAAATTTTAAGTTAGACGTTAAGTGATAGAATGGTGAAAATGTCATGCAATTATATTCAGTAGTTTTTCCGTGATGCGGGCATAATTATACAGACGAAGAGGCAGACAGACAGACCAAAATTCTAAAAGTTGTAGATTTGGGTTCCGCTGGTCCAATAACGACCTCTCCTATCAGTTTTTCTTGAATATATTCAATGTAGAGACATCGACATGTTACAATTTTATGATATGTATAGTTATATATTATACATATATGTATTTAAAGACAAGTATCCAAAAATACTTTAAAATATTTCATTGATATGTATGTCTTGTTTTGATATTCTACCACAAATAATTCCAGGGCTTCTTAGTATTAAAAATTGTATCGGGGATGCTGCGCCCCCATTTCCAATAAATTCAATTTTCTTCCAAAAGTTTTGCATTGATTCCGTTTATCCTGCCACCAATGAAAAATTAAGTTTGTATGGGAGGTGCCACGCCCCCCTTTCTGATAGCGCCAATTTTTTCACGTAAGTTTTAAGTGACCGAACAAACCACAACCATTTTTATATATATAGACTAGCTGACCCGCCAGACGTTGTTCTGCCTAAAATGTATTCCTATAAAGCTTAAAAAAATTCCGTTGTTTACCGTGTTGCTCAGAATTCTCTTAGAATCTATAGTAATGAATTCGAATACTAAAAAATTATCTATATAAAAGTAGTAGTGTTACGATCTTAATGAAAATTTGGGATTATATTATTTATGTAATGCTGAATCCGATTATGCAAAAAAAATTTATAATTTGACAGTTGACAGCTGTCAAATAGAATAGAAAAATTAGAAGTAGTGTTACGATCCTAATGAAAATCTAGGATTATATTATTTATGTAATGCTGAATCCGATTATGCAAAAAATTTTTTAATTTTACAGTTGACAGCTGTCAAATAGAATAGAAAAATTAGTAGTAGTGTTACGATCCTAATGAAAATCTGGGATTATATTATTTATGTAATGCTGAATCCGATTATGCAAAAAAAAATTATAATTTTACAGTTGACAGTTGACAGCTGACGCTGACCACAATCAAAATACCTTAGTTTTTTTTTCGATAATTTTTTACATATTTAGTTAAAGTATAGGAAATGATGTACACCCTTCCCAGGATTTTCTTTTCCCATAGTGACAACCCTTTATTAGGCACTATTAACCCGAGTATAAAAGCTTCATTTTTTACGAAAAATCTTTTATTCATACTGATAACAATGAAGCAACATTAATTATAACAGAACATTTTTTTACAAATGGTAACTCTTTCTTAGAAGTATCAAGGTTCGCTTTGATTTCTTTGCATCTGTAAAAGAAAATACATAAATACTCTAATACAAATGAGTGCGTTTTTGTAACTAAAACTTCACTTCTCTGTTCCTGGTTTACAATTTTTAGGAAACACCCATATATATATATTTTGTACTAGTAGACCCAGCAGATGTTATCCCGACCAGAGTGAGAGGAATTTTCCAAATATTGGTCTATAAGTCTGACATCGGCCGGTAACTTCGGAATCGGTCGAGTTATCGAAATAAACACAGCTATTCCGGATTACGATCTACTTTCATCGGAGGTGAATCGGATCCAATGGCATTCTGCAATTCGATTGACGTCCAATGAACGTCAGATTTTTTCGAAGTTCGGAAATCGGCACTGGTTCACGATGGATCGGATTTTTGACAGTTAATCGGAGCGATTTTGTCCGTCAGCTTTTGTGTGTCGGAGGCAATAGAAATTGTGATTATTTTTGGAAATATTACCAATTTAATGTAATTAAACTATGATTTTTAAATTTATGCAACATTATTTTACAAAACGGGCTTTGTTTAGCTATGCTACTGGCCTTTTCTTTGCAAAATAAGTGAACAAAAGGAATCTGCTTTAGTACAATAGACTGAATAGAGGGAAATAAGTACAAGGAGTTTCAATGTATTGAACTTTTATTTAATAATAAAATTGATTTTTCTTTTTAGCAATATTTATATATTATTGTTTAATAAAAGCTTCTGAAAATAATTTTAATTGTGTATTATTATTACGATGATGTAATATGAGTGGGTAACGCAACTTGGGCATAATTTCTGTGCCAGGATGTACTCGTTTAACCTTTTTTGTCTGACTGTGTATTTTTAAAGACTTAAAATATTGCCATGCGACATGATGTACAAACATTTGCACGAGAAACTAACAAATCCAAGAAACGTGCTCACTTTCTATGTCCGTTCATGCTCAACGCGTCCTGGCGAGTCACGAAATTCCTGCTACACGATATGTACATTAGATGCGTTTTTTTTTCGGCAAAGTTTCTCAGATCTTCCCTCCGGTATCTTGGAAATACCAGGGTCCAAACTTGAAAATTCGTGACTAAAAAAAATTAAATTCCACTTTAGGCGATCTTGGTACCTTCCCTATGGCTCACACTAAAAAACTGAGTACACCATTCGATTAAGCCGTTAATTTTACATGAGGATATGTATCTTTTGTTTTTTTATTTTTAATTCTGTAGTTTTTTCATATATGAATCTAAACCTATCATGGAATTTAAAAAAAATCGCTGTTTTTGGAGTAGCCCACTCATTTTTTTGTCTAAAAAAAAACAAAAATCAGCTTAGTTATCCTACAACATCCTATTTTCATATTCTGTGGCCGGAGGGGTATGTTAGATCAAAAAAACGCATCTAATGTACATATTCATGATATGATTGGTCACAACCTGGATCTCAAATTTGCTTTTATGTTTTGCGATCCATAAAAACTTGTTGATATGCGACAAGTGTGGAGCGTCATCCATGGATTGCATCAGTATAACATATTACTATAAATAGTGTAAAACAAACCAACTCCAAGAGGTTTTCCCATGAAACTTTGTGGGAATAAGCTGTAAATGTTATTTTCACTAAAGTTTGCATTTTCATTGCCATCTATTTCATGGAGTCCAGTTTTTTTATAATTTAAAATTACTAATAGTTAAGGTGGGAATCGCAATAATGTACCACTGGTGTTAAAGGAAAATTTGTATATAATGAACCACGATCCTATCACAGATCATAAAAAAGTCGCTCCCGCCGGACGATTATAGTGCAGGAGATATTCCTTGTTAAAGTAATATGTATGTAGAAGACTTTTTTGTGTCACCGGCCTTCTGCCGCGCTTTAAAAAACCTTAGCCGGCAGAATTTTCATTTTGAAGAACTTTAATATTATATTTTAATAATAGTTTAAAGCGTTAAAGGTAGATGAATTATCATCCAAAAAATATTTCCTGAAAGTTTCACTGAAAACTTCCCAGTAGTTTGTAAGTAAATAAAATTGGTTCATTCTATCCAAGCTTAGCCGGTGTTAATTTCCGAATTACAAAGTATTCTCGCATGAAACTTGGTGACAATATTCTATAAATGCCGTTTTCATATATGTTGGCACTTTTTTTTTTATAATAAAAAGCCTTATTTAAAAAATTTTATTAAAATTAATGTCCAAATTCCTTTGTTCTTCCATTTATTTTTCCACTAAAAAAGCTGCTGCAGCAATGGAATCCATTTTTTAACCATTTAATATATTCTTTCTGAAAATTTAATCTAAAACTTACTGAAAATATAAATTTGCTGTCAAAAATACAAATGTGCTGTCAAAAAATACATATGATTTCACAAAAACACTACCTAACACTAATTCGAACAAAGTTTTACACTTAACAACACTTATGTTCGAAACGTCGTAAACCAGAATACCAATTTTCGTTTTGTCGTAGCAGTCGGCGTCGCCGCGATCGAAGTTCCGGGGGATTGCAGAATAGCTGTGAAAGTATGGCTATGTTCAGAAACGCTGCATGAAACGCAACAGCGGCAGTAATTATTTTTTTGATGATTGTGATGAGCGACGCTTCATGCAAAATTTACGTTTATGAACGTTCTGCTTGCACTATAAAAGCGGGTTGCGCTTCAAACTGAGTTTCTGAACAGAGCCTATATCTCAAATTTTAAGTTAGACGTTTAATAATGCAACAGTAAAGGCTTCATTCAGTTCCAATCGTCAGTTTTTGAGTGATACAGCCACAAACATAAGCAAAAAATAACACCAGACTGCAGTTTTACTTGAAACATGAATCATAGTGCCTTTAAAATATACACACAAAAAAGTAAAAAGTAAGACTAGACCAAAGAATTTAAGTTCTACTTGAAACACTATGCAAAAAATGCGGGGAAATCTATGCTCAAATAATGACTAAAATATTTCACGAACGAATTTGTGGGTTTAGACGCCTTTAACGGATGTCTCAACAGATATTTTTGAAAAAACTTATCAGTTCTGAGTTCTTTGGACATTTCTGAGTAAGAATGGCTTTTTTCCGACTAATTTATCACAACTTTAAAAAAACGACTTTTTCTTGTAAAAGCAGGTTCGCCCGACCACTGTGCGCCGTTAGATGTCGCTAAAATTTATTTTTCTATATCTTCGGTAATTATAGTCCCATCTCTAAGTTTAATACACCAATGCCTTTGGCTTGAAGAACGCCTTATACTATGGAATATTATTAACCCAATACGCGTCATTGGGGTCACTACCACCCAGTACTTAGTTTATACCACCCTAAAATCATTAATCTTTTGCAAAAGAAGTATTTCGATCGCTTCAGTAGAACCCGAAATAAAACACGTTCAACATTCCGAGGAATATTTGTTTTTCGCTTCCTTTTGTCTTTTAGGTTAATTTTAGAAAGATTTCTTCTGAGGAGGCCCCTACTGAAATTTTATGGCGAATAATTTTCTAGAACATATTAACCCTCTAGAACCGCCTATAAAGGGTTATTTTGACCCCTCTTTTTTAGAAAATCAGGAAAAATAGAATTTTTAAGATCGCTAGAGGCTTAAAATGTTCTAGAAAATTATTTGGCATAATTGGATTTTATTTAATTAGAAAAATTTTTTTGTGATTTGTCCGGATTGGGGTTTGAACCCGAGAGCTCTGGTATAGCAGGCGAGCACTCTACCTCTTTGTTCGTTTTCTCCGTATAATACACTACCCGACAAAAAAATATCATCTACATTTGATACATGATTCCCATGTAGATTTTTTTGCTGATTCCAAATATGTAATCAGATGGTTCAACAGTAGAACAATTTTCGAGATATTTTGAAATTTCAGTTTTTGAGTTATGAAAAAAAGTATGATTACTCATGTGTCAATATCTCTGTCATTACCGTCTCGATTCTTACGTTATTTAATTTCGTTTTGAGAGGATGAAACACCCTTTCCAACAAAGCCAAAATAATTAAAATCGCCGTTAAAGTGACGCATTTATGGCGAACAAAAGATTTTTTTTTATGAAAATTTTGGGGTTTTTTTCGAAATTCATCTCCTGTTTTGTATTTTTTTTTTTACGAAATATTAAATATCCTGCTGGTTTCACATTTTGAGTCAATAGCCTATTTCTTAGTGAACATTTGTCACTTTCCGGATTATAGTCCGTGGAAAAATGGCAAAGTTATAAGAGATTAAGTGAAGAAATCTTTCATTGAAATTTTCATTGAACATCCAAATATAAACCACTATAACAATAACACAAGTTTACAGCAAAAAATACAAAGAAATCGGGGTATAAGGGAAAATTGGCATGGGCCCGCTGAGCTCAGGTTTTGAGATAATGGTAATTTTGCGTTTTTTGGTTATCACTTCATTCAAAAATATTTTTCGCTAAAGTTACATGTGCGATAACAGCTAACTTCGTTCAAAAGGTAATTAAAATACGCTATAAACTACATACAACTAGTTGAGTAAAAACTCACTGAGCGATATCTGGCCAAAGTCAAAATTTTGTGGATTTTTTGAAATTTTTTTTAATTTTGATTTTGAAAACCAGCAAAAGATTTATTTTTGCAAAATTAGCCCATTAAATTGCAAACACTTTAAGCGTAATGTTACCAAGATCCTATTAGTATTTTATTTTTAGCGATTTTTTTCAGGTGAAACGAAAAGATATTTTACTGACGAAAAACTTGGTTAGGTGACCGAACTATGTGAAAACGACTTCATAGCTCAAAAGGGCATTAGAGCGATATATAGAGCTCCACCAGACTAAAACAATTGTTTTGTTTTGTTTTGTTTTGTTTTGTTTTGTTTTGTTTTGTTTTGTTTTGTTTTGTTTTGTTTTGTTTTGTTTTGTTTTGTTTTGTTTTGTTTTGTTTTGTTTTGTTTTGTTTTGTTTTGTTTTGTTTTGTTTTGTTTTGTTTTGTTTTGTTTTGTTTTGTTTTGTTTTGTTTTGTTTTGTTTTGTTTTGTTTTGTTTTGTTTTGTTTTGTTTTGTTTTGGTTTGTTTTGTTTTGTTTTGTTTTGTTTTGTTTTGTTTTGTTTTGGTTTGTTTTGTTTTGTTTTGTTTTGTTTTGTTTTGTTTTGTTTTGTTTTGTTTTGTTTTGTTTTGTTTTGTTTTGTTTTGTTTTGTTTTGTTTTGTTTTGTTTTGTTTTGTTTTGTTTTGTTTTGTTTTGTTTTGTTTTGTTTTGTTTTGTTTTGTTTTGTTTTGTTTTGTTTTGTTTTGTTTTGTTTTGTTTTGTTTTGTTTTGTTTCGTTTTGTTTTGTTTTGTTTTGTTTTGTTTTGTTTTGTTTTGTTTTGTTTTGTTTTGTTTTGTTTTGTTTTGTTTTGTTTTGTTTTGTTTTGTTTTGTTTTGTTTTGTTTTGTTTTGTTTTGTTTTGTTTTGTTTTGTTTTGTTTTGTTTTGTTTTGTTTTGTTTTGTTTTGTTTTGTTTTGTTTTGTTTTGTTTTGTTTTGTTTTGTTTTGTTTTGTTTTGTTTTGTTTTGTTTTGTTTTGTTTTGTTTTGTTTTGTTTTGTTTTGTTTTGTTTTGTTTTGTTTTGTTTTGTTTTGTTTTGTTTTGTTTTGTTTTGTTTTGTTTTGTTTTGTTTTGTTTTGTTTTGTTTTGTTTTGTTTTGTTTTGTTTTGTTTTGTTTTGTTTTGTTTTGTTTTGTTTTGTTTTGTTTTGTTTTGTTTTGTTTTGTTTTGTTTTGTTTTGTTTTGTTTTGTTTTGTTTTGTTTTGTTTTGTTTTGTTTTGTTTTGTTTTGTTTTGTTTTGTTTTGTTTTATTTTGTTTTGTTCTATGAAAGGAAATTTTTCATTGGAGATCATTTGATGATTACGCAAGAAAAACATGCTATATATGTACTGGTCTATTAAAATTATTCGACTATTCGAATATTCGGTTAACCGATTAATCGATTCAGAACCGTTCACTTGCTAAAAAGTCGGTTGATGATATTCGATTAGTCGCATTGACTCAATTATTCGAATACTCGAGTAATGCAAAAATCGAATTTCAAAAATCGAATATTCATTAAAAGTTTTTTAGACAGATAATTTTAAAATATAAATGTGCTTATTTTGTATATATCTACATACATACATATGTAAATATTTATATGTACATAAAAATGAGCGCTCGTAAAAGAAGTGGGGTTTTTTTGAAAAATCTGCGACAGAAAAGGATGTAACTTGCTCCATATGTGAAGCAGTTTTGTGCTTCAACTCCTCCACATACAGAAGAGTCAAAGTTACAATGAAAACATATTTCCGGGGTATTTCGCGGGATCATAAAAAATTTACCCCGAAACCCTCTCAACATACAGAAGAGTCAAATAAACAAGTTACAATGAAAATAATATTTCCGCGGTAATTCGCGGGATCAAAAAAAATTTGCCCCGAAACCCTCTCAACATACAGAAGAGTCAAATAAAGAAGTTACAATGAAAAATACATTTCCGCGGTATTTCGCGGGATAAAAAAAAAATTTCCCGAAACACTCTCAACATAAGAGTCAAATTTAGGCGTGGACTATACAACGGTGGGCGTTTTAACTAAGAAATAAAAGAAATAGAATTGCGATACCACGGACATTGGAATGCCAAGGAAATTGACTGGTGGGCAAATTTTTCTGGCTCCTTCTTCAAGAAGAACAAAATGTACCAAAACAGCAAAAAAGGGTTATTAATGGGTTTTTCCTAATTTTTTCCTCCTGCACCTTCACATTCATCGTCATCTTTATTTTCATCTTCCTCATCAACATCTTCTTCCCTTTTATTCCAAAGGAGTCTAAGGGGTCTTAAAAAGCGGCCAAAAACGTCGCCCTTACAATAGTCAGCCTAGTGCAGAAAGAACAAGTACCCGAGCGTAGCGAATTAATACCCGGAAAATGGCGGGGAGTGCTTTGATTTGCTTCAACAACAACAAAAAATGTCCAAAAAATCACATTAAAATGTTGATGAAATGGGTTCATATTTATTTATGAATGTAATAAAATCGAAAGTACAATATTCGATTAATCGGAATGGAACGATTAACCGAATAATTTAAAGCGATCAGTTATTCGAATAGTTGGCAACTTTCGACAGCTCGAAAATCGCTAACCGAATAATTGAAGTCGACTTCAGTCATATTCGAATAATTCGGTTAATCGATTTCCCCGAGCCCTATTTTATAAGTTCACAATATGTCATGTGCGCAATGTCCTATATAAGTCATTTTTTACAAATCGGACGGATTTCGGGATAAAAAAATATGTTACCTCTCCGATTTTCTTGAAACTCGGTTTATGGGTTCTCCATCTAACATAAGCTTACACGTATACGGGGATTTAATTTTTATTTTTTTTTTCGGGCTTCGTGTGATTTTCTCTGCCGTTGTGTAAATTTAACTAATGTAATATTATTAATTTGTTGGAATTTTATAAATTTTCTGCTTGTAGAGGTTTAACGTTACAACAAATGCTTGATTTCATTCAAGATCTGGATGAGGCATTCGACGAAGGTGGACTAAATGACATACCAACTGTCATTTAGGTACATACATGGAGCCTCACCAAATTACAACATTTTTGGAGAAGATAATACTGAAGAGGAATGTGCCGGTAAACCAGATAATGTTTGCCCGACCTAACTAAAAGGCGACTAAGAAGTTGTAATAGCAGGTAGCTCGACATTGCCCCATTTTGTCCAAGAAGATGAATGGCTGAAGAATATTTGACCATTTCCTCTTTCAATTTTTCCACTTGCGAATACGAAAATTGTCGTAATATACTATGTCATGTTCAATTTGAGAAGTTTTTTAATTATTGTTATTATTTATCAAGCATATTTGCGAAGAAAGTGCAATATATGCTATTGGCCAGAATAGGTCAACCCTACATATGGAAGTATTTAAAAAAAAAAATATTTTATTTGTATAACTTTACTTAAAACCTATTTAAATCTCAATAAAGTGAATTACAAATGTGTTTTTTTTTTGTGAAACTAAAAAAAAATGTTTCCAAATATCATTTACCCTTTAAACAAAAACCTGTACCTTAGGCGACCCATGGCTACCATATGGTAACGCTAGTTTTTCACATTTTCCGGAAAAGTGCGACAAGGTATTGGAAAACGGACTTCATTTAAGGTAATACTAAAATATTGTCATGTGCAAAGTTTTGGCAATCTATCTCATAAACTGACTGACTTATTAACAAAAAAGTCCAAATTGATGGTAATTTTTAAATACCGTTATCTCGAAAACCGGAGCCAATTTGGGAAAACTAAAGCCGGCATTGAATTTAGAATGCCCCAATTAAGTAAGAGCAACTGTCAAAATTTTTATGCGCGTAAAGGGTTCCAAGCCTGAGTAAAGTTTATAGACGGAAAAAAAATTACCTTCAGAGCTCTGAAACTTCTTTCCTAAATATCTCGAAAACAAGAGCTAACTTTGACTTTCTGTAAATGCCATCGTATTCCACAGCCAAAAATTTAGTTGGGGTGTCTCGGCGTTTCGCTGTGATATTTTGACCTCCCTACAGTGTAATTAGGGAACTGGATGGGATATCTAAATGAAATTTGTCCTAAATTTTAAGTTAGACGTTAAGTGATAGAATGGTGAAAATGTCATGCAATTATATTCAGTAGTTTTTCCGTGATGCGGGCATAATTATACAGACGAAGAGACAGACAGACAGACCAAAATTCTAAAAGTTGTAGATTTGGGTTCCGCTGGTCTTCATCTTGGCACCGTTTGAAAGCTGAAGAAACAGGCTATTGTTGGTTTTATATAAGATTATTTTCATTGTCTTAAAGTTTCATTAACCCGAATCAACTCACGAGCACCATATGGTAACGCAAAACATCCCTTTACATTTACAAGAAAATAAACAAAAGGAAAAGAAAAAAACACCAGGATAATGCCGATTTGCAATGAAAAATTAATGTAGCTTTGCAAAAAGGTAAAGATCGTGTTATTCTGTACTCAAATGTCGAAGCCATTGCGTGTGAAAATGAGGTGACAAAAATTAGTACTGAAAATTTCCGTTTTCAGATATGGCATGTCTGTAAATATAAGTATATTGGTTTTTTTTATTGGGCTTCGTGTGATTTTCTCGGTGCAGTGAAATAACGCCCGTGGAATTAACGCCCGCGGGCGTTATTTCCAAAAAAAAAAGGAAATCGCGCGATTTTTAATTCCAATTTTTCGTGTTTTCTGAGTATGGTGTATTATAATTGGAAAACGCGCCGCAGGCGAAAAATTGGAATAAAAAATCGCGCGATTTTCTTTGTGATTTCCATGCCGGGTCTCCTGATATGGGTCAAAAGGTGGATCTGGATGACGTCGGCATGTGTCTGAGCGATATTGGTATCGAATGAAAGGTCTTGATCTGGACTTCAATATAGAGCTATTTTAACAGTGATGCCTAGGCCGGGTCTCCAGATAAGGGTCAACAGGTGGACCGGATGACCCTCGAATATTTCTGAGCGATATTGCCACCAAATGAAAGGTACTGATTAGGACTTCGACGTAGAATTATGTTATTTGTGATGCCTGGGCCGGGTCCCCAAATATGGGTCCAAATGTGACACCGGATTAACCCGGAATGTTTCGGAGCAATATTGGTATGAAATGAAACGCTTTGAACAAGGCTTTTGCGTGGAGCTCTATTCATAATGGTTCCTAGGCCGGATCCTCAGAAATCGGTCAAAATGCGGACCCGGATGTTTTTGAGTGATATTGGTATCAAATGAAAAACGTTGGGAACGGCTTCAATATAGAGCTGTAGTGATGGCTAGACAAGGTCATCAAGTGGACCCAGATAATAACTTAACTTAACTTGGGTTGACTTGGCTTGACTTGACTTGACCTGACTTGATCTGACTTGACTTGACTTGACTTTATTTGACTTGGCTTGGCTTGACTTGACTTGACTTGACTTGACTTGAATTGACTTGACTTGAATTGAATTGAATTGAATTGAATTGACTTGAATTGACTTGAATTGACTTGACTTGACTTGAATTGACTTGAGTTGACTTGACTTTGGTTTACTATTATTCCTCATTGCGAAGCAACGGGTATTTGCTAGTATAAATATAAACTTAAATATAAATAAAAGTATAAATATAAATATAAATAAGAATTAAAAATAATAATAATAATAATAATAATAATAATAATAATAATAATAATAATAATAATAATAATAATAATAATAATAATAATAATAATAATAATAATAATAATAATAATAATAATAATAATAATAATAATAATAATAATAATAATAATAATAATAATAATAAAAATAATAGTGTTGCGTTTACTTGCTTGTAAATCCAAATGCGGCGTCAATGAAACTATGCGGGTTATTTCCAAAATTCTTCACAAACTTTTATTAATATGCGGTGTTACAAAAAATGTGCGGGTGCGAGCAGCTTGATAGGCGAGAAAGACCAAAAAACAACTAGCGAACAATGTATCAAAAAGGAATATAAGTAACAACTGTCAAACTAGTTAACCCTAGCGAGCAGCCCATCAAGGCTTGACCCATTACGTTATCTTATCGGCAAAATACTTACATATACGTAAAGCTTCACTGAACTGAACATAGCCCCCCCCCCCCCCCTTGAACTATCTTGATAAGTTCAATTAAAAATACATATGCAATTCAATATATAAAAATAGGAATGAAAGTTACAATTCAAAAAATGTAAAATAATAGGAATTCAAATTTGCCACGCTGGAACACGAGGATATATGCCTTGTGCGATTCTAATTGTCGTCATGAAATAGGTCCCCCTTTGTAGGTAGGAGGCAGAGCTTCGCCACAGGTCGAACCAACTCCCCATGAGACGTTTTCAAAGTGACCACTCTGACGTACCCGTCGTTCCCAGGGTGGCATTTTATAACTCGTGCAAGCAACCATTTTGTCGGGGGGGGTCATCTCGTTGAGGACCGCTACCACGTCACCTTCCTCGATGTTACGCGAAGGGCGAACCCATTTTGAACGACGTTGGAGGCTTACAAGATATTCATCCCTCCATCGGCGCCAGAAGTGCTGTCTCATGGCCGAGAGGACTTGCCAGCGACGTCGAAGATCTCCACAGAACCCTTCACCCTCAGGCTCTGGGATTGATTTTAGGGGCTCTCCTATAATAAAATGGCCAGGCGTTAGAACCTCTATATCTCCAGCATCCAAAGAATTATCACAGATGGGACGAGAATTAACGCACGCTTCTATTTCAGTCAATAGTGTACTGAATTCCTCGTATGACAGTAGATTTTCACCCAATGCACGCTTGAGATGGTATTTGATCCTCTTGATACCAGCTTCCCAGTACCCTCCCATATGGGGCGCAGCCGGGGGGTTAAAACACCATTCTATATTGGAGTCAGCAAAGAACTTACACAAGTTTGGGTCGGTCATACACTTCTGAAATGCAGTTCGAAGCTCTCTCTCGGCGCCAACAAAATTCGTGCCGTTATCTGACGCCATAAATTTGCAGTAGCCTCGACGATTTACGAACCTTTTAAATGCCCCTAGAAACGCTCGCGTAGACAGATCTCCAACAAACTCCAAATGCATCGCACCGGTGCACATACAGATAAACGAGCAAATATACCCCTTCGTGGCTTTCACCCCTCTTCCATGAGTAAACTTGTATAAGTACGGTCCAGCACAGTCGACAGCAGTTCGAGTGAAGCAACGTGCGTATGTCGCTCGAGATAATGGTAAATCACCCATCATCTGTGATGCGAGGTTGCGATTTATACGGATGCATTTCACACACTTATGATACACGGAGCGAACTAGACTGCGGGCTCCGATAACCCAAAATCGATGTTGCAATACAGCCTGCATCATGCGGGGTCCAGCGTGCAGGGTAAATTTATGGATATCAAATACTATCATTCTCGCTAACGGAGAATTCTTTGGCAAAAGAATAGGGTTTCTAGTATCGGGAGAAACCGTCGCATTTCGTAGTCTTCCGCCGACGCGTAAAATGCCTTTCTTGTCGAGATACGGTTGTAGACGCAAAAGAGGACTGCGAATCGGAAGTGGTTTCCTTGCGCTGCAATGAGAAATTTCGTTAGAAAATGAAAATTGTTGCGTATACCTGACTAAACGTAATTCGGCTTCGCCCATCTCTTGAAAACTTAGGGAACCATGGCATTTTGCGGTGCCATACTTGCTACTTCTAGCGTTGAATGAAAAACGTAAGACGTACGCAATGATACGCCTTAACTTTGAGTAAGAAGAATATTTCGTCATGACTGACCATTGATCGCTTACATTCGTTACATGAGCTTGAACTTTGCTTCGAACGCCGAGTTCGGTGGAGTGATGTTTTGATGAACCCTGCATCCAAAATCGATCAGCATCTGCCAGAAATGTGGGACCATTCCACCACAGCTTGTGATGGAGCAGTTCGGATGGACTTATACCTCTTGAGGCGCAATCTGCAGGGTTTTGTTCTGAATAGACATGGTTCCAACAATCCGGAGGGAGAATCTCCTGTATATCAGATACCCGATTGGCGATGAAAGTTATCCACCTACTGGGGTGGGCCTGAAGCCACGCCAATGTAATAGTCGAGTCGGTCCAAGCATATAAGGGATATCGGGGTTCGTTCCAACTACGCAATACACAACGCACCAACTTAGAAGCTAGATGAGCCGCGCACAACTCAAGACGAGGTAGCGTTGTAGACTTGAGTGGCGCAACCTTCGTTTTTGATGATATTAACGAAACTGTCACACTGCCATCGTTTTGCAATGTGCGCGCATACATTACGGCGGCGTAAGCACGTTCCGATGCGTCAGCAAATACGTGAAGTTCCGTAACTGACCCAATTAATCCGATACCCAGCCAACGATTCACTTTAAGGCTTGCAAGGAGTTGTAACTCCGAACGATGTTCCAACCACTTGGCGGCGATCGAATCAGGAACAACATCATCCCACCCAACATTTTCGAGCCAAACTTCTTAAAACCACATCTTGGAACGCATTGTCGCTGGGGCAAGTAATCCCAACGGATCAAACAGCGTGCTGGCGTCGGACAGAAAGGCCCTTTTTGTCAACTTAACCGGAGAACTCTTCAGATTTATCGCAAATGAAAAATGATCTTCGATGGTGTTCCATATTAAACCTAGGGCGTGAACATCCTTGCCATCAGCAATATAGTGCGATATAGATTCGGATGCGTTCAAAATACTCTCATTCAAGTCTTGGCAATTCGACGCCCACTTTCTAAGTTCGAAGCCGCCTGATTTAAGAATTTCTGAAATATTTCGGTGAAGCGACTGAAGCTCTTCACAACTCGAGGTACCGGTGAGCAAATCATCCATATAAAAATCGTTTAGGATGACAGAGATGGCTTTCTCGCAGGCGTTCGAAGAATCTAGCGCTGTCTGTTGAAGAGATTTTACCGCCAAGTGCGATGCAGCGGCTACCCCATAGGTTACGCGTAGCATGTGGTAATCTTGTATCGGTAGCGAAGGATCGCGACGCCAAACGATTCGCTGTAAATCGACATGTTTTGAAGCAATGCGAACTTGCCGATACATCTTTGCGATATCTGCTGTTACTCCGTAGCGATGAGTTCGAAACCGAGTTAAAGTGGAGAATAAATCCTGTTGCAGCTGGGGTCCGACAAACAACGCATCATTGAGCGAGCTGCCAGAAGATCCTTTGGCAGATGCGTTAAACACCACCCTTAATTTTGTCGTAACACTAGACTCCTTTAGGACTGGGTGATGCGGCATATAGTAAACTGGTTCCGATGTTGGTGTCGCGAGTTCCATATGTTGCATATCAATCAGCTCTTCCATAAAATTATCATAGCTCGTATACAGCTCGGAGGATGGCTTCGTGTGTAAAAGTCCACGTAAGTGGGGAAAGCTTCTGACTGCCATCCACCTGGGGGTGGCCAGAGCGATTCTTTTGCATGCGGAGCAAGCAGCTCACGACTTCCGCGCAGTGTCCTCTGGATAGCCACCGAACACCCGTTTGGTGGTGAACTAAAGTGAGAAGGCGACAACTCGACAAGGCCACTCCGACATATTCGGTTTAAGGGCTTGTTGAGGGGAATAACTGCAGCGTCTGTTCACCAGAAGGTGCGGCTGCGAGCGGGCGTCTGTCTTGGAGCAAGCGGCTCGCTATATAAACGTGTAACAATATACAACTCCCGCAGGGCGGGTTGTGCGTCGGGCTTGGGACCCACCACGTAAAAATCCTATCCAATGAAAACAACAACAAAGCCTCGGATGAGACCACCCCTTTCTGATGACAACCACGGCAAACGTTTAAAGGACTATGATTTGAGGGTAAGCACCTGGAACGTCCGGACCCTTAATTGGGAAGGTGCCTCTGCCCAGCTGGTTGATGTCCTCGAAAGAGTGAAAGCTGACATCACCGCCATACAAGAGATGCGGTGGAAGGGGCAAGGCAAGAAGAAATGTGGGCCTTGCGATATATATTACAGTGGCCATGCAGAGGAGCGTATATTTGGTGTTGGTTTTGTGGTGGGAAAGAGACTCAGCCGCCGAGTACTGTCGTTCACGCCAGTGAACGAGCGTCTAGCCACCATCCGCATCAAAGCGAGATTTTTCAACATATCTCTTATCTGCGCCCACGCCCCGACGGAAGAGAAGGACGATGCGATCAAAGACACTTTCTATGAGCAGTTAGAGCATGCCTACGACCGCTGCCCCCGTCACGACATTAAGATTGTGCTTGGCGATTTTAATGCCAGGGTGGGTAAGGAAGGTATCTTTGGCAGCACAGTCGGAAAATTCAGTCTCCACGACGTAACCAGTCCCAATGGGACGAGGCTGATCGACTTCGCCGGGTCACGAAACATGGTCATTAGCAGTACCAGATTCCAGCACAAAAAAATACACCAAGCCACATGGCTGTCTCCTGATCGAAAAACGCGAAATCAAATTGATCACGTCATGATCGACGGCAGACACAGCTCCAGCATCCTAGATGTGCGCACAATCCGTGGTCCCAATGTCGACTCCGACCACTATCTTGTAGCAGCCAAGGTACGCACCCGCCTCTGTGCAGCAAAGAATGTGCCAGCAGGACAGCAAGGAAAGTTTGAAGTCGAAAGGCTGCACATGACGCAGACAGCCAATCAATACACCACTCGGCTCTCACTCCTGCTCTCTGAGAGCAACCCTTCACCAAACGATGTATCTGAGGAATGGGAACACATCGCTCGTTCACTTCGTATCGCCGCTGAGGAATCTATAGGATACAAGCGAGCCCACAAGAACACCTGGTACGACAAGGAATGTCGCGATGCCTCGGAAAGAAAGAACGCCGCCTACAGGGCTACATTGTGTGCGGGCGCAACGCGAAGCGTATGGGAGCGTTATCGAACGGCGAAGAAGGAAGAGAGGCGCCTTTTTCGAAAGAAGAAAAGGGAGGCTGAAAGGCGCGAGTGTGAAGAGCTTGAGATGCTGGCGGGTAGGAACGATGCTCGAAAATTCTATCAAAAAATCAGGCGGATGACTGAAGGTTTCAATACCGGGGCAAATTCCTGCCGGAATGATAACGGTGATCTGGTAACTGATGTCCCGAGCATACTTAAGTTGTGGAGGGATCACTTCTCCTCCTTGCTAGATAATGGCAACAGTGAAAGTGCGGAAGGAGAAGATGTACGACCCGAATCCCCAATAGCAGATGATGGTAGGCATGTTCCACCACCTGATCATGACGAAGTGCGAATAGCAGTATCTAGGCTTAAGAATAACAAGGCCCCGGGCGCTGACGGCTTGCCAGCCGAGCTATTCAAACATGGTGGCGAAGAGTTGATAAGGAGCATGCATCAACTCCTATGCAGAATATGGTCGGACGAGCGCATGCCCGACGATTGGAACTTAAGTGTGCTCTGCCCAATCCACAAAAAAGGAGACTCCACAGTACGCGCCAATTATCGTGGGATAAGCCTCCTGAATATCGCATATAAGGTCTTAGCAAGTGTATTGTGCGAAAGACTGAAGCCTATCGTCAACAATCTGATTGGACCTTATCAGTGTGGCTTCAGACCTGGTAAATCTACAATCGACCAGATCTTCACAATACGACAAATATTGGAAAAAACCCATGAAAAAGGATCCGACACACACCATCTCTTTGTCGATTTTAAAGCCGCTTTTGATAGCACGAATAGGAATTGCCTGTATGCCGCAATGTCTGAATTTGGTTTCCCTGCTAAACTTATACGGCTATGCCAAATGACATTGACTAACACCACCAGCTCCGTCAGAATTGGGAAGGACCTCTCCGAGCCGTTCGAGACCAAACGAGGTTTCAGACAAGGTGACTCTCTTTCGTGCGACTTCTTCAATTTGATGCTGGAAAAGATAATACGAGCTGCAGAACTTAACCATACAGGAAGCATCTTATATCACAAGAGTGTGCAACTGCTGGCGTACGCCGATGACATCGACATCATTGGCACTAACACGCGCGCCGTATGTTCTGCCTTCTCCAAGCTGGATAAAGAGGCTAAGAAAATGGGTTTGGCGGTCAACGAGGACAAGACGAAGTACCTCCTGTCATCACACAAAGAAACAGCACGCCTTGGCAGCCACGTCAATGTTGATAGCTACAAATTCGAAACTGTTAAGGACTTCGTCTATCTGGGAACCAGCATTAACACCAAGAATGATGTCAGCACGGAGATCCAACGAAGAATCACGCTTGCCAATAAATGCTACTTCGGACTAAGTAGGCAACTGAAAAGTAAAGTCCTCTCTCGACAAACAAAAATCACACTCTACAGGACGCTCATCGTTCCAGTCCTCATGTACGGCGCAGAAGCATGGACAATTTCAAAATCAGATGAGATGGCACTTGGAGTATTCGAGAGAAAAGTTCTTCGTAAGATTTATGGACCTTTGCGCGTTGGCGTGGGCGAGTATCGACGGAGATTTAACGATGAGCTGTACGAGCTTTACACAGACATCGACATTGTTCAGCGAATAAAGATCCAGCGGCTGCGTTGGGCAGGTCATGTCGTGAGAATGGACGAAGGCGCTCCGGCTAAGAAAGCATTTCTATCGAAACCCGCTGAACGCAAAAGAAAAGGGAGACCTCCACTGCGTTGGGAAAATCAGGTGGACAGCGATGCTGCCTCCCTAGGTGTTCCCAAGTGGCGCCATGCTGCACGAAACAGAAGCAATTGGCGCGCTCTGTTGGACTCGGCCAGAATCGTCTAGACGGTTAAGCGCCAATCAACAACAACAACAAGCTCGTATACAGATCATGATCACGAGAAAATCGTCTCTCGAGACGTAACAAGTTTTTGACAGCAAGGTCTCTCGATTCCCCTAACTCCACATTGGGTTTCAGAGGTAGTTCAACAATAAAACGACCATCCGGAGCACGCCGATGAGTTAATTCGAAATGTTTTTCACAAAAGCTTTCCTCATGCGTTAAATACCTTTTTTGCGGCGCTTCTTCCAACTCCCATAGCCTGGTTAACGCTTTATCCAGTTGTACCCCACAAGTTAGAGACGATAATCGAGGAGTAGCATCTCGGAGGACATCCACACTCCCAAACAAAGTCCAACCAAAGACTGTACGTTGCGTCATCGGTGTGCCCGGCAGGCCTTTGCGAATTTCCGGCAATATAAGCTCATCCATAGCGTCCATGCCAATTAGTATATCAATGCATCCGGGCTTCATGAATTGTGGGTCTGCTAAGTCCAAGCCTTTTATGTGGGCCCATGCAGAAACTGGTATAAGTTGAGTAGGCAAGTCGCTTGTTATTTTTGGCAAAATTAGCGCGCTCACCGTGAAGCATTGATTGTAATAACGAGACGAAAGCGTTAAAATTGTCTCGCCTCTGGATTTACCGCTTTCCACTGACCCTATCCCCATAACGAATACGCTGGAAGATGTACGCGGTAAGCCCAAGCGTTGAACGCACGCCTCAGATACGAAGGAGGCGTGAGACCCGGAATCGAAGAGTAGCCGGGCTGGTTGCCATTGACCGGCGACATCGCAGATCTTTACCAATGCAGTCGACAAAAGTACTAATTTTTCGGTTGGTGCTGCAGGTTGATACCTGGAGTTCACACAAGGCGATACTTGAACGGAGTCAATATATGTAGAGTCGTTACCATTATTTAACTTAATTTCGTTCTCATCTGACGCGGTGCCGGCGGCGGTGAGCGCCGGCTGTACATGATTCGTATCGTCTGCAAAATGAGCAGTGGTTGTGCCATTGCTGACAAAAGAGACATTATGTAGCAGCGTGTGATGTCGTTGAGAGCAAACTCTACAAACAGATGCACTGTTGCACTTCGATTTAAAATGCCCTGGGCTTAGACAGTTCACACACACCCGTGATTCCTTTACAAACTTGGCTTTTACATTCGCATCTAGATTTCGAAATTTCTCGCAGCTATAAATTTTATGAAAGCCGCCACAATACATACAGTCTGTGTTTTGTTCTTGCGTAGCATGATAAACATTTGCGGGTTTATTTACCGTGGTCGTTCTACCTTTATTAATCACCGCATTTGCGGTTGAAGAGAGCATCGCCAACGATCGACAGCGTATCTCCAAAAATGCCAAAAGTTGGTCGAATGTGGGAGGCTTATCACTTTCAAGTGATAGCTCCCACTGCTTCCTTGTTTCGAATGCCAATTTGTTAACGATCTCATGCACCAGCCAGTCGTCCCAGAACTGGACAGGCCGCCCTAGTGCCTTGAGTTCACGAATATGCTGCTGGTATGGGTCTATTACTCCTTTGATTGCTTCCGCGGAGTCGATTGTGGCCCTTTTTATGTCCGACATGGCTCTGATGTGTACCTCAACAATAACGCGCAATACCTTATAACGAGCCTGTAAGAGGTCCCAAGCCTCCTTATAATTTGCATCACATATTTGGAACCCGTTGATAATTCTCAAAGCCTCGCCCTTAAGGCAACTTCGCAAATAATGTAGCTTTTGCCCATTCGACAAAGCCAGGTTATTGTCGATAAGTGAGGAAAACACATCGAAAAATGAGGTCCACTCGGTGGGATCGCCTGAAAACGAGGGTAATTCCATTTTTGGTAGCCGTATGGGGGCAGACACCGGCGTGGTTAGAGCAGTAGACGGTCCAGTGCGGCATTTTTGAACGCGGGTGAAATTTGCTAACGCCGTTGAGTACCAAGCCTCCGCTTGTATCCGTGAGTTTTCTTCTAAATCGATATTCTCAGTGCCGCACGAATTCTCCACCGCATCTTGGGCTTCAGTGAAACGAGCCCATTGATCATTCAACAGCTTTAAGTAGCTTGCAACGTTATCTTCATCCGCAATGAACGCTTCGTCCACACTCTTTTCCATATACCTCCTTAAGGCTTTCAGGGCAGAATCGCGTGTTTTCACAAAATTTGCCATATTCTGAAATCGCTATAGTAGTGCAATTTAAAGACAATACTTGAGATATTTAACAGAGGGCGAATGAAGGTTAACCTGACAACCACGCGGCTATTGAATTCGTAACCAATGCAATTATCGATTTGTACTATGTAATGCGAGTATGAGTTTGTGTAATATATTTTACACGAGTTAATTTTAAACGTGTGCGGGAATCACAATCCGGCTCGTTAGGACCAATAAAATGTGTTGCGTTTACTTGCTTGTAAATCCAAATGCGGCGTGAATGAAACTATGCGGGTTATTTCCAAAATTCTTCACAAACTTTTATTAATATGCGGTGTTACAAAAAATGTGCGGGTGCGAGCAGCTTGATAGGCGAGAAAGACCAAAAAACAACTAGCGAACAATGTATCAAAAAGGAATATAAGTAACAACTGTCAAACTAGTTAACCCTAGCGAGCAGCCCATCAAGGCTTAACCCATTACGTTATCTTATCGGCAAAATACTTACATATACGTAAAGCTTCACTGAACTGAACAAATAGTAATAATAATAGTAATAATAATAATAATAATAATAATAATAATAATAATAATAATAATAATAATAATAATAATAATAATAATAATAATAATAATAATAATAATAATAATAATAATAATAATAATAATAATAATAATAATAATAATAATAATAATAATAATAATAATAATAATAATAATAATAATAATAATAATAATAATAATAATAATAATAATAATAATAATAATAATAATAATAATAATAATAATAATAATAATAATAATAATAATAATAATAATAATAATAATAATAATAATAATAATAATAATAATAATAATAATAATAATAATAATAATAATAATAATAATAATAATAATAATAATAATAATAATAATAATAATAATAATAATAATAATAATAATAATAATAATAATAATAATAATAATAATAATAATAATAATAATAATAATAATAATAATAATAATAATAATAATAATAATAATAATAATAATAATAATAATAATAATAATAATAATAATAATAATAATAATAATAATAATAATAATAATAATAATAATAATAATAATAATAATAATAATAATAATAATAATAATAATAATAATAATAATAATAATAATAATAATAATAATAATAATAATAATAATAATAATAATAATAATAATAATAATAATAATAATAATAATAATAATAATAATAATAATAATAATAATAATAATAATAATAATAATAATAATAATAATAATAATAATAATAATAATAATAATAATAATAATAATAATAATAATAATAATAATAATAATAATAATAATAATAATAATAATAATAATAATAATAATAATAATAATAATAATAATAATAATAATAATAATAATAATAATAATAATAATAATAATAATAATAATAATAATAATAATAATAATAATAATAATAATAATAATAATAATAATAATAATAATAATAATAATAATAATAATAATAATAATAATAATAATAATAATAATAATAATAATAATAATAATAATAATAATAATAATAATAATAATAATAATAATAATAATAATAATAATAATAATAATAATAATAATAATAATAATAATAATAATAATAATAATAATAATAATAATAATAATAATAATAATAATAATAATAATAATAATAATAATAATAATAATAATAATAATAATAATAATAATAATAATAATAATAATAATAATAATAATAATAATAATAATAATAATAATAATAATAATAATAATAATAATAATAATAATAATAATAATAATAATAATAATAATAATAATAATAATAATAATAATAATAATAATAATAATAATAATAATAATAATAATAATAATAATAATAATAATAATAATAATAATAATAATAATAATAATAATAATAATAATAATAATAATAATAATAATAATAATAATAATAATAATAATAATAATAATAATAATAATAATAATAATAATAATAATAATAATAATAATAATAATAATAATAATAATAATAATAATAATAATAATAATAATAATAATAATAATAATAATAATAATAATAATAATAATAATAATAATAATAATAATAATAATAATAATAATAATAATAATAATAATAATAATAATAATAATAATAATAATAATAATAATAATAATAATAATAATAATAATAATAATAATAATAATAATAATAATAATAATAATAATAATAATAATAATAATAATAATAATAATAATAATAATAATAATAATAATAATAATAATAATAATAATAATAATAATAATAATAATAATAATAATAATAATAATAATAATAATAATAATAATAATAATAATAATAATAATAATAATAATAATAATAATAATAATAATAATAATAATAATAATAATAATAATAATAATAATAATAATAATAATAATAATAATAATAATAATAATAATAATAATAATAATAATAATAATAATAATAATAATAATAATAATAATAATAATAATAATAATAATAATAATAATAATAATAATAATAATAATAATAATAATAATAATAATAATAATAATAATAATAATAATAATAATAATAATAATAATAATAATAATAATAATAATAATAATAATAATAATAATAATAATAATAATAATAATAATAATAATAATAATAATAATAATAATAATAATAATAATAATAATAATAATAATAATAATAATAATAATAATAATAATAATAATAATAATAATAATAATAATAATAATAATAATAATAATAATAATAATAATAATAATAATAATAATAATAATAATAATAATAATAATAATAATAATAATAATAATAATAATAATAATAATAATAATAATAATAATAATAATAATAATAATAATAATAATAATAATAATAATAATAATAATAATAATAATAATAATAATAATAATAATAATAATAATAATAATAATAATAATAATAATAATAATAATAATAATAATAATAATAATAATAATAATAATAATAATAATAATAATAATAATAATAATAATAATAATAATAATAATAATAATAATAATAATAATAATAATAATAATAATAATAATAATAATAATAATAATAATAATAATAATAATAATAATAATAATAATAATAATAATAATAATAATAATAATAATAATAATAATAATAATAATAATAATAATAATAATAATAATAATAATAATAATAATAATAATAATAATAATAATAATAATAATAATAATAATAATAATAATAATAATAATAATAATAATAATAATAATAATAATAATAATAATAATAATAATAATAATAATAATAATAATAATAATAATAATAATAATAATAATAATAATAATAATAATAATAATAATAATAATAATAATAATAATAATAATAATAATAATAATAATAATAATAATAATAATAATAATAATAATAATAATAATAATAATAATAATAATAATAATAATAATAATAATAATAATAATAATAATAATAATAATAATAATAATAATAATAATAATAATAATAATAATAATAATAATAATAATAATAATAATAATAATAATAATAATAATAATAATAATAATAATAATAATAATAATAATAATAATAATAATAATAATAATAATAATAATAATAATAATAATAATAATAATAATAATAATAATAATAATAATAATAATAATAATAATAATAATAATAATAATAATAATAATAATAATAATAATAATAATAATAATAATAATAATAATAATAATAATAATAATAATAATAATAATAATAATAATAATAATAATAATAATAATAATAATAATAATAATAATAATAATAATAATAATAATAATAATAATAATAATAATAATAATAATAATAATAATAATAATAATAATAATAATAATAATAATAATAATAATAATAATAATAATAATAATAATAATAATAATAATAATAATAATAATAATAATAATAATAATAATAATAATAATAATAATAATAATAATAATAATAATAATAATAATAATAATAATAATAATAATAATAATAATAATAATAATAATAATAATAATAATAATAATAATAATAATAATAATAATAATAATAATAATAATAATAATAATAATAATAATAATAATAATAATAATAATAATAATAATAATAATAATAATAATAATAATAATAATAATAATAATAATAATAATAATAATAATAATAATAATAATAATAATAATAATAATAATAATAATAATAATAATAATAATAATAATAATAATAATAATAATAATAATAATAATAATAATAATAATAATAATAATAATAATAATAATAATAATAATAATAATAATAATAATAATAATAATAATAATAATAATAATAATAATAATAATAATAATAATAATAATAATAATAATAATAATAATAATAATAATAATAATAAT
This sequence comes from Urophora cardui, assembly GCA_960531455.1. Lineage (NCBI taxonomy): Eukaryota > Metazoa > Arthropoda > Insecta > Diptera > Tephritidae > Urophora > Urophora cardui. The sequence goes on from OY482671.1 coordinate 55,335,338, forward strand.
AATAATAATAATAATAATAATAATAATAATAATAATAATAATAATAATAATAATAATAATAATAATAATAATAATAATAATAATAATAATAATAATAATAATAATAATAATAATAATAATAATAATAATAATAATAATAATAATAATAATAATAATAATAATAATAATAATAATAATAATAATAATAATAATAATAATAATAATAATAATAATAATAATAATAATAATAATAATAATAATAATAATAATAATAATAATAATAATAATAATAATAATAATAATAATAATAATAATAATAATAATAATAATAATAATAATAATAATAATAATAATAATAATAATAATAATAATAATAATAATAATAATAATAATAATAATAATAATAATAATAATAATAATAATAATAATAATAATAATAATAATAATAATAATAATAATAATAATAATAATAATAATAATAATAATAATAATAATAATAATAATAATAATAATAATAATAATAATAATAATAATAATAATAATAATAATAATAATAATAATAATAATAATAATAATAATAATAATAATAATAATAATAATAATAATAATAATAATAATAATAATAATAATAATAATAATAATAATAATAATAATAATAATAATAATAATAATAATAATAATAATAATAATAATAATAATAATAATAATAATAATAATAATAATAATAATAATAATAATAATAATAATAATAATAATAATAATAATAATAATAATAATAATAATAATAATAATAATAATAATAATAATAATAATAATAATAATAATAATAATAATAATAATAATAATAATAATAATAATAATAATAATAATAATAATAATAATAATAATAATAATAATAATAATAATAATAATAATAATAATAATAATAATAATAATAATAATAATAATAATAATAATAATAATAATAATAATAATAATAATAATAATAATAATAATAATAATAATAATAATAATAATAATAATAATAATAATAATAATAATAATAATAATAATAATAATAATAATAATAATAATAATAATAATAATAATAATAATAATAATAATAATAATAATAATAATAATAATAATAATAATAATAATAATAATAATAATAATAATAATAATAATAATAATAATAATAATAATAATAATAATAATAATAATAATAATAATAATAATAATAATAATAATAATAATAATAATAATAATAATAATAATAATAATAATAATAATAATAATAATAATAATAATAATAATAATAATAATAATAATAATAATAATAATAATAATAATAATAATAATAATAATAATAATAATAATAATAATAATAATAATAATAATAATAATAATAATAATAATAATAATAATAATAATAATAATAATAATAATAATAATAATAATAATAATAATAATAATAATAATAATAATAATAATAATAATAATAATAATAATAATAATAATAATAATAATAATAATAATAATAATAATAATAATAATAATAATAATAATAATAATAATAATAATAATAATAATAATAATAATAATAATAATAATAATAATAATAATAATAATAATAATAATAATAATAATAATAATAATAATAATAATAATAATAATAATAATAATAATAATAATAATAATAATAATAATAATAATAATAATAATAATAATAATAATAATAATAATAATAATAATAATAATAATAATAATAATAATAATAATAATAATAATAATAATAATAATAATAATAATAATAATAATAATAATAATAATAATAATAATAATAATAATAATAATAATAATAATAATAATAATAATAATAATAATAATAATAATAATAATAATAATAATAATAATAATAATAATAATAATAATAATAATAATAATAATAATAATAATAATAATAATAATAATAATAATAATAATAATAATAATAATAATAATAATAATAATAATAATAATAATAATAATAATAATAATAATAATAATAATAATAATAATAATAATAATAATAATAATAATAATAATAATAATAATAATAATAATAATAATAATAATAATAATAATAATAATAATAATAATAATAATAATAATAATAATAATAATAATAATAATAATAATAATAATAATAATAATAATAATAATAATAATAATAATAATAATAATAATAATAATAATAATAATAATAATAATAATAATAATAATAATAATAATAATAATAATAATAATAATAATAATAATAATAATAATAATAATAATAATAATAATAATAATAATAATAATAATAATAATAATAATAATAATAATAATAATAATAATAATAATAATAATAATAATAATAATAATAATAATAATAATAATAATAATAATAATAATAATAATAATAATAATAATAATAATAATAATAATAATAATAATAATAATAATAATAATAATAATAATAATAATAATAATAATAATAATAATAATAATAATAATAATAATAATAATAATAATAATAATAATAATAATAATAATAATAATAATAATAATAATAATAATAATAATAATAATAATAATAATAATAATAATAATAATAATAATAATAATAATAATAATAATAATAATAATAATAATAATAATAATAATAATAATAATAATAATAATAATAATAATAATAATAATAATAATAATAATAATAATAATAATAATAATAATAATAATAATAATAATAATAATAATAATAATAATAATAATAATAATAATAATAATAATAATAATAATAATAATAATAATAATAATAATAATAATAATAATAATAATAATAATAATAATAATAATAATAATAATAATAATAATAATAATAATAATAATAATAATAATAATAATAATAATAATAATAATAATAATAATAATAATAATAATAATAATAATAATAATAATAATAATAATAATAATAATAATAATAATAATAATAATAATAATAATAATAATAATAATAATAATAATGATAATAATTTTTTTTTTGTGGCGTGAGGAGGTTGAAAAATCCCTTCGAACTTCCCGGTAACACGTTCGAGTTGTGATGCCACTAAAAACAATCCCCCTCTTATGTCAAACACTTTACCCTGGAACTGCGGTGGCATTACTTCAGAGTAGGTGTCGTTCATCCGTCAGCAGCTGACTTCTCCATATGTAGCCTGCGTCCAGACCTCGCCTTTATGCAATCTGCATGTTACGTTTCAGCAACGGAAGCAACGTGTCACTAAAGGGGTATGGTAACTCCCCTGTCTATGCGGCGTGTTTATGGCTCACTGCGATTAGTGGTATCGCGATCAAGATCGACTTTCTTCAACCTTAGCACTTTTTCTACATATATAGCAATCAGGTTCCATTTGTCTTCGTTTTCTGTCATTTTCCGTACAATATTTTCTGCAATGCCAATGGCATCGACCAACTCTGAGCGCAGTGTCTGCCATTTCACACATTCAAAGAATGTATGCTCTACGTCGTCGTTTTCTGTATCGCCATATATACAGCGCGCGTCTCTGCATTTCCCCATTCTGTGGAGGTATCGGCGGAAGTATCCATGACCCGTTAGCAACTGAGTCAGATAATAATTCACTTCGCCGTATTTTCGCTCTAGCCACTCTAATAGGTGCGGAATCAGTCATGCTGTCCACCTGCCTGTTGTGTCGTTTCGCCATCTGTCTTGCCAGATTGTTATTGTGCGTCCTCTAAAATCTGTTTCCACTTGTATGTTGTACTCCGATGATCGTTTGAGCTCGTACAGCTCCTTGCGTTCTTTCGCCATCAGGTCTATGGGTATGACTCCCACAATGACAAGTATTGCCGCCGCGGAGACTGTGCGGTACGCGCTAGCGATTCATAGCGCTGCCGTGCGTTGCACCCTCATCATTGTGCGCTTGCGTTTGTCCGCGGATAGTGCGTCCGCCCATATTTCGCAGCCATAGAGCAAAATGGAGTGACATACGCCCATCAAAAGTTTCCGTTTACTGGGTAGGGGTCCCTTGATGTTGGCCATCAGCCTGCTTAGCGCTGCTGTGGTCTTCGACGCCTCTTCTATGGCATACTGGATGTGAGATCCGTAAGTAAGTTTGGAGTCAATTTTAATACCTACGTTTTTTACTGCTGTCTGTGTGGTTATTAAAGTATCACTTACGCGCATTTCAACTTGCAGTGGTATTTGTCGTCTCGTGATGAGCATTATTTCTGTCTTCTCAGTTGCTAGCTGTAGTCCCTGAGACGCCAGCCAATGCTGTGTTCGAATCATCACTTGGTTGATCTTGCGTTGTGCTGCATTTGTGTCCCTGGCGGTGATGACAGCCGCCACATCATCTGCGAAACCAGTTAAAAAGGTGGTGTCCGGCATTTCTATGCGCAGTATATCGTCGTAGGCAGCGTTCCAGAGGTCAGGTCCGAGAATTGAGCCCTATGTAGCTCCGAATAATTGTATTCAAGTATTCTGGGGCCTGGAACTTGTCTTCGATCGCCCTCAGAATGTTGCCCCAACTAGCGTTGTTGAATGCGTTTCCAACGTCAAGCGTCATAAGTACTACCACTGGCCTTGAGTGGTGGTTTCCTTCTTGCGTTGCTGCAGCCGCTTTCATAACATCTCGTATGGCGCCAATTGTTGATCTGCCTTTTCTGAAGCCGTGTTGCCTCTCGCTCAAGTCACCAGCTTCCGTGATCGCCGCTGATAGCCTGGGTTTAATCATTTTCTCAAGAAGTTTTCCCGCTGTATCCAACATACAAAGTG
>OY482671.1:55345114-55371775 GCA_960531455.1 Urophora cardui
TAATAATAATAATAATAATAATAATAATAATAATAATAATAATAATAATAATAATAATAATAATAATAATAATAATAATAATAATAATAATAATAATAATAATAATAATAATAATAATAATAATAATAATAATAATAATAATAATAATAATAATAATAATAATAATAATAATAATAATAATAATAATAATAATAATAATAATAATAATAATAATAATAATAATAATAATAATAATAATAATAATAATAATAATAATAATAATAATAATAATAATAATAATAATAATAATAATAATAATAATAATAATAATAATAATAATAATAATAATAATAATAATAATAATAATAATAATAATAATAATAATAATAATAATAATAATAATAATAATAATAATAATAATAATAATAATAATAATAATAATAATAATAATAATAATAATAATAATAATAATAATAATAATAATAATAATAATAATAATAATAATAATAATAATAATAATAATAATAATAATAATAATAATAATAATAATAATAATAATAATAATAATAATAATAATAATAATAATAATAATAATAATAATAATAATAATAATAATAATAATAATAATAATAATAATAATAATAATAATAATAATAATAATAATAATAATAATAATAATAATAATAATAATAATAATAATAATAATAATAATAATAATAATAATAATAATAATAATAATAATAATAATAATAATAATAATAATAATAATAATAATAATAATAATAATAATAATAATAATAATAATAATAATAATAATAATAATAATAATAATAATAATAATAATAATAATAATAATAATAATAATAATAATAATAATAATAATAATAATAATAATAATAATAATAATAATAATAATAATAATAATAATAATAATAATAATAATAATAATAATAATAATAATAATAATAATAATAATAATAATAATAATAATAATAATAATAATAATAATAATAATAATAATAATAATAATAATAATAATAATAATAATAATAATAATAATAATAATAATAATAATAATAATAATAATAATAATAATAATAATAATAATAATAATAATAATAATAATAATAATAATAATAATAATAATAATAATAATAATAATAATAATAATAATAATAATAATAATAATAATAATAATAATAATAATAATAATAATAATAATAATAATAATAATAATAATAATAATAATAATAATAATAATAATAATAATAATAATAATAATAATAATAATAATAATAATAATAATAATAATAATAATAATAATAATAATAATAATAATAATAATAATAATAATAATAATAATAATAATAATAATAATAATAATAATAATAATAATAATAATAATAATAATAATAATAATAATAATAATAATAATAATAATAATAATAATAATAATAATAATAATAATAATAATAATACAATGGCGCTATTATAACTCTGACGAGTTTTATGGCCGAGCTTCTCTCCCAATTCGAGGTGTGCTCCTTTTTGTTTTTCCTACTAATTGGGTGGACCTACAGTTTTATGCCGGCTCCGAACGGCAAATGCATTTTTTGTGAGAAGCTTTTTCATGGCAGAAATACTCTCGGAGGGTATGCCGCCCACTGCCGAGAGGTGACCGCTGCTCTTAAAAAACCCAATAATTGGATTTTTACTAATTAGAAAAATTTGTTTGGCTCGGACCGTGGTTTGAACCCGAGACCTCTGGCATAGCAGGCGAGCACTCTACCCACTGCACCACAGCGACTACCCACTGCACCACAGCGACCATAATAATAATAATAATAATAATAATAATAATAATAATAATAATAATAATAATAATAATAATAATAATAATAATAATAATAATAATAATAATAATAATAATAATAATAATAATAATAATAATAATAATAATAATAATAATAATAATAATAATAATAATAATAATAATAAAATAATAATAATAATAATAATAATAATAATAATAATAATAATAATATTGATAATAATTTTTTTTTTTGTGGCGTAAGGAGGTTGAAAAATCCCTTCGAACTTCCCGGTAACACGTTCGAGTTGTGATGCCACTAAAAACAATCCCCCTCTTATGTCAAACACCTTACCCTGGAACTGCGGTGGCATTACTTCAGAGTAGGTGTCGTTCATCCGTCAGCAGCTGACTTCTCCATATGTAGCCTGCGTCCAGACCTCGCCTTTATGCAATCTGCATGTTACGTTTCAGCAACGGAAGCAACGTGTCACTAAAGGGGTATGGTAACTCCCCTGTCTATGCGGCGTGTTTATGGCTCACTGCGATTAGTGGTATCGCGATCAAGATCGACTTTCTTCAACCTTAGCACTTTTTCTACATATATAGCAATCAGGTTCCATTTGTCTTCGTTTTCTGTCATTTTCCGTACAATATTTTCTGCAATGCCAATGGCATCGACCAACTCTGAGCGCAGTGTCTACCATTTCACACATTCAAAGAATGTATGCTCTACGTCGTCGTTTTCTGTATCGCCATATATACAGCGCGCGTCTCTGCATTTCCCCATTCTGTGGAGGTATCGGCGGAAGTATCCATGATCCGTTAGCAACTGAGTCAGATAATAATTCACTTCGCCGTATTTTCGCTCTAGCCACTCTAATAGGTGCGGAATCAGTCATGCTGTCCACCTGCCTGTTGTGTCGTTTCGCCATCTGTCTTGCCAGATTGTTATTGTGCGTCCTCTAAAATCTGTTTCCACTTGTATGTTGTACTCCGATGATCGTTTGAGCTCGTACAGCTCCTTGCGTTCTTTCGCCATCAGGTCTATGGGTATGACTCCCACAATGACAAGTATTGCCGCCCCGGAGACTGTGCGGTACGCGCTAGCGATTCATAGCGCTGCCGTGCGTTGCACCCTCATCATTGTGCGCTTGCGTTTGTCCGCGGATAGTGCGTCCGCCCATATTTCGCAGCCATAGAGCAAAATGGAGTGACATACGCCCATCAAAAGTTTCCGTTTACTGGGTAGGGGTCCCTTGATGTTGGCCATCAGCCTGCTTAGCGCTGCTGTGGTCTTCGACGCCTCTTCTATGGCATACTGGATGTGAGATCCGTAAGTAAGTTTGGAGTCAATTTTAATACCTACGTTTTTTACTGCTGTCTGTGTGGTTATTAAAGTATCACTTACGCGCATTTCAACTTGCAGTGGTATTTGTCGTCTCGTGATGAGCATTATTTCTGTCTTCTCAGTTGCTAGCTGTAGTCCCTGAGACGCCAGCCAATGCTGTGTTCGAATCATCACTTGGTTGATCTTGCGTTGTGCTGCATTTGTGTCCCTGGCGGTGATGACAGCCGCCACATCATCTGCGAAACCAGTTAAAAAGGTGGTGTCCGGCATTTCTATGCGCAGTATATCGTCGTAGGCAGCGTTCCAGAGGTCAGGTCCGAGAATTGAGCCCTATGTAGCTCCGAATAATTGTATTCAAGTATTCTGGGGCCTGGAACTTGTCTTCGATCGCCCTCAGAATGTTGCCCCAACTAGCGTTGTTGAATGGTTTCCAACGTCAAGCGTCATAAGTACTACCACTGGCCTTGAGTGGTGGTTTCCTTCTTGCGTTCCTGCAGCCGCTTTCATAACATCTCGTATGGCGCCAATTGTTGATCTGCCTTTTCAGAAGCCGTGTTGCCTCTCGCTCAAGTCACCAGCTTCCGCGATCGCCGCTGATAGCCTGGGTTTAATCATTTTCTCAAGAAGTCTTCCCGCTGTATCCAACATACAAAGTGGTCTGAATGACTTGGTAGCTGTCGCATTACTTTTTGCCTTGTCGATGAGAACGAGGCGTTGTTTCTTCCAGCACTCGGGGAAGACTCCCTCGGTGAGGCATCTGTTGTACATTTGCAGCATTGCTTGTGGTCTGCGCAAGGCCAAGCACTTCAAGATTTCTGCCGGTATGCCGTCCGGTCCGGGTGCTTTATTGTTCTTGGGGCCGGATACAGCTTCTTTGAGTTCGTTTTCTGTGAATGGAACGGCATTATTTGATATGGTGCGTTATTGTTGCGTTCTGACGGGATGTGCCGGGAACAACTTCTGCACGATGTCGTCCATCGTTTCCGCGGCCATGTAATTTGCGGATGTCTTAGCACCCAGTTTTTTTCATCACTAGTTTGTATCCTAGCCCCCATGAATCAGAGTTTACGTCAGTGCAGAGTTGTGCCCATTTCTATTTTTTGCTGCATGCGATGGCTCGCCCTAGCTCTTTCTTGGCCCTCTTGTAGGCATCATGTTCTGCGTTTGCATCACCTCGGCGGTGTGCTCGGTAAAAAGACGCCTGCTGCATGTACAGGCTTGTCTAGCACGTGCTATTTCATCGTTCCACCAATATACTGGCTGTCTACCATTTCTGCCTTTTCTTGGCATCGCGGCGTCGCAGGCTATGGTTATAGCGTGCATCGTGTTTTCGACTAAATTTCTTGCGTTCATCCGTTGGTTCGTGGCTAGTATTCTTCTATCAAATTCCGTTAGCAGGCGTTCTTCGTTCAGGCGGTCAACGTTCCATCGTTTGAGATGCTTTGTGGTGCCATTTTCTTCTCTGTGGCTTTCTTGGCTCTCTACAATAAATGATATTTACTGATGGTCGCTCGCGGTAAAATCTTCTAGTACTTGCCACGAGTGTATTCTTCCTCCGATAGTTTCGCTAGCGAGGGTTATATCTGGCGTTGTGGCCTTGCATCCGGGCCGTCTGTATGTAGTGTCGGTCTGTGTATTAATGACCGTCAGCCCAAGCCTTGCAGCCATTTCTAGAGTTCTGCCCCCTCCTGAATCAGTTTTGCGTGAACCCCACTCAGTAGCTCGTGCATTAAAGTCGCCTGCGACTATGAGAGCGTTGTCTATTTCCCGGCCTTGGTCCTCAATGGCGTTCAGTTTTCCTTGGAAAATGTCAATGGTGTCGCTTGGTGTGAGATAGAAAATAGTCACCGTTATGCCTTCGATGCAAGCGTATACAAAGCAGTTACCTTTGCCGATGCTAGTTGTGTGAGCTTTGCTGTTGCTAGGCAACCAAATCGCTTCGGTTTTGCTGTCGTCCTCTATCCAGATACCACTACCTTTCATTGTGTATTGCTCACTTATTAGCACGATATCCACTTTTTGTTTGAAGACAATTTGTGTCAGAAGTGTGTGAGCCGTTCTGCTCCTATGGAGGTTTGCTTGTAGTACTTTCAAGCCCATACCGTCGGTTTTCTAATCGCAGCGCACCTGCTGGATCCTGCGACATGGTTTGTTTGCTCGAGACCTCCTTGTGTGCAAAGACAGCATTTTTGGGGATTAGTGCAGTCGCGTTTGACGTGCCCCTTCTCTCCGCACTGCATGCACGTATCACTTCTGTCGGGCCCGACACACTGTTGTTTTAGGTGTCCGGCGCCGAAGCATTTGGAGCAACGTTTGATTGCATCGCGTTCCTTGATTCTGCATCTGCATCGCATGTAGCCGATCTTGATCCTCCGCAGCTCACAGATGGCTTTAGCGGTGTCTATCGAGACCGAAGCGCGGTTGTTGGTGTTAGTGACATGTACTTTTATGTTTTCTACTGGCGTTTTGACAGCTTTATTCACGGCTTCGACAACTTCCTCCGACGTCGTTAAGCTATTCAGGTCTCGTATCTCAACTGTGGCTAATTGTTGTAAGCTCACTACGGTTGTTTTGCTGTTTCTCGGATGACTCCGCACAGCTGCTCGCGATTGCCTTCTTTCGTTACCTCCAAGAGAAAATTTCCGCCCTTTGTTTTACGTGTCGAGCGTATCTCAATTTCGACTTCGTCTAATTTGGCTTTTTCACGTATACCTTTGATTATGTCCGCGTAGGTGCTGCCTTGGGCCGGTTTTACGAGCACAGCTTCTGGCCTTTTCCTCGGTGGTCTGCGCGGCTTATTTTAATTTTTCTTCCTCGTTGGCGTTTGATTTTCGCTTGTAGTCGTTGGCATCGAGTTTTTCTTCCCCAACCCTGCGCGCTGCCTCTTACTGTATACAGTTTGCCACGCTGTTGACCTTTCAGCTCTATTCCTTTTGCCCGTTTCTTGGGCTGCGGGGCTCGTAGCTGAACGTTTCGCGCTCGACCCTGGTTCGATCTGAGTTGCACGAGTCGTGGGCGCCTGAGCAAAAAGATAAAACTAAAAAAACTCAAATACCTTTTATTTTCTGAGAGAAAAATAAAACTCAGAAAATAACTTTTATTTTCTGATCGACAAATAAAACTCAAAAAATAACTTTATTTTCTGATGGAAAAATAAAACTCAAGAAATAACTTTTATTTTCTGATCGAAAAATAAAACTCAAAAAATAACTTTTATTTGCTTTTTTTTTTTTAGCATCCAATATATTTTGCCAACTGTAGAACTAAAATACATCTAACAATTTTGTGGTTCGTTAAAAGTAATTAGTAATTAATAATGACTTAATAAACATGGTGGGCATGTATGTATGTTGCTCTCAGTAGCGCATCCATTTATTGTAGTGCATCAGCAAAGATCTGTAAATGATTTCCTTTTGAGGCGTACGAAATTGGTTGGTCTTGCCGTCAGGGCTAGAACGAGTGGGTTGGGGTGAGCTAATATTCTCATTTTGTATGATGCAGCATACTTTCTGATTTCTTGAGAGATAGTAGGTATCTTTACAGTGGCGCACACAAAAAAATATTTGGGGGGGGGAGGGCGTTTTCAATATCCAACGGAAAATTAAAAAAAAAAAAACTTAGTCCAGACAATTTTTACTTAAATTTATGTTTGGGGAGTGGACCTAAGTATGCACACATTAAACAAAGGTACCTTTTAAATCTCAATTCATGGCATTTTCTCTGTATTTAAACTAAAACTAACAAGTAAGGAAGCCTAAGTTCGAGTGGAATCGAACATTAGATACTCATCTGTATGCTCTCATTGTTTGTTTGCGTTTGTTCGATAAGGGTGTATTTTATATAAATATGAGTGCCGCATAAAGTGGGCGCAGCCACGCCTATTTTCAAAATTTTTATCAATCATCCAACTAAGCATATAAATATTATTGTGAGTGCAAACTTGCAACTTCTAATCACGTTACAAATTCCCAAAAGGTTTTTCAGAAATATCTTTGTTAAAAAGTAGGCGTGGTCATAAACCGATTTCGCTAAATTATTGTGTATGTATTACCACAAGTTATTAAAGTGTACAAACTGATTTACGTCATAATACATAAATTATTTGTCGAGTTATAGGCTCAGAAATCTCGTATATTCCTGCTTCTAAAAAGAGGCGGTGCCACGCCCATTTTCCAAATTTTTCCTGTTTTTTTATGTTTTATGTCTATAGCTGGACTTCTACCACAAAATTTCAATGACTTATCTTTGTAATTGACAGAGATATCGCTTAAAATGTTTCTATTAGGCCACTTTATAATTCTTCTTCTTCTTGATTGGCGCTTAACCGTCTAGACGATTCTGGCCGAGTCCAACAGAGCGCGCCAATTGCTTCTGTTTCGTGCAGCATGGCGCCGCTTGGGAACACCTAGGGAGGCAGCATCGCTGTCCACCTGATTTTCCCAACGCAGTGGAGGTCTCCCTTTTATTTTGCGTTCAGCGGGTTTCGATAGAAATGCTTTCTTGGCCGGAGCGCCTTCGTCCATTCTCACGACATGACCTGCCCAACGCAGCCGCTGGATCTTTATTCGCTGAACAATGTCGATGTCTGTGTAAAGCTCGTACAGCTCACCGTTAAATCTCCGTCGATACTCGCCCACGCCAACGCGCAAAGGTCCATAAATCTTACGAAGAACTTTTCTCTCGAATACTCCAAGCGCCATCTCATCTGATGGCTTCGTGTGTAAAAGTCCACGTAAGTGGGGAAAGCTTCTGACTGCCATCCATCTGGGGGTGGCCAGAGCGATTCTTTTGAATGCGGAGCAAGCAGCTCACGACTTCCGCGCAGTGTCCTCTGGATAGCCACCGAACACCCGTTTGGTGGTGAACTAAAGTGAGAAGGCGACAACTCGACAAGGCCACTCCGACATATTCGGTTTAAGGGCTTGTTGAGGGGAATAACTGCAGCGTCTGTTCACCAGAAGGTGCGGCTGCGAGCGGGCGTCTGTCTTGGAGCAAGCGGCTCGCTATATAAACGTGTAACAACATACAACTCCCGCAGGGCGGGTTGTGCGTCGGGCTTGGGACCCACCACGTAAAAATTCTATCCAATGAAAACAACACTTTATAATTCCCATATATAAAAATGGGCGTGACCGTTAACCGATTTTGGCAATTTTTCGTCCAAACATTTGCCTAAGTAAGTAAATCACGCATACCAAATTTCATCGATATATCTGCTACGGTTTCTGAGTTATGACTTATAAAACTTTAAATGTTTGCCCATCCATTTTCCAAAATTTCACCAAATTTCTTCATAAGGGCCTGAGCTCAATTCGTGGGTGAAATTTGTCACTCCAGCTCTATTAGTGACTGAGATACCAAATATCCGATTATTTCTATATAGGAAAAGTGGGCGTGGTCATGGTGCGATTTCGCCCATTTTCAATACCAATCGTCCCAGTCTCGATGCACCTTGCATTCCAAATTTTATCAAAATATCTCAATTTTTGCGCGAGTTAGAGTGTTTACACACGGACGGTTTCTCTTTTCACCCTGATCATTTTGATATATATAAGTCTATATCTATCTCGATTATTTCATTCTGTTACAATCCATCGTTATGTGATTAAAACTGTAATATTGGTGAGGCTCCATGTATGTACCTAAATGACAGTTGGTATGTCATTTAGTCCACCTTCGTCGAATGCCTCATCCAGATCTTGAATGAAATCAAGCATTTGTTGTAACGTTAAACCTCTACAAGCAGAAAATTTATAAAATTCCAACAAATTAATAATATTACATTAGTTAAATTTACACAACGGCAGAGAAAATCGGTGCAGTGAAATAACGCCCGTGGAATTAACGCCCGCGGGCGTTATTTCCCAAAAAGGAAATAACACCCGCGGGCGTTTTTTCTTTAATTGAAAAAGAAATAGCGCCTGCGAATAAAACGAAATTAAACCCGTGGGTATTATTTCCACTCAGAAAGGGAAAGAACGCCCGCGCGCCCTATTCGGCGATGTGGGCTTTATTTCCCTTTCGAAAGGGCAATTAAGCCCGCAGACGGGGGTTTTTTTTTAAATATGGTGTATCAGTGGGAAAAGCGCCGCAGGCGAAAAATTGGAATAAAAAATCGCGCGATATTTTATTCCAATTTTTCGTTTTTTTAAATATGGTGTTTGTTTTATTGGAAAAGCGCCGCAGATATATTTATTTTAAATAATATCCATTTAACTAAGCCTCTCTCAGTAATAACCCTGAGCCTCTCTGTCTCAGTAATTACTCGTAGGTATTATTTCTATTCAGCGGCGGAGTTGACACATATGTACATAATATTTGAATATTTAGAAGGGATTTAAAAAAAATTTAAAGAATCGAAAAATTGGAATTAAAAATCGCGCGATTCCTTACTTGTTAGTTTTAGTTTAAATACAGAGAAAATGCCATGAATTGAGATTTAAAAGGTACCTTTGTTTAATGTGTGCATACTTAGGTCCACTCCCCAAACATAAATTTAAGTAAAAATTGTCTGGACTAAGTTTTTTTTTTTTTTAATTTTCCGTTGGATATTGAAAACGCCCCCCCCCCCCCCCAAATATTTTTTTGTGTGCGCCACTGTAAAGATACCTACTATCTCTCAAGAAATCAGAAAGTATGCTGCATCATACAAAATGAGAATATTAGCTCACCCCAACCCACTCGTTCTAGCCCTGACGGCAAGACCAACCAATTTCGTACGCCTCAAAAGGAAATCATTTACAGATCTTTGCTGATGCACTACAATAAATGGATGCGCTACTGAGAGCAACATACATACATGCCCACCATGTTTATTAAGTCATTATTAATTACTAATTACTTTTAACGAACCACAAAATTGTTAGATGTATTTTAGTTCTACAGTTGGCAAAATATATTGGATGCTAAAAAAAAAAAGGAAATAAAAGTTATTTTTTGAGTTTTATTTTTCGATCAGAAAATAAAAGTTATTTCTTGAGTTTTATTTTTCCATCAGAAAATAAAGTTATTTTTTGAGTTTTATTTGTCGATCAGAAAATAAAAGTTATTTTCTGAGTTTTATTTTTCTCTCAGAAAATAAAAGTTATTTTTTGAGTTTTATTTTTCGATCAGAAAATAAAAGTTATTTTTTGAGTTTTATCTTTTTGCTCAGGCGCCCACGACTCGTGCAACTCAGATCGAACCAGGGTCGAGCGCGAAACGTTCAGCTACGAGCCCCGCAGCCCAAGAAACGGGCAAAAGGAATAGAGCTGAAAGGTCAACAGCGTGGCAAACTGTATACAGTAAGAGGCAGCGCGCAGGGTTGGGGAAGAAAAACTCGATGCCAACGACTACAAGCGAAAATCAAACGCCAACGAGGAAGAAAAATTAAAATAAGCCGCGCAGACCACCGAGGAAAAGGCCACAAGCTGTGCTCGTAAAACCGGCCCAAGGCAGCACCTACGCGGACATAATCAAAGGTATACGTGAAAAAGCCAAATTAGACGAAGTCGAAATTGAGATACGCTCGACACGTAAAACAAAGGGCGGAAATTTTCTCTTGGAGGTAACGAAAGAAGGCAATCGCGAGCAGCTGTGCGGAGTCATCCGAGAAACAGCAAAACAACCGTAGTGAGCTTACAACAATTAGCCACAGTTGAGATACGAGACCTGAATAGCTTAACGACGTCGGAGGAAGTTGTCGAAGCCGTGAATAAAGCTGTCAAAACACCAGTAGAAAACATAAAAGTACATGTCACTAACACCAACAACCGCGCTTCGGTCTCGATAGACACCGCTAAAGCCATCTGTGAGCTGCGGAGGATCAAGATCGGCTACATGCGATGCAGATGCAGAATCAAGGAACGCGATGCAATCAAACGTTGCTCCAAATGCTTCGGCGCCGGACACCTAAAACAACAGTGTGTCGGGCCCGACAGAAGTGATACGTGCATGCAGTGCGGAGAGAAGGGCCACGTCAAACGCGACTGCACTAATCCCCAAAAATGCTGTCTTTGCACACAAGGAGGTCTCGAGCAAACAAACCATGTCGCAGGATCCAGCAGGTGCGCTGCGATTAGAAAACCGACGGTATGGGCTTGAAAGTACTACAAGCAAACCTCCATAGGAGCAGAACGGCTCACACACTTCTGACACAAATTGTCTTCAAACAAAAAGTGGATATCGTGCTAATAAGTGAGCAATACACAATGAAAGGTAGTGGTATCTGGATAGAGGACGACAGCAAAACCGAAGCGATTTGGTTGCCTAGCAACAGCAAAGCTCACACAACTAGCATCGGCAAAGGTAACTGCTTTGTATACGCTTGCATCGAAGGCATAACGGTGACTATTTTCTATCTCACACCAAGCGACACCATTGACATTTTCCAAGGAAAACTGAACGCCATTGAGGACCAAGGCCGGGAAATAGACAACGCTCTCATAGTCGCAGGCGACTTTAATGCACGAGCTACTGAGTGGGGTTCACGCAAAACTAATTCAGGAGGGGGCAGAACTCTAGAAATGGCTGCAAGGCTTGGGCTGACGGTCATGAATACACAGACCGACACTACATACAGACGGCCCGGATGCAAGGCCACAACGCCAGATATAACCCTCGCTAGCGAAACTATCGGAGGAAGAATACACTCGTGGCAAGTACTAGAAGATTTTACCGCGAGCGACCATCAGTAAATATCATTTATTGTAGAGAGCCAAGAAAGCCACAGAGAAGAAAATGGCACCACAAAGCATCTCAAACGATGGAACGTTGACCGCCTGAACGAAGAACGCCTGCTAACGGAATTTGATAGAAGAATACTAGCCACGAACCAACGGATGAACGCAAGAAATTTAGTCGAAAACACGATGCACGCTATAACCATAGCCTGCGACGCCGCGATGCCAAGAAAAGGCAGAAATGGTAGACAGCCAGTATATTGGTGGAACGATGAAATAGCACGTGCTAGACAAGCCTGTACATGCAGCAGGCGTCTTTTTACCGAGCACACCGCCGAGGTGATGCAAACGCAGAACATGATGCCTACAAGAGGGCCAAGAAAGAGCTAGGGCGAGCCATCGCATGCAGCAAAAAATAGAAATGGGCACAACTCTGCACTGACGTAAACTCTGATTCATGGGGGCTAGGATACAAACTAGTGATGAAAAAAACTGGGTGCTAAGACATCCGCAAATTACATGGCCGCGGAAACGATGGACGACATCGTGCAGAAGTTGTTCCCGGCACATCCCGTCAGAACGCAACAATAACGCACCATATCAAATAATGCCGTTCCATTCACAGAAAACGAACTCAAAGAAGCTGTATCCGGCCCCAAGAACAATAAAGCACCCGGACCGGACGGCATACCGGCAGAAATCTTGAAGTGCTTGGCCTTACGCAGACCACAAGCAATGCTGCAAATGTACAACAGATGCCTCACCGAGGGAGTCTTCCACGAGTGCTGGAAGAAACAACGCCTCGTTCTCATCGACAAGGCAAAAAGTAATGCGACAGCTACCAAGTCATTCAGACCACTTTGTATGTTGGATACAGCGGGAAAACTTCTTGAGAAAATGATTAAACCCAGGCTATCAGCGGCGATCGCGGAAGCTGGTGACTTGAGCGAGAGGCAACACGGCTTCAGAAAAGGCAGATCAACAATTGGCGCCATACGAGATGTTATGAAAGCGGCTGCAGCAACGCAAGAAGGAAACCACCACTCAAGGCCAGTGGTAGTACTTATGACGCTTGACGTTGGAAACGCATTCAACAACGCTAGTTGGGGCAACATTCTGAGGGCGATCGAAGACAAGTTCCAGGCCCCAGAATACTTGAATACAATTATTCGGAGCTACATAGGGCTCAATTCTCGGACCTGACCTCTGTAACGCTGCCTACGACGATATACTGCGCATAGAAATGCCGGACAACACCTTTTTAACTGGTTTCGCAGATGATGTGGCGGCTGTCATCACGGCCAGAGACACAAATGAAGCACAACGCAAGATCAACCAAGTGATGATTCGAACACAGCATTGGCTGGCGTCTCAGAGACTACAGCTAGCAACAGAGAAGACAGAAATAATGCTCATCACGAGACGACAAATACCACTGCAAGTTGAAATGCGCGTAAGTGATACTATAATAACCACACAGACAGCAGTAAAAAACCTAGGTATTAAAATTGACTCCAAGCTTACTTACGGATCTCACATCCAGTATGCCATAGAAGAGGCGTCGAAGACCACAGCAGCGCTAAGCAGGCTGATGGCCAACATCAAGGGACCCCTACCCAGTAAACGGAAACTTTTGATGGGCGTATGTCACTCCATTTTGCTCTATGGCTGCGAAATATGGGCGGACGCACTATCCGCGGACAAACGCAAGCGCACAATGATGAGGGTGCAACGCACGGCAGCGCTGTGAATCGCTAGCGCGTACCGCACAGTCTCCGCGGCGGCAATACTTGTCATTGCGGGAGTCATACCCATAGACCTGATGGCGAAAGAACGCAAGGAGCTGTACGAGCTCAAACGATCATCGGAGTACAACATACAAGTGGAAACAGATTTTAGAGGACGCACAATAACAATCTGGCAAGACAGATGGCGAAACGACACAACAGGCAGGTGGACAGCACGACTGATTCCGCACCTATTAGAGTGGCTAGAGCGAAAATACGGCGAAGTGAATTATTATCTGACTCAGTTGCTAACGGGTCATGGATACTTCCGCCGATACCTCCACAGAATGGGGAAATGCAGAGACGCGCGCTGTATATATGGCGATACAGAAAACGACGACGTAGAGCATACATTCTTTGAATGTGTGAAATGGTAGACACTGCGCTCAGAGTTGGTCGATGCCATTGGCATTGCAGAAAATATTGTACGGAAAATGACAGAAAACGAAGACAAATGGAACCTGATTGCTATATATGTAGAAAAAGTGCTAAGGTTGAAGAAAGTCGATCTTGATCGCGATACCACTAATCGCAGTGAGCCATAAACACGCCGCATAGACAGGGGAGTTACCATACCCCTTTAGTGACACGTTGCTTCCGTTGCTGAAACGTAACATGCAGATTGCATAAAGGCGAGGTCTGGACGCAGGCTACATATGGAGAAGTCAGCTGCTGACGGATGAACGACACCTACTCTGAAGTAATGGCACCGCAGTTCCAGGGTAAGGTGTTTGACATAGGGGGATTGTTTTTAGTGGCATCACAACTCGATCGTGTTACCGGGAAGTTCGAAGGGATTTTTCAACCTCCTTACGCCACAAAAAAAAAAATTATTATCATTATTATTATTATTATTATTATTATTATTATTATTATTATTATTATTATTATTATTATTATTATTATTATTATTATTATTATTATTATTATTATTATTATTATTATTATTATTATTATTATTATTATTATTATTATTATTATTATTATTATTATTATTATTATTATTATTATTATTATTATTATTATTATTATTATTATTATTATTATTATTATTATTATTATTATTATTATTATTATTATTATTATTATTATTATTATTATTATTATTATTATTATTATTATTATTATTATTATTATTATTATTATTATTATTATTATTATTATTATTATTATTATTATTATTATTATTATTATTATTATTATTATTATTATTATTATTATTATTATTATTATTATTATTATTATTATTATTATTATTATTATTATTATTATTATTATTATTATTATTATTATTATTATTATTATTATTATTATTATTATTATTATTATTATTATTATTATTATTATTATTATTATTATTATTATTATTATTATTATTATTATTATTATTATTATTATTATTATTATTATTATTATTATTATTATTATTATTATTATTATTATTATTATTATTATTATTATTATTATTATTATTATTATTATTATTATTATTATTATTATTATTATTATTATTATTATTATTATTATTATTATTATTATTATTATTATTATTATTATTATTATTATTATTATTATTATTATTATTATTATTATTATTATTATTATTATTATTATTATTATTATTATTATTATTATTATTATTATTATTATTATTATTATTATTATTATTATTATTATTATTATTATTATTATTATTATTATTATTATTATTATTATTATTATTATTATTATTATTATTATTATTATTATTATTATTATTATTATTATTATTATTATTATTATTATTATTATTATTATTATTATTATTATTATTATTATTATTATTATTATTATTATTATTATTATTATTATTATTATTATTATTATTATTATTATTATTATTATTATTATTATTATTATTATTATTATTATTATTATTATTATTATTATTATTATTATTATTATTATTATTATTATTATTATTATTATTATTATTATTATTATTATTATTATTATTATTATTATTATTATTATTATTATTATTATTATTATTATTATTATTATTATTATTATTATTATTATTATTATTATTATTATTATTATTATTATTATTATTATTATTATTATTATTATTATTATTATTATTATTATTATTATTATTATTATTATTATTATTATTATTATTATTATTATTATTATTATTATTATTATTATTATTATTATTATTATTATTATTATTATTATTATTATTATTATTATTATTATTATTATTATTATTATTATTATTATTATTATTATTATTATTATTATTATTATTATTATTATTATTATTATTATTATTATTATTATTATTATTATTATTATTATTATTATTATTATTATTATTATTATTATTATTATTATTATTATTATTATTATTATTATTATTATTATTATTATTATTATTATTATTATTATTATTATTATTATTATTATTATTATTATTATTATTATTATTATTATTATTATTATTATTATTATTATTATTATTATTATTATTATTATTATTATTATTATTATTATTATTATTATTATTATTATTATTATTATTATTATTATTATTATTATTATTATTATTATTATTATTATTATTATTATTATTATTATTATTATTATTATTATTATTATTATTATTATTATTATTATTATTATTATTATTATTATTATTATTATTATTATTATTATTATTATTATTATTATTATTATTATTATTATTATTATTATTATTATTATTATTATTATTATTATTATTATTATTATTATTATTATTATTATTATTATTATTATTATTATTATTATTATTATTATTATTATTATTATTATTATTATTATTATTATTATTATTATTATTATTATTATTATTATTATTATTATTATTATTATTATTATTATTATTATTATTATTATTATTATTATTATTATTATTATTATTATTATTATTATTATTATTATTATTATTATTATTATTATTATTATTATTATTATTATTATTATTATTATTATTATTATTATTATTATTATTATTATTATTATTATTATTATTATTATTATTATTATTATTATTATTATTATTATTATTATTATTATTATTATTATTATTATTATTATTATTATTATTATTATTATTATTATTATTATTATTATTATTATTATTATTATTATTATTATTATTATTATTATTATTATTATTATTATTATTATTATTATTATTATTATTATTATTATTATTATTATTATTATTATTATTATTATTATTATTATTATTATTATTATTATTATTATTATTATTATTATTATTATTATTATTATTATTATTATTATTATTATTATTATTATTATTATTATTATTATTATTATTATTATTATTATTATTATTATTATTATTATTATTATTATTATTATTATTATTATTATTATTATTATTATTATTATTATTATTATTATTATTATTATTATTATTATTATTATTATTATTATTATTATTATTATTATTGATTTTTGAGAACAAGTGTTAAAAATTACCGCGGAAATAAGTTTTATATATAATAGCTTATTTCAGTCAACCTCGAGTGTTAAAAAAAGCCAAATACATCGCCCTAAGCGTGTTCTAAGTGCTTTCCACCTCGGGAGTGAAAAGTGTATCAAAATAATTAAGTGCTCGCATTTAATTGAAAAATAAAATCTGAGACTCCGCATAGCGGAGGAGGTGAAAAAGAAAAACAAAACAATCCAAATACATATATATAGCAACAAAAGTAGTGCACCAGCCAAAGAACGTATATTGTACGCAGGTTGTGGACCGTGCTAAATAATCTAGCGCCTGAAAGCAGGCAACAGGGATAAAAATCCAAAATACTTTAGAGTTGCCAGAGTGCAAATTTAAATAACGACCCTTTTTTATTAATAACTAATAAAAATTTACCCCATTAATGCCCAAAAAGAAAAAGTAAGTAAGAAAACAATATAAAATGCCCACTAAGCCTACCCCTCCTACGGGAGGAGGCCCCCAACTAAACCAATCCCAATTACAAGCCCAAACCGAAATGCAACAACAAACTCCGAAATCCCTAGGAGCAACCCAAAAACTCACCCCATCCCACCTGCTTAGCGCTAACGTACCTAGCGTTCAACAGCAAATTGAAGGCCTCGAAAGGCAACTCAAAATGCTGTATGCCCAACAACAACAAGCGCAGAAATCCCAAACTGCCACCCCAACTAACGAATGGATAACTGTTCAAAATTCCAAACGCCAACGCGATAGCCCAGGTAAGGGTACTGACTCTAAAAAGCAGGCTATGCTCGACCAATATTGGCTTGGAACCAATGAACCAAGTCGAAATAAATTTGCTCCTCTAGAAGATGAGGAACCAAACCAACCTGCTGAAAAAGTACCCAAACCACCTCCAATATTCATAGACAAGGTTCTTAATATTCCCCCTCTAATGAGCTTATTACAAGAAGTTGCCCCAAACTCGTATGATCTCAAGCTCACAGGTAAGGAGCAGGTAAAAGTTCAAGCATCATCCTTGGATGCCTACAAAATCATTGTGTCCCAACTAGAACTGAAGGGTACAGAGTTCTACACTTATAAAACAAAGCAAGAACGTGCCTTCAAAGTAGTTCTCAGAAACATGCACTCCACAATAGACCCAAAAGAAATTGTGGATTCTCTAAAAGATCTCGGTCACTCAGTCACAAACATTTGGAACATAAAACATAGAGTCACAAAAAAGCCTCTTCCTATGTTTATTATTGAACTCAAACCCGAATCCAACAACAAGGAGATATATCAAGTTAAAAGTCTCCTGCACTCTAAAATTACTTTCGAGCCCCCACACCCGAAGCGTGAAATACCGCAATGCGCTAACTGTCAGCAATATGGCCACACAAAGTCCTACTGCCGTCGAAAATCAGTATGTATAAAATGTGCTGGAAACCACCTCTCCTCTGATTGCAAGCGAAAGACAAGATCTGACGATGTCAAATGCGCTCTATGTGAGGGTAACCATCCAGCAAATTACAAAGGCTGTATGGTATACAAAAGCCTCCAAAGCGCCAAATACCCAACTCTGAGGAAAAAAGCGTCTACACAGCCTCAGGAGAAACCAACACAGCCAAGTGAAACCCCAATTCAAATTGAGCCATACCCAGTCACATATGCTCAAGCAGCAAAGAAAGGCGTAACACCCCGCTCGAACCCTAATAATGCTATTCCTAATAGTAATGAAACCCACACACCAACGCAAAACACTAACGAAATGCGAGAAATGATACACCTACTGAAGCAAGTCATGCAACAAATGACAGCAATGATGAGCCTCCTCGTCACCTTCACGACTAAAAACTGTGCATCTTCAACCCGTTAAATATTATTATCTGGAATGCCAACGGCCTATCCAAACACTTACTTGAAGTTAAAGCTCTACTTCAGACCCATGATATAGATATACTCCTCATATCGGAGACCCATTTTACGGACAAAAGCTATTTTGAAGTACCCAACTACAAGTTTTACCACACAAAACACCCAAGTAACAAAGCTCATGGAGGCTCAGGTATCTTGATACGGAAAAGTATTAAACATTACAACACGAATTCGTTCCGTACAAATGCTATACAAGCCACAAATGTTGTCATTGAAGACCCGAGTGGTCAGCTTACACTCACTGCTATCTATAGCCCGCCGAGGCACTCAATCAGCACTGCAGAATATGAAAATTTCTTCAAAACTCTTGGAAATCGATTTCTAGCTGGCGGCGATTACAATGCCAAACACACATTCTGGGGCTCTCGTCTCATTACTCCTAAAGGAAGACAGCTATACAATGCTATTAGCAATCTCAATTTAACCCCATTCTCTACTGGAACTCCCACTTATTGGCCAACAGATACAAATAAAATTCCCGATTTAATCGATTTTTGCGTGGTGAAAGGCATGGCTTCGTCAGATATAACTTGTAAATCCTGCTTTGAACTCTCTTCCGACCACTCTCCAATCGTGGTAACAATTGATAAAAATTTTACACCCGCAGCGGATAAATGCAGCCTTTACAATCGGAAGACTGACTGGGAGTACTTCCAACACATCATCACGTCTAATCTTGACTTGAAATTAGCGATGAAATCTGCTGAAGATATAGAGGCAGCAGTCGAACATTTTAACAACTGCATCCAACAAGCTGCGTGGAAATCAACTCCCACCCTCACCAGACAAAAAAGGATAAATGTTACCCACAACATAAAAGCTAAGCTCAAAGAAAAGCGACTCGCGAGGAAAAAGTGGCAACAAACCCGTCACCCCGACGACAAGAAACGATTGAATGCACTCACAAAAGAACTCAAAAATATCCTCAAAATTGAACACAACAAACAGGTTCAACAATACCTCAGTAATATTGATGCAAAAGCTGCAACTGATTACTCCCTCTGGAAAGCTGCAAGTAAGCTAAAAAGACCGATTCTCTCTAATTCTCCTATACGAATGGAAAATAACGAATGGGCGAAAAGTGACGCAGAGAAAGCAAATACCTTTGCACGCCACCTAAAATCAGTATTCACCCCACATGATATTGAACCCTCACTAAGCACAACAACGGAAGTGAAAAATACTCTGAGTCATCCCTATCAAATGGACCTCCCCATAAAAAGATTCGCAATATCGGAGGTAAAAACCGTAATAGCGAAACTCAACACAAAGAAAGCTCCTGGATACGATATTATTAATGGCAATGTACTAAAGCACTTACCTTACGAAGGCATAAAATTTCTCACCCAACTGTTTAATGCAGTACTAATAACTGCATTCATACCCCCACAATGGAAAGTCGCTCAGATGAAAATGATTCTGAAACCAGGAAAGCCCCCTGATACGGCAACGTCTTACAGACCTATTAGTTTGCTGCCCATTGTCTCAAAAGTCCTGGAAGTTCTTTTCCTTAAAAGACTCTTACCCAAAATAGAAGAACGTAACATTATACCTAATCACCAGTTTGGCTTCAGAAGAGGGCACGGAACAATTGAACAAGACTTACCGAGAAAATCTACTCTGCCTTTGAGCAAAAAAAATATTGTACAGCTGCTTTTCTAGACATATCCCAAGCTTTTGATCGCGTATGGCACAACGGTCTCCTATATAAAATAAAAAATACTCTCCCTACAAATTACTTCCTATTTATACAATCTTACCTACAAAATCGTTACTTTTTCGTCAAAGAAGGAGCAGAGCAGTCTGAGCTTTACGAGAGCTTAGCAGGCGTCCCGCAAGGTAGTGTAATGGGCCCAATACTCTACCTACTTTACACGTATGACCTCCCAATAGCAGAAGGAGTTACTATTGGCACTTTTGCCGATGATACTGCCGTACTGGCTGCAGATCCCAACCCTAATGTGGCCTCACTCAAGCTTCAAAGAAGTTTAAATAAAATTACCCATTGGCTGAAAGACTGGCGGATAAAGTCAAATGAATCAAAATCTGTCCAAGTGACGTTTACCACTAGACGTAACACTTGCCCACCCGTAAAACTCAATGGCATTGATATACCACAAAGTGACGTAACAAAGTACCTTGGTATGCACCTTGACAGAAAGCTAACATGGAGAACCCACATATTCACCAAACGAAAAGCTCTTGGTATAAAACTGAGAAATCTTTATTGGCTCATGAATCGAAACTCCCAACTATCAATCGACAACAAACTCCTGCTTTACTCAGCTATCTTAAAACCCATCTGGACCTATGGCATACAGTTATGGGGAACCGCAGCAAACTCAAATATAGAGATTCTCCAAAGATTCCAATCGAAAACTCTTAGAATGATTGTAAATGCACCCTACTACGTCACAAACGACCGTCTGCATCGTGACCTAAAGATACCTACTGTCGCTCAAGAAATCAGAAAGTATGCTACATCATACAAAACGAGACTACTATCTCACCCCAACCCCCTCGCTCTAGCCCTGACGGCAAGACCAACTAGTTTCGTACGCCTCAAAAGAAAGTCTTTTACAGATCTTTATTGATGGACTACAATAAATGGATGCACTACTGAGAGCAATCCATACATGCCCACCAAGTTATTAAGTCATAATTAATTATTAATTACTTTTAACGAACCACAAAATTGTTAGATGTATTTTATTTATACAGTTGACAAAATATATTGGATGATAAAAAAAAAATTATTATTATTATTATTATTATTATTATTATTATTATTATTATTATTATTATTATTATTATTATTATTAATTATTATTATTATTATTATTATTATTATTATTATTATTATTATTATTATTATTATTATTATTATTATTATTATTATTATTATTATTATTAATTATTATTATTATTATTATTAATTATTATTATTATTATTATTATTATTATTATTATTATTATTATTATTATTATTATTATTATTATTATTATTATTATTATTATTATTATTATTATTATTATTATTATTATTATTATTATTATTATTATTATTATTATTATTATTATTATTATTATTATTATTATTATTATTATTATTATTATTATTATTATTATTATTATTATTATTATTATTATTATTATTATTATTATTATTATTATTATTATTATTATTATTATTATTATTATTATTATTATTATTATTATTATTATTATTATTATTATTATTATTATTATTATTATTATTATTATTATTATTATTATTATTATTATTATTATTATTATTATTATTATTATTATTATTATTATTATTATTATTATTATTATTATTATTATTATTATTATTATTATTATTATTATTATTATTATTATTATTATTATTATTATTATTATTATTATTATTATTATTATTATTATTATTATTATTATTATTATTATTATTATTATTATTATTATTATTATTATTATTATTATTATTATTATTATTATTATTATTATTATTATTATTATTATTATTATTATTATTATTATTATTATTATTATTATTATTATTATTATTATTATTATTATTATTATTATTATTATTATTATTATTATTATTATTATTATTATTATTATTATTATTATTATTATTATTATTATTATTATTATTATTATTATTATTATTATTATTATTATTATTATTATTATTATTATTATTATTATTATTATTATTATTATTATTATTATTATTATTATTATTATTATTATTATTATTATTATTATTATTATTATTATTATTATTATTATTATTATTATTATTATTATTATTATTATTATTATTATTATTATTATTATTATTATTATTATTATTATTATTATTATTATTATTATTATTATTATTATTATTATTATTATTATTATTATTATTATTATTATTATTATTATTATTATTATTATTATTATTATTATTATTATTATTATTATTATTATTATTATTATTATTATTATTATTATTATTATTATTATTATTATTATTATTATTATTATTATTATTATTATTATTATTATTATTATTATTATTATTATTATTATTATTATTATTATTATTTGATTTTTGAGAACAAGTGTTAAAAATTACCGCGGAAATAAGTTTTATATATAATAGCTTATTTCAGTCAACCTCGAGTGTTAAAAAAAGCCAAATACATCGCCCTAAGCGTGTTCTAAGTGCTTTCCACCTCGGGAGTGAAAGTGTATCAAAATAATTAAGTGCTCGCATTTAATTGAAAAATAAAATCTGAGACTCCGCATAGCGGAGGAGGTGAAAAAGAAAAACAAAACAATCCAAATACATATATATAGCAACAAAAGTAGTGCACCAGCCCAAAGAACGTATATTGTACGCAGGTTGTGGACCGTGCTAAATAATCTAGCGCCTGAAAGCAGGCAACAGGGATAAAAATCCAAAATACTTTAGAGTTGCCAGAGTGCAAATTTAAATAACGACCCTTTTTTATTAATAACTAATAAAAATTTACCCCATTAATGCCCAAAAAGAAAAAGTAAGTAAGAAAACAATATAAAATGCCCACTAAGCCTACCCCTCCTACGGGAGGAGGCCCCCAACTAAACCAATCCCAATTACAAGCCCAAACCGAAATGCAACAACAACTCCGAAATCCCTAGGAGCAACCCAAAAACTCACCCCATCCCACCTGCTTAGCGCTAACGTACCTAGCGTTCAACAGCAAATTGAAGGCCTCGAAAGGCAACTCAAAATGCTGTATGCCCAACAACAACAAGCGCAGAAATCCCAAACTGCCACCCCAACTAACGAATGGATAACTGTTCAAAATTCCAAACGCCAACGCGATAGCCCAGGTAAGGGTACTGACTCTAAAAAGCAGGCTATGCTCGACCAATATTGGCTTGGAACCAATGAACCAAGTCGAAATAAATTTGCTCCTCTAGAAGATGAGGAACCAAACCAACCTGCTGAAAAAGTACCCAAACCACCTCCAATATTCATAGACAAGGTTCTTAATATTCCCCCTCTAATGAGCTTATTACAAGAAGTTGCCCCAAACTCGTATGATCTCAAGCTCACAGGTAAGGAGCAGGTAAAAGTTCAAGCATCATCCTTGGATGCCTACAAAATCATTGTGTCCCAACTAGAACTGAAGGGTACAGAGTTCTACACTTATAAAACAAAGCAAGAACGTGCCTTCAAAGTAGTTCTCAGAAACATGCACTCCACAATAGACCCAAAGAAATTGTGGATTCTCTAAAAGATCTCGGTCACTCAGTCACAAACATTTGGAACATAAAACATAGAGTCACAAAAAAGCCTCTTCCTATGTTTATTATTGAACTCAAACCCGAATCCAACAACAAGGAGATATATCAAGTTAAAAGTCTCCTGCACTCTAAAATTACTTTCGAGCCCCCACACCCGAAGCGTGAAATACCGCAATGCGCTAACTGTCAGCAATATGGCCACACAAAGTCCTACTGCCGTCGAAAATCAGTATGTATAAAATGTGCTGGAAACCACCTCTCCTCTGATTGCAAGCGAAAGACAAGATCTGACGATGTCAAATGCGCTCTATGTGAGGGTAACCATCCAGCAAATTACAAAGGCTGTATGGTATACAAAAGCCTCCAAAGCGCCAAATACCCAACTCTGAGGAAAAAAGCGTCTACACAGCCTCAGGAGAAACCAACACAGCCAAGTGAAACCCCAATTCAAATTGAGCCATACCCAGTCACATATGCTCAAGCAGCAAAGAAAGGCGTAACACCCCGCTCGAACCCTAATAATGCTATTCCTAATAGTAATGAAACCCACACACCAACGCAAAACACTAACGAAATGCGAGAAATGATACACCTACTGAAGCAAGTCATGCAACAAATGACAGCAATGATGAGCCTCCTCGTCACCTTCACGACTAAAAACTGTGCATCTTCAACCCGTTAAATATTATTATCTGGAATGCCAACGGCCTATCCAAACACTTACTTGAAGTTAAAGCTCTACTTCAGACCCATGATATAGATATACTCCTCATATCGGAGACCCATTTTACGGACAAAAGCTATTTTGAAGTACCCAACTACAAGTTTTACCACACAAAACACCCAAGTAACAAAGCTCATGGAGGCTCAGGTATCTTGATACGGAAAAGTATTAAACATTACAACACGAATTCGTTCCGTACAAATGCTATACAAGCCACAAATGTTGTCATTGAAGACCCGAGTGGTCAGCTTACACTCACTGCTATCTATAGCCCGCCGAGGCACTCAATCAGCACTGCAGAATATGAAAATTTCTTCAAAACTCTTGGAAATCGATTTCTAGCTGGCGGCGATTACAATGCCAAACACACATTCTGGGGCTCTCGTCTCATTACTCCTAAAGGAAGACAGCTATACAATGCTATTAGCAATCTCAATTTAACCCCATTCTCTACTGGAACTCCCACTTATTGGCCAACAGATACAAATAAAATTCCCGATTTAATCGATTTTTGCGTGGTGAAAGGCATGGCTTCGTCAGATATAACTTGTAAATCCTGCTTTGAACTCTCTTCCGACCACTCTCCAATCGTGGTAACAATTGATAAAAATTTTACACCCGCAGCGGATAAATGCAGCCTTTACAATCGGAAGACTGACTGGGAGTACTTCCAACACATCATCACGTCTAATCTTGACTTGAAATTAGCGATGAAATCTGCTGAAGATATAGAGGCAGCAGTCGAACATTTTAACAACTGCATCCAACAAGCTGCGTGGAAATCAACTCCCACCCTCACCAGACCAAAAAGGATAAATGTTACCCACAACATAAAAGCTAAGCTCAAAGAAAAGCGACTCGCGAGGAAAAAGTGGCAACAAACCCGTCACCCCGACGACAAGAAACGATTGAATGCACTCACAAAAGAACTCAAAATATCCTCAAAATTGAACACAACAAACAGGTTCAACAATACCTCAGTAATATTGATGCAAAAGCTGCAACTGATTACTCCCTCTGGAAAGCTGCAAGTAAGCTAAAAAGACCGATTCTCTCTAATTCTCCTATACGAATGGAAAATAACGAATGGCGAAAAGTGACGCAGAGAAAGCAAATACCTTTGCACGCCACCTAAAATCAGTATTCACCCCACATGATATTGAACCCTCACTAAGCACAACAACGGAAGTGAAAAATACTCTGAGTCATCCCTATCAAATGGACCTCCCCATAAAAAGATTCGCAATATCGGAGGTAAAAACCGTAATAGCGAAACTCAACACAAAGAAAGCTCCTGGATACGATATTATTAATGGCAATGTACTAAAGCACTTACCTTACGAAGGCATAAAATTTCTCACCCAACTGTTTAATGCAGTACTAATAACTGCATTCATACCCCCACAATGGAAAGTCGCTCAGATGAAAATGATTCTGAAACCAGGAAAGCCCCCTGATACGGCAACGTCTTACAGACCTATTAGTTTGCTGCCCATTGTCTCAAAAGTCCTGGAAGTTCTTTTCCTTAAAAGACTCTTACCCAAAATAGAAGAACGTAACATTATACCTAATCACCAGTTTGGCTTCAGAAGAGGGCACGGAACAATTGAACAAG
>OY482671.1:55371975-55381975 GCA_960531455.1 Urophora cardui
TGTTCTAAGTGCTTTCCACCTCGGGAGTGAAAAGTGTATCAAAATAATTAAGTGCTCGCATTTAATTGAAAAATAAAATCTGAGACTCCGCATAGCGGAGGAGGTGAAAAAGAAAAACAAAACAATCCAAATACATATATATAGCAACAAAAGTAGTGCACCAGCCAAAGAACGTATATTGTACGCAGGTTGTGGACCGTGCTAAATAATCTAGCGCCTGAAAGCAGGCAACAGGGATAAAAATCCAAAATACTTTAGAGTTGCCAGAGTGCAAATTTAAATAACGACCCTTTTTTATTAATAACTAATAAAAATTTACCCCATTAATGCCCAAAAAGAAAAAGTAAGTAAGAAAACAATATAAAATGCCCACTAAGCCTACCCCTCCTACGGGAGGAGGCCCCCAACTAAACCAATCCCAATTACAAGCCCAAACCGAAATGCAACAACAAACTCCGAAATCCCTAGGAGCAACCCAAAAACTCACCCCATCCCACCTGCTTAGCGCTAACGTACCTAGCGTTCAACAGCAAATTGAAGGCCTCGAAAGGCAACTCAAAATGCTGTATGCCCAACAACAACAAGCGCAGAAATCCCAAACTGCCACCCCAACTAACGAATGGATAACTGTTCAAAATTCCAAACGCCAACGCGATAGCCCAGGTAAGGGTACTGACTCTAAAAAGCAGGCTATGCTCGACCAATATTGGCTTGGAACCAATGAACCAAGTCGAAATAAATTTGCTCCTCTAGAAGATGAGGAACCAAACCAACCTGCTGAAAAAGTACCCAAACCACCTCCAATATTCATAGACAAGGTTCTTAATATTCCCCCTCTAATGAGCTTATTACAAGAAGTTGCCCCAAACTCGTATGATCTCAAGCTCACAGGTAAGGAGCAGGTAAAAGTTCAAGCATCATCCTTGGATGCCTACAAAATCATTGTGTCCCAACTAGAACTGAAGGGTACAGAGTTCTACACTTATAAAACAAAGCAAGAACGTGCCTTCAAAGTAGTTCTCAGAAACATGCACTCCACAATAGACCCAAAAGAAATTGTGGATTCTCTAAAAGATCTCGGTCACTCAGTCACAAACATTTGGAACATAAAACATAGAGTCACAAAAAAGCCTCTTCCTATGTTTATTATTGAACTCAAACCCGAATCCAACAACAAGGAGATATATCAAGTTAAAAGTCTCCTGCACTCTAAAATTACTTTCGAGCCCCCACACCCGAAGCGTGAAATACCGCAATGCGCTAACTGTCAGCAATATGGCCACACAAAGTCCTACTGCCGTCGAAAATCAGTATGTATAAAATGTGCTGGAAACCACCTCTCCTCTGATTGCAAGCGAAAGACAAGATCTGACGATGTCAAATGCGCTCTATGTGAGGGTAACCATCCAGCAAATTACAAAGGCTGTATGGTATACAAAAGCCTCCAAAGCGCCAAATACCCAACTCTGAGGAAAAAAGCGTCTACACAGCCTCAGGAGAAACCAACACAGCCAAGTGAAACCCCAATTCAAATTGAGCCATACCCAGTCACATATGCTCAAGCAGCAAAGAAAGGCGTAACACCCCGCTCGAACCCTAATAATGCTATTCCTAATAGTAATGAAACCCACACACCAACGCAAAACACTAACGAAATGCGAGAAATGATACACCTACTGAAGCAAGTCATGCAACAAATGACAGCAATGATGAGCCTCCTCGTCACCTTCACGACTAAAAACTGTGCATCTTCAACCCGTTAAATATTATTATCTGGAATGCCAACGGCCTATCCAAACACTTACTTGAAGTTAAAGCTCTACTTCAGACCCATGATATAGATATACTCCTCATATCGGAGACCCATTTTACGGACAAAAGCTATTTTGAAGTACCCAACTACAAGTTTTACCACACAAAACACCCAAGTAACAAAGCTCATGGAGGCTCAGGTATCTTGATACGGAAAAGTATTAAACATTACAACACGAATTCGTTCCGTACAAATGCTATACAAGCCACAAATGTTGTCATTGAAGACCCGAGTGGTCAGCTTACACTCACTGCTATCTATAGCCCGCCGAGGCACTCAATCAGCACTGCAGAATATGAAAATTTCTTCAAAACTCTTGGAAATCGATTTCTAGCTGGCGGCGATTACAATGCCAAACACACATTCTGGGGCTCTCGTCTCATTACTCCTAAAGGAAGACAGCTATACAATGCTATTAGCAATCTCAATTTAACCCCATTCTCTACTGGAACTCCCACTTATTGGCCAACAGATACAAATAAAATTCCCGATTTAATCGATTTTTGCGTGGTGAAAGGCATGGCTTCGTCAGATATAACTTGTAAATCCTGCTTTGAACTCTCTTCCGACCACTCTCCAATCGTGGTAACAATTGATAAAAATTTTACACCCGCAGCGGATAAATGCAGCCTTTACAATCGGAAGACTGACTGGGAGTACTTCCAACACATCATCACGTCTAATCTTGACTTGAAATTAGCGATGAAATCTGCTGAAGATATAGAGGCAGCAGTCGAACATTTTAACAACTGCATCCAACAAGCTGCGTGGAAATCAACTCCCACCCTCACCAGACAAAAAAGGATAAATGTTACCCACAACATAAAAGCTAAGCTCAAAGAAAAGCGACTCGCGAGGAAAAAGTGGCAACAAACCCGTCACCCCGACGACAAGAAACGATTGAATGCACTCACAAAAGAACTCAAAAATATCCTCAAAATTGAACACAACAAACAGGTTCAACAATACCTCAGTAATATTGATGCAAAAGCTGCAACTGATTACTCCCTCTGGAAAGCTGCAAGTAAGCTAAAAAGACCGATTCTCTCTAATTCTCCTATACGAATGGAAAATAACGAATGGGCGAAAAGTGACGCAGAGAAAGCAAATACCTTTGCACGCCACCTAAAATCAGTATTCACCCCACATGATATTGAACCCTCACTAAGCACAACAACGGAAGTGAAAAATACTCTGAGTCATCCCTATCAAATGGACCTCCCCATAAAAAGATTCGCAATATCGGAGGTAAAAACCGTAATAGCGAAACTCAACACAAAGAAAGCTCCTGGATACGATATTATTAATGGCAATGTACTAAAGCACTTACCTTACGAAGGCATAAAATTTCTCACCCAACTGTTTAATGCAGTACTAATAACTGCATTCATACCCCCACAATGGAAAGTCGCTCAGATGAAAATGATTCTGAAACCAGGAAAGCCCCCTGATACGGCAACGTCTTACAGACCTATTAGTTTGCTGCCCATTGTCTCAAAAGTCCTGGAAGTTCTTTTCCTTAAAAGACTCTTACCCAAAATAGAAGAACGTAACATTATACCTAATCACCAGTTTGGCTTCAGAAGAGGGCACGGAACAATTGAACAAGTACATAGACTTACCGAGAAAATCTACTCTGCCTTTGAGCAAAAAAAATATTGTACAGCTGCTTTTCTAGACATATCCCAAGCTTTTGATCGCGTATGGCACAACGGTCTCCTATATAAAATAAAAAATACTCTCCCTACAAATTACTTCCTATTTATACAATCTTACCTACAAAATCGTTACTTTTTCGTCAAAGAAGGAGCAGAGCAGTCTGAGCTTTACGAGAGCTTAGCAGGCGTCCCGCAAGGTAGTGTAATGGGCCCAATACTCTACCTACTTTACACGTATGACCTCCCAATAGCAGAAGGAGTTACTATTGGCACTTTTGCCGATGATACTGCCGTACTGGCTGCAGATCCCAACCCTAATGTGGCCTCACTCAAGCTTCAAAGAAGTTTAAATAAAATTACCCATTGGCTGAAAGACTGGCGGATAAAGTCAAATGAATCAAAATCTGTCCAAGTGACGTTTACCACTAGACGTAACACTTGCCCACCCGTAAAACTCAATGGCATTGATATACCACAAAGTGACGTAACAAAGTACCTTGGTATGCACCTTGACAGAAAGCTAACATGGAGAACCCACATATTCACCAAACGAAAAGCTCTTGGTATAAAACTGAGAAATCTTTATTGGCTCATGAATCGAAACTCCCAACTATCAATCGACAACAAACTCCTGCTTTACTCAGCTATCTTAAAACCCATCTGGACCTATGGCATACAGTTATGGGGAACCGCAGCAAACTCAAATATAGAGATTCTCCAAAGATTCCAATCGAAAACTCTTAGAATGATTGTAAATGCACCCTACTACGTCACAAACGACCGTCTGCATCGTGACCTAAAGATACCTACTGTCGCTCAAGAAATCAGAAAGTATGCTACATCATACAAAACGAGACTACTATCTCACCCCAACCCCCTCGCTCTAGCCCTGACGGCAAGACCAACTAGTTTCGTACGCCTCAAAAGAAAGTCTTTTACAGATCTTTATTGATGGACTACAATAAATGGATGCACTACTGAGAGCAATCCATACATGCCCACCAAGTTATTAAGTCATAATTAATTATTAATTACTTTTAACGAACCACAAAATTGTTAGATGTATTTTATTTATACAGTTGACAAAATATATTGGATGATAAAAAAAAAATTATTATTATTATTATTATTATTATTATTATTATTATTATTATTATTATTATTATTATTATTATTATTAATTATTATTATTATTATTATTAATTATTATTATTATTATTATTATTATTATTATTATTATTATTATTATTATTATTATTATTATTATTATTATTAATTATTATTATTATTATTATTAATTATTATTATTATTATTATTATTATTATTATTATTATTATTATTATTATTATTATTATTATTATTATTATTATTATTATTATTATTATTATTATTATTATTATTATTATTATTATTATTATTATTATTATTATTATTATTATTATTATTATTATTATTATTATTATTATTATTATTATTATTATTATTATTATTATTATTATTATTATTATTATTATTATTATTATTATTATTATTATTATTATTATTATTATTATTATTATTATTATTATTATTATTATTATTATTATTATTATTATTATTATTATTATTATTATTATTATTATTATTATTATTATTATTATTATTATTATTATTATTATTATTATTATTATTATTATTATTATTATTATTATTATTATTATTATTATTATTATTATTATTATTATTATTATTATTATTATTATTATTATTATTATTATTATTATTATTATTATTATTATTATTATTATTATTATTATTATTATTATTATTATTATTATTATTATTATTATTATTATTATTATTATTATTATTATTATTATTATTATTATTATTATTATTATTATTATTATTATTATTATTATTATTATTATTATTATTATTATTATTATTATTATTATTATTATTATTATTATTATTATTATTATTATTATTATTATTATTATTATTATTATTATTATTATTATTATTATTATTATTATTATTATTATTATTATTATTATTATTATTATTATTATTATTATTATTATTATTATTATTATTATTATTATTATTATTATTATTATTATTATTATTATTATTATTATTATTATTATTATTATTATTATTATTATTATTATTATTATTATTATTATTATTATTATTATTATTATTATTATTATTATTATTATTATTATTATTATTATTATTATTATTATTATTATTATTATTATTATTATTATTATTATTATTATTATTATTATTATTATTATTATTATTATTATTATTATTATTATTATTATTATTATTATTATTATTATTATTATTATTATTATTATTTTTATTATTAT
Source organism: Urophora cardui (assembly GCA_960531455.1). Classification (NCBI taxonomy): domain Eukaryota; kingdom Metazoa; phylum Arthropoda; class Insecta; order Diptera; family Tephritidae; genus Urophora; species Urophora cardui. The sequence continues at coordinate 55,377,814 of OY482671.1, forward strand.
TATTATTATTATTATTATTATTATTATTATTATTATTATTATTATTATTATTATTATTATTATTATTATTATTATTATTATTATTATTATTATTATTATTATTGATTTTTGAGAACAAGTGTTAAAAATTACCGCGGAAATAAGTTTTATATATAATAGCTTATTTCAGTCAACCTCGAGTGTTAAAAAAAGCCAAATACATCGCCCTAAGCGTGTTCTAAGTGCTTTCCACCTCGGGAGTGAAAAGTGTATCAAAATAATTAAGTGCTCGCATTTAATTGAAAAATAAAATCTGAGACTCCGCATAGCGGAGGAGGTGAAAAAGAAAAACAAAACAATCCAAATACATATATATAGCAACAAAAGTAGTGCACCAGCCAAAGAACGTATATTGTACGCAGGTTGTGGACCGTGCTAAATAATCTAGCGCCTGAAAGCAGGCAACAGGGATAAAAATCCAAAATACTTTAGAGTTGCCAGAGTGCAAATTTAAATAACGACCCTTTTTTATTAATAACTAATAAAAATTTACCCCATTAATGCCCAAAAAGAAAAAGTAAGTAAGAAAACAATATAAAATGCCCACTAAGCCTACCCCTCCTACGGGAGGAGGCCCCCAACTAAACCAATCCCAATTACAAGCCCAAACCGAAATGCAACAACAAACTCCGAAATCCCTAGGAGCAACCCAAAAACTCACCCCATCCCACCTGCTTAGCGCTAACGTACCTAGCGTTCAACAGCAAATTGAAGGCCTCGAAAGGCAACTCAAAATGCTGTATGCCCAACAACAACAAGCGCAGAAATCCCAAACTGCCACCCCAACTAACGAATGGATAACTGTTCAAAATTCCAAACGCCAACGCGATAGCCCAGGTAAGGGTACTGACTCTAAAAAGCAGGCTATGCTCGACCAATATTGGCTTGGAACCAATGAACCAAGTCGAAATAAATTTGCTCCTCTAGAAGATGAGGAACCAAACCAACCTGCTGAAAAAGTACCCAAACCACCTCCAATATTCATAGACAAGGTTCTTAATATTCCCCCTCTAATGAGCTTATTACAAGAAGTTGCCCCAAACTCGTATGATCTCAAGCTCACAGGTAAGGAGCAGGTAAAAGTTCAAGCATCATCCTTGGATGCCTACAAAATCATTGTGTCCCAACTAGAACTGAAGGGTACAGAGTTCTACACTTATAAAACAAAGCAAGAACGTGCCTTCAAAGTAGTTCTCAGAAACATGCACTCCACAATAGACCCAAAAGAAATTGTGGATTCTCTAAAAGATCTCGGTCACTCAGTCACAAACATTTGGAACATAAAACATAGAGTCACAAAAAAGCCTCTTCCTATGTTTATTATTGAACTCAAACCCGAATCCAACAACAAGGAGATATATCAAGTTAAAAGTCTCCTGCACTCTAAAATTACTTTCGAGCCCCCACACCCGAAGCGTGAAATACCGCAATGCGCTAACTGTCAGCAATATGGCCACACAAAGTCCTACTGCCGTCGAAAATCAGTATGTATAAAATGTGCTGGAAACCACCTCTCCTCTGATTGCAAGCGAAAGACAAGATCTGACGATGTCAAATGCGCTCTATGTGAGGGTAACCATCCAGCAAATTACAAAGGCTGTATGGTATACAAAAGCCTCCAAAGCGCCAAATACCCAACTCTGAGGAAAAAAGCGTCTACACAGCCTCAGGAGAAACCAACACAGCCAAGTGAAACCCCAATTCAAATTGAGCCATACCCAGTCACATATGCTCAAGCAGCAAAGAAAGGCGTAACACCCCGCTCGAACCCTATGCTATTCCTAATAGTAATGAAACCCACACACCAACGCAAAACACTAACGAAATGCGAGAAATGATACACCTACTGAAGCAAGTCATGCAACAAATGACAGCAATGATGAGCCTCCTCGTCACCTTCACGACTAAAAACTGTGCATCTTCAACCCGTTAAATATTATTATCTGGAATGCCAACGGCCTATCCAAACACTTACTTGAAGTTAAAGCTCTACTTCAGACCCATGATATAGATATACTCCTCATATCGGAGACCCATTTTACGGACAAAAGCTATTTTGAAGTACCCAACTACAAGTTTTACCACACAAAACACCCAAGTAACAAAGCTCATGGAGGCTCAGGTATCTTGATACGGAAAAGTATTAAACATTACAACACGAATTCGTTCCGTACAAATGCTATACAAGCCACAAATGTTGTCATTGAAGACCCGAGTGGTCAGCTTACACTCACTGCTATCTATAGCCCGCCGAGGCACTCAATCAGCACTGCAGAATATGAAAATTTCTTCAAAACTCTTGGAAATCGATTTCTAGCTGGCGGCGATTACAATGCCAAACACACATTCTGGGGCTCTCGTCTCATTACTCCTAAAGGAAGACAGCTATACAATGCTATTAGCAATCTCAATTTAACCCCATTCTCTACTGGAACTCCCACTTATTGGCCAACAGATACAAATAAAATTCCCGATTTAATCGATTTTTGCGTGGTGAAAGGCATGGCTTCGTCAGATATAACTTGTAAATCCTGCTTTGAACTCTCTTCCGACCACTCTCCAATCGTGGTAACAATTGATAAAAATTTTACACCCGCAGCGGATAAATGCAGCCTTTACAATCGGAAGACTGACTGGGAGTACTTCCAACACATCATCACGTCTAATCTTGACTTGAAATTAGCGATGAAATCTGCTGAAGATATAGAGGCAGCAGTCGAACATTTTAACAACTGCATCCAACAAGCTGCGTGGAAATCAACTCCCACCCTCACCAGACAAAAAAGGATAAATGTTACCCACAACATAAAAGCTAAGCTCAAAGAAAAGCGACTCGCGAGGAAAAAGTGGCAACAAACCCGTCACCCCGACGACAAGAAACGATTGAATGCACTCACAAAAGAACTCAAAAATATCCTCAAAATTGAACACAACAAACAGGTTCAACAATACCTCAGTAATATTGATGCAAAAGCTGCAACTGATTACTCCCTCTGGAAAGCTGCAAGTAAGCTAAAAAGACCGATTCTCTCTAATTCTCCTATACGAATGGAAAATAACGAATGGGCGAAAAGTGACGCAGAGAAAGCAAATACCTTTGCACGCCACCTAAAATCAGTATTCACCCCACATGATATTGAACCCTCACTAAGCACAACAACGGAAGTGAAAAATACTCTGAGTCATCCCTATCAAATGGACCTCCCCATAAAAAGATTCGCAATATCGGAGGTAAAAACCGTAATAGCGAAACTCAACACAAAGAAAGCTCCTGGATACGATATTATTAATGGCAATGTACTAAAGCACTTACCTTACGAAGGCATAAAATTTCTCACCCAACTGTTTAATGCAGTACTAATAACTGCATTCATACCCCCACAATGGAAAGTCGCTCAGATGAAAATGATTCTGAAACCAGGAAAGCCCCCTGATACGGCAACGTCTTACAGACCTATTAGTTTGCTGCCCATTGTCTCAAAAGTCCTGGAAGTTCTTTTCCTTAAAAGACTCTTACCCAAAATAGAAGAACGTAACATTATACCTAATCACCAGTTTGGCTTCAGAAGAGGGCACGGAACAATTGAACAAGACTTACCGAGAAAATCTACTCTGCCTTTGAGCAAAAAAAATATTGTACAGCTGCTTTTCTAGACATATCCCAAGCTTTTGATCGCGTATGGCACAACGGTCTCCTATATAAAATAAAAAATACTCTCCCTACAAATTACTTCCTATTTATACAATCTTACCTACAAAATCGTTACTTTTTCGTCAAAGAAGGAGCAGAGCAGTCTGAGCTTTACGAGAGCTTAGCAGGCGTCCCGCAAGGTAGTGTAATGGGCCCAATACTCTACCTACTTTACACGTATGACCTCCCAATAGCAGAAGGAGTTACTATTGGCACTTTTGCCGATGATACTGCCGTACTGGCTGCAGATCCCAACCCTAATGTGGCCTCACTCAAGCTTCAAAGAAGTTTAAATAAAATTACCCATTGGCTGAAAGACTGGCGGATAAAGTCAAATGAATCAAAATCTGTCCAAGTGACGTTTACCACTAGACGTAACACTTGCCCACCCGTAAAACTCAATGGCATTGATATACCACAAAGTGACGTAAC